>NC_069455.1:32858930-32910749 GCF_026875155.1 Cherax quadricarinatus | reverse complement strand
CTGGCCAGATTATTTTCATAATTTGGTTAGAATGAGTTTTTGAGTATGATACAAGTAATCCCCAAATCAAATTGGTGAGTGATATTAAGATATATTCTCCTTCTGTTATATAAATGTGTATAGATAATCATTTATTAAATTTAATATACAGTCCACAAATTTATATATTACCAGAATTCCTGGTGATGCATATTTCATTTGTAATTAATAGGTCTAGAGCAACTTGTTGATATGACAGTGGTAGGTATCGAAAGGGGACATTTTTTGTGACCTAGGTGTCCCAAAATTCCTACTTGTCTATGTAACTTTGATAAGTAATAATTATCTTTGTTACCATTTACTGGTATGTCCCTTATGAGTTACATCCAGATAAATGTAATTTTCCACAGATGTGTTCCCACATGTTGATGCAACAAAGAATAAACATCATGCCATTTATTTTTTGAGCATCTTGAAGTACTTATGTAAGGAAGACTATGATTATCGAAGCTCAGTCTCACAGAAGAAAAGGAATAAGTTAAAATGTGTAATGACAGACGTCTGATGTAAAAGCATAAGGAAATGCTTCCGGACGAATTCTGGGTAGAGATTATGAATGAATATCTTCAAATTTCGATGAAGACTGGCAATTATCATGCAACTTTGCACATCTTACGCGTGTGAACTGGAATTATCTGTGCTTACAAACATAAAAGCTAACGAGAGGAAAGTCTACAATCTGTTGAGTAGGAAATGAATAAATGTTAGTCCAATATTCCAACCAATACCAAAGAAATCTGCTAATCACACTAAACCCAAATATCTCACTAAAAATATTACAGAAGGCAAGTTAGTTTTTTTTTTTTTTATTGTGATCTATAATGCTTGTGTATTACTTGTATTTTTTATATGTGTTTATTGGGAAGCTGTTCAAACAGTAAATCGACTATGGCGACCACAGAAGAATATATGTGACTAGAGAGTTTCATCACTCAGGAAAAGGTTTAAATCCACTGCTATATACTGTAAAAGGCTGATTTCTTAATCTATTATATTTCTTATGTTATTCTTATTGACTGGAAAATTGAAATAAACTATTTTTCACGGCGATAAAAATTAATGTCAGAGGAAATGGATGTGTTCATGTTTGTTTTTATGTTCTTATTATATAATATAAGCATTTTATCTATTTATTACTGTTTATTAAGTAATTTTAAGAAACTGAAATCGTAATACATTTACATTAAACCAATCAGAATTTATGTTTAATATTTGCAGGAACCTGCGTCGGTATATTAACAAGCATCAGCTTCACGATTGTGCCTTACTACTTCAGAAAGCGGAGAGGCTTAGCTAATGGTATCATAATGGCAAGTAACTGCGGAGGCCAACTGCTGGGACCTCCACTAATTTATTATTTACAGTCTGAGTACGCCTACTCAGGCTCCATCCTCATACTTGGCGCCATACTCCTCAACTGTTGTGTTGGCGCAACAGTCTTCCATCCCATTGAATGGCACTTAAAATCTACAACTACTAAAACTGAAAACAATGAAAATGTTAATGAAAGCGTTACTGAGAGTTCCTACAGTACAGTTCGTAAGCCCATGTCTTCAAAAAGCAAGTGGAACATTATGACAAGTGTGATACATTCCAGTGTTGCTAACTTGCGCATCCTTAAGTCGGCAAGGGCGGTCATCATAGCCATCAGTGCTGCTCTTGTGTTTAATGGATACCTAAATTTTCTGGCCTTCGTCCCTTTTGCTATGCAAGATTCTGGATTCACCTTGGAAGAAGCTGCTTGGACTGTGTCTGTGTCTGCAATATGCAACATGTTAACAAGGATTATTGTCTCTTCACTCACAGACACTCGCTTTTTTTCAATTTTAGAATCTGCTACCTCATAGGCAGCTTCACAATCACCACTTCCATGATCAGTAAGTAAATATAAAATGACTTACATTACATATACAGGTCGTGCAGATTAAAACGAATATCTGAGTTTGGCCTATTCGGCAAGTGTTGTTTGCCGAATTAACAAAATGAAAATTTTTTTTTGCCATAAATCAGCGGAAATCAATCTGAACATAACAAACAAAATCTATATCATTAATTTGAAGCAATATTAAGCAAATTTAATCTGGCCTATGCAATATCATGTTTTACCTAAAAAAAAAAAAAAAAAGGTTAGTTTAAGTTTAGTAAGGTGATGTTTATAAGTCAGATTTGCTGAGAAAAACCCGTCAAAGGAGGTTCCTTGAAGCTGGTGAGGGGCTCTTGATCTAGGAAATTGGATCTGTGCTCCGGTTCCCTGAATTGAGCCTGAATACCTTCCATCTCCCCCACATGCGCTGTATAATCAAACGGGTTTAGCGCTTCCCTGTGATCATAATAATAATAATAATAATAATAATAATGCTGAGAAAAAAATTCATTTAGAGATCCATTTTTTTATAGTTATTTAAAGATTTATATACTTGGAGCAAACCTAAAATTTATGTATTTTATGAATTTTTGGAAGGTTTCTTCTTTATTTTTGGTCCAAAAAGAAGAACTTTACATAAAAAAAAAATTTAGCTCTGAATTTCACTATAATATTTTTTGCTTGTGTGCAGGAGTTTACTGCTGAAAAATTTTCCCCTTTCTCCTAGGCACTGGGGCACTGGGCACTGGGGCTGGTATGACAAGAGCATTACGTTTCCCTGCCTCCCCTACCTTTTTAAAGGAACACGCCCCTCTAAGGTTTTGATAAAGTTTTGTCTATGATTTTTTTGATGCAATCGAAAAAAAAAACCATCATTAACCCCCCCCGTTGTTTTAATATATATATATATATATATTATATTATATTAATATATAATATTATATATAATTATATATATATATTTTAATATATATATATAAAATTATATTCAAATTAAAATTTCAAATTCAAAGTTTATTCTCAAAAAGTTAAAATGTTAATTTACAGTTTTGGTTGTTGGTGGTTTACAGTAGTTAAAAGTGTTACAGGTGTACCACTAGAACGCCTAGCAGGGCTAGCTTTCGGGCAACTTATTTTAATTCTTTATTTTAAATATTTCAAATTTGAGGTAATTGGGTATTATGGCTAAGTGAGTTTAGCAATGTAAGCTTTTTTTTGCGCAGACATAGTTTCAGTTTGGAGTATCATGGTTTCTTTATTTTAAGTTTGAGATTAATATTTCTGTTTAGGGTCAAAGGGGTTGAGTAGTGTAAGGTGAACCCCCCAGGTGGTTTCGTGTAGTTAGTTGAGGGGGTTTATCAGGAGAAAGAGTTTTCTAAGGAGTTTTGAAGGTGATGAAGTGTCTGCAGCTCTAGAGTTCTCAGCTAGGGTTTCCCGGATTTTGGGGCCCTTTTTGAATAATTGAATTTTTGTTAAGGTTTAGTCGGAATGGGGAATGCGAGGATGTTTGTGTCTGGGTTCGCCTGGGGGTTCTGCAAAATATAAAGAAAGCTTTTTAAGGTCAAGGTTTTATTGGAGTTTAAGGGCCCGGGGAATGTGATTGCACAGTAGAAAGTGGGGATGTACTAAACAGGGAAAGTTTAGATCTAGAAAGTGGGGGGGTGTTGCCAGGGAGGGGATTTAGTGATTATTCTTACTGCGCTTTTTTTTGGGGTTATAATTGGCTTTAGGTGTGTTGCTGCGTTGACCCCCCAAGCACAATGCATAGGTAGTATGGAAAATAAGTGAGTGGTATAGTGTAAAGGCATTTTGGGGCACGTAGTATCGTATTTTTGGAAGGACCCCCAACTGTTTTGGGGATACTTTTTTGGTTATGTGTTGGATTGGGTGTAAAATTCAGGTTTTTTGTCAAGGTATAGGCCTGGGAATTTGCCCCTTTGTGTCTGGTAATTAGAGTGTTGTCGATTTTAAATGTTAATTTGTGCATCCCGCTCTGTACCAAACATAATTTTAGGTTTTGTCAGTGAAAAGCGAAATTTTATTGGCTGTCATCCAAGTCGATATTTTTGATCAGCCCTCTTAACATGGTTGAGGGGGGGCAAGTTGGGTGAGAGATGACATAAGTCGTGTCGTCAGCAAAAAATGGGTTTCAGGTTTTGGGATCATTTAAGACATTGAGTATATAGGAAGAGCGGGGGACCAGGACACTTCCCGTGGAAATCCATACAATGGGCCCTGTTGTTGAAAAAAATTTTATTTAATGGGAACAACTGATACCTAATAGTAAGGTAAGATTTGAAAAAGCAAGTGCATGGCCTCCTTATACCCTAATGGCAAGTTTTGGGAGTAGATGTCGTTGGGCACTGGTCAAAGTTTTTTTTTAGGGGGAATAAAAATTCCTATGGATATTCCTTTTTTTCCCAAAGCTGTGTAAAGCAGACTTGCATTTTATGATTGCATCATTATGATTTTTTTTTTTCCCGAATCCAAATTGGCAGGGTTGGTATGTTTTGGCCGTTATAAAAGAATATGTCTCCTGGCACGAGTTTCTCAAAAATTTTTGGGTAGCAATGGGAAAATTTGATATTGGGCCATAGTTGTTTAAGTCTGTAGGGTCACCCCCTTTATTATTGGGGTAACCATTTCCATCTTTTGGGAGTTTCGGGAAAGGGGCAAATTTCTAGTGACTTGTTAAAAAGAAGAAAAAGCATGCGAAAGGATATGGGCCCCTCGCTTGTACAGTAATGGTGGGGGCATTGAAATTCCCCGAGTTGTTTTTAAGTGACTTTATAAACTCGGGATTCCCAGGGCTCGTTTGGGGCAAAATAGAAGGAAATTTGGGAAATTCCCATCTAGGGAGTCGCCGGATGGGCATTGATGTGGGATTTTTTTGGCGAGATTAGATCCTTGGGTTAGAAGAAGTGTTTATCTTGTTAGCTGGTTTTGTGGGATGTGTGGTGTTTCATTAGGGTTTGTTTGGACAATATTCTTGTTTTTTTTCAGTTTGTGGGTCCCTAGATCTGAGAGATGTTTTCCCGGTCTTTTTTTTATCCTCTAGTGTCTGTGAAATTTTGGAGTAGCAAAATTTTTTTGGCTTTCTTTATTACTTTCTGAAACGTTTAATAGTGTTTAAGAGTTCTTTTGGGAAATTTGCCCTTCTATATTGCTTTTCATATTGGTGTTTCTTGAGGATTTTAAATGGTGCTGGTTAGCCCCGGCAACCAACCGTTTGTTTTTGATCTGTTTCGTTTTTTTTAGGACAAAGTTTGTTTTATAGTCCCCAATAAATTTGTTTTTAAAAAAATGTTTTCCAGTATCAATCCCTTTGGGTTGGAGAAATTTTGTAGGGCCCGTCAACAATCTCTAGGTCATTGTGAACTTCCTTATGGGGTCTAAATGAGACTTTGTTGATTTAATGGTGGTTTTTTAAGTTTGTCAGAGGAAGGTAGGGAAAGGTCTGTAGTGCTATCTGTGATTACCCTGATTTAAGGGGGCAGTATATTGGTCCTATGTGGGCTATTATGGTTGCATTGTCTCATGAACCCGGGTTTTTTAGTTATTTTTGGATGAAAAGTGTGTTGTTTTATTATCGAGAAATCAGTTACAGGTGATCATCTATAAGCCAAGGTTTATGTTGAAGTCTCCACTAAAGAAGGGTGCTTATTCATATGCTGTTTGTTATTTGTGCTTTTAAATTTTCACTGAAAATTTTGGGGGGTTTGGTGAGGTATCCGAAAAAAGGCACCCATTTTTTTTAGGTTTCTTAAGGTTTTTTTACAGAAAATTAGCAAAAATGTATTCCCCTATTCATCAAAAGCAAGGGGGGTGCTAAGACAAGATAATTGGTTAGGTTAGATTGCAATACCACCCCCCAAATTGGTTTGTTCTGCATTGGGATTGCTGTGTACCTGGTAGGGGTAGATATCTATTGTGTCCCCTTAAGCCAGGGTTTAGTAAGAATAATCGGAAAGGGTGTCTTTAGTGACTCAAGGGGTGCCAGGAGGCATCATAGTGTTTGCTTAAGGGCCTAAAGTTGAGTTAAGTACTGATAGGGTTTTAGCTTGTTTAGGGTAGTGCGGCTTGTGAGCGTGAATAAAAAGGGAGTTACTTTCAAAGGTTTTTTGATTTGGGTTCAGATTATGGAGGTTTAGATCGGGGCAACGTGATCAATCATCTTCGGGGTTTTTAAAATTTGGGTTTATTTATATCCTGATTTTAAAGTTTGGGGTTCCCTTTTACTGAAAACTGTAGTGGGGGGAAGTTTGGGATAAGTATATAGTTTAGAGTATTTTGGTCTATAAGTATAGTCACTATACACAAAATAAAGTTGATGTTGTCATGTGTTGTCCCGGAATAAAACTAAAGTACAACGGTTTATAAACTAGTAATATAAAAAAAAAAAAATTTAAAAAATAAAAACAAGACTCCCCACTTGAAATTGCACTAAGGTCTAATATAATAAACTTTTGTGGATCTATTTTTTGAGCTAAAAAGGAGCATAGTAAAACCCTAGATTTAATCTAATAATAAAAAAAATAAAAAAATTAAAAATAGCCCCAGGTTTTCTCACTAGAAATTTTGAAAATATGGCCCTAATATAATAAATTTTGGGTTATTGCCCTTTTAGTAAAAACTGATTTAAAATTAAATAATATAAAAAAGGCAAAAGACTCTAAAACGTAATTGCACAAAGGTGTTATATAAGTTGTTTCCCAAAAATTTAGAGTTTAACTAGTTTTTTAAAAATTGGGACAAGTTTAAAAAATAAAAGGGGAAAGGGGGGAAGCAAAAGAAAAAAAAAAAGTAGAAAAAAAAAAAAAAATAGGGGGTATTTGGGTACTGTTAGAAAAAGATATTTAAAGGGGCCTTGAACAAAAATTAATTGAAATTAAAAAAATTGCACACACAAAATAGCCCACTAAGATAGGGAAAAACAATTTAGATTAGGAATTAAATTTTAAACTTATAATATAAAAGTAAAAATTGAAATGGTACTTGAAAATTGCACTGGGCCCTGGTATGGGTTTCTTGAAAAGATAAAGAGTATAAAAAATTTTAAACTGCAAAAAAAAAATTTCAAAAAATTAAATTTACCAAAAAAAATAGTAAAAAAAAAAAATGGAAATTTGTTTTGGTTATAATATGGATAGTAAGATGGTAGCAGGTCCCACGGTACACAGGTACACGGGACAAAGGATAATATAAAGGTTGGAGTTGAATTAAAAACCTTGAAAATTTGGGCACAAAATTTTAGGGGAAGTAAAAAATAATGTTTAATGAAAAAAAAAGAAAATTGACGGTAGTAAAAAAGGTTTTTTAAAAAATTAGAGAAAAGTAATAATGATTACAAAAAAGTGAAAAAATAATGTTTAAAAACATTTCAATATTGCTTGGGGAGTTATACTAGAGGTTATATGGCGTTTCAAAAGGGAATTTTTGAAATACTCTAAGATAGTAAATGGGGGTATTAAAAAAAGGTAAAGGTAATTAGACAAGTAAAAGGTTATTAAAAAGTCAAAAAAAGTTTAAAAGTAAATTGAAATTATAGTAAAAAGAAAATTTTTAATTTTAGTAAGTAATTCAATTGATAGTAATTTAAAAAAAAAGAGGTAAATAATTGGACAAAGAAAGTATCAATTTAGCTAATATTTAGCAAACAAAAGTAAATAAAAAATTAAAATAATTTTCTTATGTTACTAGTAAAACACAAAATGAGGTGTTGATTATTTAATTTTCTAGGAGATTGTACAATGAAATTTTTAAAAATAATGGAAACAAAACCCTTTCATAAAACTACGTAGGCCCTTTTTAAATTTTACATTGTTTAAATTAAATTTTCTGTAAAAATTAGTAAACCCTTTGGGAAAAAAGGGATAGATCATTCTCGTTCGGTGATTGTGTACATTTTACCCAAATTTTTTTTTCTCCTAACAAGAAATTTTTCCCGTCCCTGTGAAGCATTGGTGTATTGGGGGTCTTTTTTATCCCGCTTTTAATTTTTTGACTCTATAAGGAGGTTCTGGGCGTTTTTTTGGGAAGGCACTCGTTTATTATACCTCTTTCTTTACTTTAATAGATGCAATAAAATTTAAAATCTTTTTTTTCCCGTCAAAGGGGATTTGGGAAACTAAGCATAACACTTTTTTCCCACCATGGGATCCTAGTAACCTGGCTTCTTTTATTTCTGACTCTGGTACAATAACACTTGTTTGGTCCTTTATGATCTGCAGAGTAATTTCTTTACTGTTTGTTTGGTTCATATCACTGGGAAAAAGTGGACTGTTAACTATTACTGCGTCCGATAGTTTATCTTGTTCAGTTTTATCTTCTTGGAGAGCAAAGTAGTCACTGAACTGGTTATCTAAGTTGTTCTTCCATTCTTTTACTGCTTCTTCAACCTTTGTATTAAGAGATATTATTTGTTGTGGTGTCGCCTTGAGCGGTGGTGAGTGGGGTGGTAGCTGGGCCGGCGTCCTCCTGGCTACACTTGTTGAATAGTTGATTTTTCGGTGTTTTCTTGCTGGCCTTGGTGCTGTTTCCTCTTAGATTGCGCCTCATAGTACTACAGGAATTGTTGTAGTTAAGAAGAAGTTGTAGTTATACAAAGTTTAGGGTTACGTTGTTCGGCTGGCAGCGGGGTGTTGCTTTCGGTTTGTGGGCGGTCTTCCTTTGATCTCTATTATTTTCGATTTGTAGGTTTCACTGTTGGTAATCTTTGGTCATTCTGGGTGCTACGTTGGGTAGTGCAGTTTTGCTTGTAACTACTTCATCATAGGAGCATTGGTAGCTCTGATAGTTGGAGAAAAGTACGGAGCTTGGAAGTCGCTGCTGCATACTTGGCTCACGTCCAGCCTCGGAGGAGCTGGAGGAAATTCATCATCTTTGATACATTGTGCCATTGTATTCATGTTTATGTTTTTTTCTGTCAAATGTATTTTGTTTATTAATAAATGTTCACATAGAATAAAAAATATATAGGGGGTGGTAGGAGAAGAAAATATTCTAACAGCTCCGGGGAGAACCTTGAGTTTCTCTGAGGTACGTTTATTGTCTTCTCTGAGGATGAGGGTCCCCCATTCCAGCTATAGAGGTGGTACTTCCATATATATTTTTTTAAATATATATATATATATATATATTATATATATATATATATATATATATATATATATATATATATATATATATATATCCCACCAAGGAGGGACAAGTCACTAGCATCACATGTTATTAGGGCAATAAATGCATTCCCAAGGGATGACAACCTCGTCCGTCTCCCCTCTAGGGCGACAAACACCCGCCGGGCAAATGCCAACAACAGGACACCCGACGCCCCAAAAATCAGAGCCCAAATTAGCAAAAAAATAGAAGAGGGTAATACTATTGGAGCTCTGAGGCTTATAACCAGTGAGGATACCATAGGATTGGAAGGATAGGATTTCGTTTCGGTTTTTTAAACCCCGGGGGCTACCACCCGGGTTTTAACCCAAGAAAGTCAGAGCTTTCCCGAGGACTTTAACTTTTTCCATTTGGGCCCTTAAAATCTTGTCCCCCGGGATGCGACCCCACCAGTCGACTAACACCCGGCCCTATTTGCTGCAGGTGAACAGGACAACAGTGTAAGGAAACTGTCGAAGTGTTTCCACCCGCCGGAATCAAACCCCGGGGCCCCTCCGTCACAGGCGCTAGCTCTGAAGGCCAAACACCCCCCGGGCTCCCAGTCCCAACATTGACCCCCTGACATTGCGCGGCGAAGAACATCTAACCTTACGGATGCTGAGGTTTAAAAGCTGCTATTCATTTCCACGGGCTCGCAGGAGGTTTCACCATTAAGGCCCAAAACCTAAAACAAATCTCAATCTAGCACTTGGGAGTTTCAGAGAGGTGCTGTCTGAACTCACCAAAATTTTCCAACCGTGCCGGCTGGCTGTCCCCAAAGGGATCAACCCCTTTTTTTGGTGCCCCTTGTGTGCCCTCCGGAAAAAGGGCAGAATCAGGCCATTGCTGGGGAAAAACCCTTCCGCCAGTCGCCCAAAGGGTGCAGTAAGAAGGGTGAGTCAAAAGGCTGCTGCAATGTTTAAAAACCCAAAATCACTCGGTTTTGGCGTTCACAGGGCTGTGAAAAAGTCCCCCTGCAGCACGATATATATCAAAAACATGTCCGATGAAAAAGCCTTGGTCAAATTAGACTTTGCCAATGCTTTCAACTCAGTCAGAAGGGATGCTGCTCTCCAAGCAGTTTATAGAAACTTCCCTTCCCTTTATCCCTTCATAGAATCGTGTTATAGTGTGACTTCCAAACTATTGTTTGGGGACCATGAAATTGACTCATGAGAGGGCATGCAACAGGGGGACCCTCTCGCCCCCTTTCTATTCTGTTTGGTCATCAAGGAAGTCACAGAAGCACTCTCCAGCGAGCTCAATATCTGGTTCCTGGATGATGGCATCCTAGGTGGCACAACAGAATCTCTCCTAGAGGACATCAGTAAAATTAAAGAAATGGGAGAAAGCCTGTTCCTTTCTTTTAAAACCCCACCAAATGTGAAATAGTTTCTGCCAATCAACAGATGATCCAGAATATTAGCGCCGTTTTACAAGGAGCACGAGCCATTGATCCAGCCAACAGCACTCTCCTTGGTGCTCTTCTTGCGTCCAATGCCACTGATCTGATCCTCGAAAAAAAAGTCTCAGACCTCCGGACGATGGAAAGCAGGATGAAAGACATTGACACACACGATGCCTTCTACCTACTCACCAGGTGCCTGTCAATCCCAAAACTTACCTACTTTCTGAGATGCTCCCCAGCCTTCAGCAGTCCGAAACTCAAGGAATATGACTCTCTCCTTAAGACCGTGCTAGAGAGTGTATTGAATCTTTCCCTTGAAGATGGGCAGTGGTTGCAAACCTCACTTCCGGTGAGGCTTGGAGGGCTAGGAGTACGCAGATCCTCCCAGATTGCTCTACCAGCTTTCCTATCCTCTTCCATAGCATCGAACGAGTTGATAAGACAAATTCTTCCTGATACCCTCAGTGACTCAGCAGGAATAGAAGACCCTAGTTATGCCAGTGCCATCACTGAATGGGAGACTCTTGCTGCTCCAGCACCAAACCCTAGTGCAGCACTGGCTCACAAACAGATAAGCTGGGATGGCCAGATCGCTGAATAGGTGCTTGCCAACACGCTCAGGGCTGCAACATCAGATAGGGATATTGTCCATCTCCAGGCTGTGAGCACACATCACTCCGGGGACTTTCTCCAAACAGTTCCCATATCGGCAATGGGAACGCGACTCGACTCTAAGACCCTCCATATTGCAGTGGCTCTGCGCCTTGCTGCCCCAATTCACACAGAATATACATGTATTTGCGGCGAAGCACAAGCAGACCAATGGTCTTAACTGTTCCAAAACCAAGGGCTGGCATGCAAGACACAATGAGGTTAATGACATCATTAAGAGAACCCTTGCTACAGCTGGATGCCCAGCTGAGAGGGAGCCCCGATCACTAGCAGCCAACAATACCCACAACCCAGCAAACTGCCCTGACGGGATCACCATCTGTCCTTGGAAGAATGGGAAGCTCTTAGGATGGGACTATACCTGTGTGTCCACACTGGGTGACACCTATATCCATCACAGCGTGGGGCGACAGGGAGCAGCTGCTGACCACAGGGAGGAGTACAAGATCAGCAAGTACAGGGACATAAGCCAACAGTATCAATTTGTCCCAGTGGGATCAGAGACCTTGGGATCATGGGGAAAAAATGCCACACGTTTCCTTAAAGAATTGTGTTCCAGACTCATTGGCACCACCAGGGACCCAAGGGCAGCCACTTTCATGTTCCAGCATAGCCATCCAGAGGGGAAATGCTTGCTGCATACTTGGCTCACGTCCAGCCTCGGAGGAGCTGAAGGAAATTCAATATCTTTGATACATTGTGCCATTGTATTCATGTTTATGTTTTTCTGTAAATGTATTCTGTTTATTAATGTTCGCATAGAATATAAAATATAGGGGATGGTAGGAGAAAAAATTATTCAAACAGCTCTGAGGAGAACCTTGAGTTTTCGCTGAGGTACGTTTATTGTCTTCTCTGAGGATGAGGGTCCCCATTCCAGCCATAGAGGTGGTACTTCCCTATATATATACAGTATATATATATATATATATATATATATATATATATATATATATATATATATAATATATATATATATATATATATATATATATATATATATATATATATATATTTATGTCGTCGTGCCGAATATGTAAAACTATTCTATTCTATTCTATTTGATTCACCAATATGGTATTCCAGCCCGGGTCTCTTCCATTTTGGTGACCCGGCATTGGCTCCCCGGGTAGGGAAGTGTCGTTTATCTTTACTTGCACCTGCGTGGCAGGTCTTCAGCAGGAAGAGGGGGGTACCTCACCGGCTCTATGGCCAGATGACGTACCAAACATTAGTGTGCACTAACAGCGGCTGGTGTGCAGTGCAATGGAGGCCCAAAGCAGGCCCTCGCAGCAACTTCAGCGAGGGTGGGGGGCGGATGACGTGCAATGGCTGGAAGTAAGGTTTTTAAGTCCCTGACAGCTAAGTACACAAGATGTGCTGCCTCATCCTCTCGGGCCTGCCCCACTGGGGTCATTGGGAAGTGTCTACGGTGAAGGGGCATCGTAGCCGGGCAGTCTAACAGGTAGTGCACCAAGGGCTTCAGAACCATTCGGTCACAATGGGCACAGAGCTCCTCTCATGCCCGTTCAATAATCCGTGCAGTGGTGGGATACCCTAAGCGTAGGCGGTGGATATACACCCTCAGTTCTCTGGACTGTGTCCGAATACTTGGAGGGGGAGCCCTGTGGGTCGCCCTGACATACCAACAGAGGCTCCGTGAATCCCCAGGGTCAGGAAATGGTCGCCTGGCCGCACTGGCAGCCCAGAGCGCAATCTGGCTGAGGCTGATGGAGATTGCAGCACAGGCTGTGTCTCGAGGGTTGCAGTCCTAGCAGCCTCATCTGCAGCATCATTGCCAGGGATACCCACATGGCTCGGGATCCAGTTGATGGTAGCCCTGCGACCCTGGGCCATGAGAGTCTGCAGGTCACCCCGGATGGATGTGATTAAGTGTATGTTGTCCTTTGCCTCTCTGTGCATAAGCGCTTGGATCGCTGCCTTGGAATCAACGTGGATGATGGGGGGATGCTGATGGTCTGCAAGAGCATGCTGCAGAGCTTGATGGGTCTGGGAGGCGCCAACCTGCTGTCAGATTGCTATGGAATATCCCAGCAGCTGTGCGGCCTGCCACTGGGTCTCTGGAGCCATCGGTATAATATGGCACACACCCTGGGCCTTCCACACCCACAATGCTAGCCGAGGCAAGTCGTTACAGAATGTCCTGGGTGCAATGCCTCTTGCTGTCTGGTAGGGTTGTCCAGTGCACCGCAAACAGCTCTGGTGCCCAAGGGGGTGGCACCTTGTAGTTCACTGCAATGTCATGGGCAGGAGCTTCCGTGTGGCATCTGCTACTGACCACATCCATCGGTGGCAGGGATGCAGTGGAATGACCTGTCCCTGGTGGACCCATAAATCTCTCATCAGTTTGTCAGCCCCTGGGAGTCGGAGATTCTTTGCGATCCTCTTGGCAGCTACCAGTTGGATCCTGTCTTCAAGAGGCTGTAGCTGCACCTCAAGGTTCAGAGCCACTGCATTGGCCCTCCTAGGAGCCCCCAGCATGGCCTGTACAGCTGTGTTCTGGATGACACAGAGGGATTTGATGTTTGTGGGTCTGGCATGAACCAGACCAAGTGCCCCATAGTCAACGAGGGAGCGCATTGCCTGGATGTAGAACAACCTCATGACCTCGAGGCTGGCCCCAACCCTAGGGTTGGCCATGGCACTCAATGACCTGACCCTCTGCAGAGCCCTCTCTTTAATGTGGTGCACATGTTTCTGGAAGGTGAGGTGCCTGCCAATGTAGATGCCAAGGTACCTATAACTGTGAACCCACTCCAGGTCGATGCCCAGAACCCGCAGCCTCTGACTGGGTACCCTGGTGCGAAGGATCATGGCTTTGGATTTTGCCGCAGATATCTTGAGCCCAAAGTGATGGCAAGTGGAAGCCAGCAGATTGAGGTCCTCCTAGGCACGCTGCAAAAGCCGGCGCTTCCTAGGTACGACAAGTGCCAGGTCATCGGCATAGCTGAGGAGGAAGGTGCCTCTTGAGAAAGGCAGGTGCACCAGCTAGTGCATCAGTACATTGAACAGGGTGGGACTAAGCACCCCGCCCTGTGGAGTGCTGTTGTCAAGGGTCTTGAGAGAAGAGGCATGCCCCTGGATGCGTACCCGGGCCCATGTGTCCTGGAGATAGGAATGAAGCCATGAAAGCAGCCTGCCTTTAACCCCCCTGTGGGCCAAGAGTGAGAGGATAGCAGGTGCACTGGCTAGCTCAAAAGCTTTCTCGAGGTCAAGAAAGACAACAGTGTGGGCTTGGGCATCCGACCCAGTGCCGGCCAGAAGAGTGGTAAGGCTTTCGAAAGTGCCCACTCCACTGGTGAAGTGTTGCAACCCCTGAATGGGTTACAATGATTATTATGTATATATAATGTATATTACCTTTTCATTTAATTTTATATTGCTTATATTTGCGATAATAGCTTATGTAGCTTATGTTGTTAGGATGTATATAAAATGTGCTCAGTTAGGCTTGATTGTCAAACTACTGTAATTATCGCTTGTCGCTCGTTATACTGCCGGCTTCTGAGCTGCAGTTGTCCACGTAGCTATCACGTGATCGAGGGGGGGGTGTCCTCACCTCTCGTGAAATTGTCAGTCTGCTGGAGACTCGCTTGCTGGTTGGACAGATTGTCTGTCTCATTATTCTTGTTGGTTCTGTAGAACTTTGTTCACAGAACATTGTATAGACTTAGTGATTTTCGACGTTGTACTGAGGTTGTGTGTCACATAGACACTCTGAACATCTCAGGTCCTTAGCTATAGCTTCTGACCTAATTTTGTACTGGTTCCTGTGTATTGTCACAGTCACTGTTTTACCTATACTGAACATAGATTCAATATTATGGGAGTTTTGTAACTTTTGTGGAGGGTCTGCAGATGGTCCCTAC
Source organism: Cherax quadricarinatus (assembly GCF_026875155.1). NCBI lineage: Eukaryota > Metazoa > Arthropoda > Malacostraca > Decapoda > Parastacidae > Cherax > Cherax quadricarinatus. The sequence continues at coordinate 32,895,718 of NC_069455.1, read as the reverse complement.
TTAGTGTCGTTATATTATCTCCTTGTTCCTGATTCTGTGTCGCAGTCGCTTGATATTGCATTGCTATTGGGCTTAGCATTCTTTGTTGTTCAAGCAGACTGTTCGGGTTGCCAGTCGGTCAAGAAGTTAGTTTATTTGAGGACTTTGTCAGTCACTTGTTTAAGTCTTATTCGAGTCTTGAGACATATCTAACTACTTAAGAGCACTTACACGCATACACACTTACTTGTACATATTTGTAATATCTTATTAAATGTTAATGTACCTGACGGTACTTAAGAATTATAAATGTGATATGTGCTTACAGCACAATAATATTGAACTCGAGAGATTGATTTTATTTTGATTGCTGTGATTTAATTTACTTTGATAATAGACCTCTAGACAACTTATAGACTTAATAAATTTATTAAATTTTAATTTCTCTAGTTAGTAGCCTACCAGTTGTAATCCTAAAGCGCTATTGAACAATACTGATTTATAATGGATAATTGGACAAGGATACTGACTACTTGTTACGAAAACCCAGTAACAGGCTGGATGCTAGAAGGGCAGTCCTTTCTAGTATTCACTGGAGATCTCTAAGCTTTTAGAATCGCGTTTTTTGTAACATGAAGCCATAGAGATGTTTATGAGGAGGGCCAAGCTTCCACCTCACATGCTCCAACACCATCCTTTCAGACACCTTCGAGATGCAACTGGTGAGGGAGATTGGTCTCATACTGCCAGGATCCCCAGGCTTAAAAATCGGTATGATGTCAGCCTCCTTCCATACGACACGGAGTTTGCCAGCTAACCAAGTCCGGTTGACGACCCCCAGGACAGCCATAGGTGATACCATCATGCCCCGGTGTAGTGTCCCGATGAGATGTGAAGGCTGCCTGGAGTTCCTGGTCGGTGAAGTCTTCATCCGTGATGTCCTTCGCCTGGCATGCCGCTTGGATCACCATCATCCTTCCAGGAAGGAGGGTGGCTTGGAGGTCCTGGAGATCCTGAGGCAGTTGAGCCATGCCGCTCTGGAGGTGAAAAGGTCCACCAGACGTTCTGCCTCCGTTGCGGTGTCTGGGTGCAACCGAGCCACATTGCGACACTGCCCAGTGGCCAATCGCAACTTGGTCCAAATCTCAGATAAAGTGGAGTAGCTGAAGGAGGCACACCGCTCGAACCATTTAGCCTGCTGGACCCTGTGTGAGATATGGCGTGCATGCTGCACCACTTCCCTGAGCAAATGCATGGACTCAGCCGTGGGATTACGCCTGTGCATCTTGCGTACGACATTGATGGGGTGGTTCTGCTCCCTGATGTCTTCATTGTAAAACCACCAGTCACGTTTATATGACCCTCCGCCTGTAATCTTAGGTATGGCTGCCTCAGCTGCACAGTTGAAGGCCACTTGCAAGCTTTGAGCCGCATCATATGTGTCTTCCAGAAGAGGAGACTCTGCCCACCAGTGCTCAATGACCTCCTGGAAGCACTGCCAGTCGGCCTTTTTTAGATTCCATCTGGGGGTAGGTGTGGGGAGCAGGCACCGCTGCACCATCAGCATGGTGACCACTGCAAAGTGATCACTAGTGAGATGGGGGTGAACCTCCCATCTCGCACTCGAGAGCAACCGCCTAGAGATGAGTGTGACGTCCAAGCGGCCACCGTAGTGATGGGTTGGCTCACCATTATTGAGGAGGGCGATCTCAGGGACCTCCTCCAGCACAGCTGCAAGGTGCCTCCCAGCTGCATTGGTAGGAGAGACAGAAGAAAGTATTGGGTGGTGGGCACTGTCATCCCCAGCCACAACGAGACCCTCCTGTGGGGCGAGTGCTGCCACCTCTGAAATGTCAAGGGTGTATCGAGAGCTTCTGTAAATATTGTAAACGAAGAGAGGTCCATCCGGAAGGTGTAGGGTGACAGCCTGAACCTCTACACCCTCCCCACAGTTGATGGGGTCATTGGAGTTTGAATGAGGGATAGTGGTCCTGACGTAGATCGCGGTGCCCCTGCCACTCCCTTCCAGGCGCTGAAGGTAGGCTGAGAATCCCGGGATACATGGCTGGATTTGATATGATGAATTGGTAAGTGTCTCCTGGAACAGGAAGACATCAACCTCAATCACTAAGTGAATTTTCCGCTGCAGCCCGTAAATGTTCCACTGGAGGATCTACAAGGGCCGCAGAGGTGGCCCTCGGATTCCATCTCTGCCTGGGACTCGTCGTCCATTGTTGGCGACTCCGGGGCCTCCTCCATCACAGACTGGAAGGACTCCTGGATGATGGCATGAAGTTCCATTGAGTCCTTCCTGTCCGGTAGGACCACACCCAGTATCCATGACAGGAGCTGTCTGCAGGCGCCCCTGTCCTCCGCCGACGGCAGCAGGCCACAGAGGAGTGCTGAGATGACCCCGATGGTTTTCTTCAATCGTTCGGGAAATGATTCGACCATTACCTCCGCAGGCATTGAGCTGGATGACCCGTCGAGTCGGTGCTGGGTCACTGGGTATGTCTGGGTGGCTTTTGACAGTGCAGCAGTGTTACAAAAAACGCGATTCTAAAAGCTTAGAGACCTCCAGTGAATACTAGAAAGGACTGCCCTTCTAGCATCCAGCCTGTTACTGGGTTTTCGTAACAAGTAGTCAGTATCCTTGTCCAATTATCCATTAGAATTCAGTATGATTCAATAGTGCTTCAGGATTACAACTGGTAGGCTACTAACTAGAGAAATTAAAATTTAATAAATTTATTAAGTCTAGAGGTATATTATCAAATTAAATTAAATTAAATTAATCACAGTAATCAAAATAATATCACTTCTCTCAAGTACAATATTATTGTGCTGAAAGCACATATCACATTATAATTCTTAAGTACCGTCTGGTACATTAACATTTAATAAGATATTACAAATATGTACAAGTAAGTGTGTATGTGTGTAAGTGCTCTAAGTAGTTCGCTATGTCTCACGACTCGACTAGACTTAAACAAGTGACTGACAAAGTCCTCAAATAAACTAACTTCTTGACTGACTGACAACCAGAACAGTCTGATTGAACAACAAAAAGAATGTTAAAGCCCAATAGCAATACAACAAGCAACTGTGACACAGAATCAGGAACAAGGAGATAATATAACGACACTAAGTAGGGACCATCAGCAGATCCTCCACAAAAGTTACAAAACTCCCATACTACTGAATCTAAGTTCAGCATAAGAAAATCCCCGACTGTGATAATACACAGAAACCAGTACAAATTAGGTCAGAAGTTACAGCTCAGGACCTGAATTACTCGGAGTGTCTAAGAGACACACAACCTCAGTACAATGTCGAAAATCACTAAGTCTATACAATGTTCTGTGAACAGAGTTCTACAGAACTAACAAGAATAATGAGACAGACAATCTGTCCAACCACCAAGAGAGTCTAGATCAGACTGAATTCTAATGGATAATTGGACAAGGATACTGCCTACTTGTTACGAAAACCCAGTAACAGGCGTGGATGCTTCGAAGCAGGTCACTTTCTAGTATTCACTGGAGATCTCTAAGCTTTTATAATCGCGTTTTTTGTAACAAATGGGGGCCTGTCCGGGAGGCTCTTGATCCAAGGTGTTGGAAAATTGTCCAGTTTTGACAACTAGTAACTCTATGATCAAACACTGTGAGTACTTTCGCTAATCTGAAGGACTTTGAGTTTAGTCTTGTACAACATACCAGGTGGATGGTATGTACCTGACTGAGTCCATCTTGATCCAAGGAGTATGGGAAATACTGTTTATGAGTTCTAGCTCTAAGACCACCAACACAAAAAATGCCTATCAGGATTATAATTCCCATACTCACTGACACTCTCGTATACATTTATTTTTTGGATGTATCCAAAGTGAAACAGTTAATTGATACTCCCTGACTTTATCTGAGGTATGAGTACATTAAAACTTCAGACGTGTGGCTGAGTAGGCCAAATATCTCGGTGTGACGTATAACAGGAATTCACCGCAGAAACTGTCAGAGCAATATGAAAGATAGTGGTTTGTTTTTCCTGCCTCATACAGAGATGTCTGAGTTATGATTTATGATTCAGATTCAGAAAGCCGTAGTGTCATAAACAATTAGGAAGTATAACTCTATCTGATGACGTAGAAGAAAGAGCAACTAGGCAGAATGAGCCGAGATTGTCTGAGCTAAGGTGTAGCCTCAGTTGTTTTCTCGCTCAATGCCTTCCCTCCGAACTGTTAGGCTTGACGCAGCCACATATTCTAGACAGTGAATGCTACACCTGTATCTAACTTTATCATAATGACCAGATCAGACTCTCTAGAGACGCTGGACAAGTGATCCCGACGTAAGGAACCGTCCCAGGACCCTTAATTTTCCTACTCCTCCATTACCCACTGGTCCTATACTCTCAGGAACAGTTGAGAGGTTGGAACGCCTCATTATGTTTGTAGACTGCAAAATAAGAAAACACAAATAGAGCACAGAGGAAATTGAAACGAAGAAGATTTCCGAAAATAACCAAATAGAAAAAGTTCTTCTGGGAAGACAAAGACTGATTAAGATCACAGGACACATTTAAAAGTGGCAGAAAGCTTGCATCCATGGTTCCTAAGTTTTTTGAAAGTGACATTAGACAGCCTAATTGATATGTTTTGAGAACCAGGCACAGTGCTATAACTGGCCACGTAAGCACTGGGCTACATTGTTTGCATACAGCGTTGACCGGAAGAGCTCAGAACTTGTACAGCTGCTTTACCATTTGCCAAGTACATTAGTTATGAGGCTGTCAAACAAACTATACTAATACATAATAACTTGTACCTGTAAGTTGATCAAAGAGCATTTGTTACGTTACAACGACGACAAAGGATCAAACTGTGTAGAATTTGCTCGTGAGAAACAAGTTACTTTTGAGAGATGGTCTAGAGCTGCTAAATGTAACAACACGACAGCCTTGTTCAGTTGTTACTACATAAGAGTTTAACAACTGTATGTCTGCTACATACAAGAATATCTGATCATCAGACTACGGGGGGGGGGCGGGGGGGGTACCCTCGGATATGCCTGGAAACTGCGAGCATTAGCAGCATTACGAGATTTCCCACAACATTGTACGTACTAAAACACACCAGAAACAAGGTAACTTAACCTAAAAAATTGTCCTAGATTGGTGGCAACCTAAATCAGCTGCTCATTGCCGGCCTGATGTACCTGCTACCTGTAACTTCTCGTATATTTACCAGAAAACTCACATCCTGAATCTGTCTTTGTGGCTAGACAAAATCCTGATATCGAGAAGAAGAAAGTAAAATGTACATATGTAACAGAAAAGGCCATGCTAAGAGAGTATTGAATATAATTTGGAAAGAGATGCGAGAGACAAGTCCCGTCCCGCTGGCGCCCCCAAACAAGTCGTTTAATCCTCTTCCGAGCAACAAAGGCAAACCAAAAATCCTAGTACTACCTCTGATCCTACTGTTTTAGATAATATTACGGCAGGATAGAGACTAGCATCAGAAAGTGTATCTGCGAAAAATTCGTTCAGCGATGAGTCCTCACTTTTCGAGAGATAACATAGATTTGACCAATCAACATCTACCTGCGAAAATACATTTTCAGAGACAATGGCAGTTTATCCTCACGTTATTAAGAGAAGATGTACTTCCCATAACATGATGATACCTATTGCCAGAAAAAAGTATTTGTTAGAAGCCTATGGATGGGCGTTTATAAAGGTGCCTCAGCACAAAGTTTATATTCAAACACGCTATATAATGGTTATAGTCAGTGGGTATATCCAGTGGTGTATTTCCATCAGGTCAGTGGAGCTTGTTGAAAGGGAACATATATCCTTCAATGATGGTATATGTAAAGAACCACATGTGATTGATAATAACACTGATGATAATTAAGCCATTGAAGCTTGGTAAGAGAGAAGCGTATTTTATTTTCGCTCACACAGCGCAATTACTAGAGCTGTTGAGTTTAGTGATGAACAATGATTTTGGGGCTGAATATGTTGTTTTAGTGACAACTCTGCAACCAGGATCATTAACACCAACTCCCCCCGGTACTCAACGCTAAGTCATGACAACAACTGACGTTTAAAATTCTAACTCATGAATGATTCTAATCCAGGATCGGCATTGTTATATCATCACATGGAAAGACTGAGAGATAATAGCAGTTAACGGAGAGTGAAGCAAAGATACTCGAATCTCGCTAATGTTACTATTATAGTAATGGTGTACTGATGGAGAAGAAAATACATGTAAGTTGTCAGCTGATAGTGTTTCCACCACAGAAGTCAAGCATCTCAGAAGTGTTACCAGTTACAAGTCATGAACAAGCCATTGATTTTTTGCACACAATAGTCCCATAGGAGGACATTTGGGTGTTCAAGAAGACACTCGATAAACGGCAAAACATTTACGTTGGCCAAAGATGAAGGAAACAGTAGCTGATCATGATGCGACGTTGCCACGTGGTGTCAGGAAGGCAAGCCAGCACACACACCTCCACCTGCACCCTCTCACTGAAGTTTCATTTAGTAAGCAAAGTTCATTCATCTGGACTAGACATTGTTCAGATTTGTTCAAAAGGTTGAAGAAGCGCTATGCTATGCCTTGCACTGTGTTGAAAAGTCCTAATTGTTTCAAAATCTTCCCTTTTTTTTTTTTTACATATGAAGCGAGTGGCTATGCAATGGGTGCTGTGCTGTTCCAACATCAACATCCACTGATAATTCTCCATCCTATATTTTGCTATCACTAAGCTTAAACTACTCCAAAAAATTAATGCACGTATTGAAATTGAGGCTCTAGCTCGTAGAGTGGTGTCCTTGGACATTTTGACGTGTATTTGCACTCCTCTTCCCCCCCATTTAAAATTAACGTTTTTTTCAGACCACAATCCACTCACTTTAATATTAACACTAAATGAAAAAGTAAAAACGCTAGGATCATGAGGTGGGGCCCTCAGAATCCAACCGTTAATTCTATTAGTATAAAACACATAAGTGGTCATGGTAATGTCAATACTGACGCTCTGTCCACGTCCCTTAATAAGTTATCAGTTACTGTTAAATTAAACGTAATTTATGCCCAAATACTTTTGATACTTGCGATGTGTCAAATTCAGTAAAGTAACTTAATCCCTCCAGCCCATATTAACATATATACTCAATGTCTAATTATTATATTTATATATTCACAGTACTGTTGTGTGTGAGGAGGAGAAATAAGCTGAGTGTTGAGGAGGGTAGTGTATGTGTGGGCGATGTATACGTGCGTGAAACGCAAACTGTCCTGTGCCAAGCAGGACCCCCCCCACTTACTACAACCTCCTTAAGCTGTTTCATACTCAGATGTCCATAACTGCCGTCGTATTCCCAACACCACTACTTAAGGAGTGGAATGGCCGTTCCTGTCCATCGCACAAGAACTCTGTTTCTACTAACAAATAGTCTCCACTACTGAAAGAATCGAGCTCAATGTGTCATGCTTGTCCTATGCTATCCAGTCTCTACAATGATGTACATAACCAACGAGTAAGGTGGAGATACGATACTTGTGTAACTGCCCTATACAAGGGGCATATCCTAGTGACAGACGCTGTGAAATTATTGAAAGTGCTGGCACAAGAGTGGACTCTGATTAATATTTATATTAAATTGGATGGATTAAGAGTAATCATTAATAATGTGAAAGACATTATTGCCACTCCAAGTGAGCCGACCATCCTGTCGTGTTGGGGGAGTTGTTTGCATACCCCACCTGAATGGGTCAATGATTATTATAGTATATCTATAGATTAATACCTTTTCATTTAATTTTTTATTTCTTATTATTTGCGATAATAGCTAAATCGTAAATGTATTGCTTTATAATGTTTATTTGACGTAGTTATGTTTGTAGTGTAGGATGTAACCTATTATGTGCTCAGGTTCAAGTCTTGAGATTTCCAAACTACTGTAATTATCGCCTCTTTGCTTCGTTATTCTGCCGGCCTCTGTTGCTGGGCAGTACTGTCCACGAGCTATCACGTGATCGAGGGGGGGTGTCCTCACCTCGCCTGAAGTATTCCAGTCTGTCTAGACTCACTAGGGTGGTTGGACAGATTGTCGTGCTCATTATACTTGTTAATTTCTCTGTAGAACTCTGTTCACAGAACAATGTAAAGACCTTATTGATTTTCGGACGTTTGTACTGAAGTTGTGGTCTCATAGACACTCTGATAACTCAGGTCCGTGAGCTGTAAGCTTTTCACCTCTAACTCAAAATGTCAAAAGCCATGTGGATAATTTTATATGAAACGATGATATGGAGTCCTAATAATTGGTCTAACTGGATTCCCCGTGTTTGTGTTTTTTGTTAAGCCATACATGTACGTAAAGATGGATTAGTGGAAGTAAATTGTTTGAACTAAGTTTCATCTTTGCCTTTCTGTAGAAGTTGTATTGTTTTTATTGAAATTGCTGTTAAGGTTTCAGAGGATATTTGCTAATGTTTAGTAATAGGTTTCAGTATCAAAAAACAAACTAAAAAGAAAATTAGGACATTTTAATTGAACAATAGTATTGGACAAAGCATGCTAATAACAATTTTTTTAATTAACTTGATCAGATGAGAATGTTTAGACAAACAAACAACCTGTCCTGCTCTAAAATAAAAAGGTTTTGGCCTAAGTTTTGCAACTTCAAAAAAAGCCTTAAAGCTGAAATTGCAAAAGCCTTTTGTAACTTGAAAATTTTCTGATTATCCACAGATGAAAATAACATATAGTAAGGGAATGGTATATATCTCTATGTTTACAACCAAACATTCAAAATTGCCCTCAAATATTCTAGAATCTTATGATACACTTAATCACATAAAATTTGCGCCGTACAAAAGCAGACAAAATAAATTCAATAGTAGATTAGAAAAAAATGATTACCAAGAAAAAAATGAATAATGCTCTTATATATGAGACAGAAACCTATTCTAAAACTTAGAAAAAATCCCCTAGAAACGTTAACAAGCAATTTCAATAAAACACATAAAACTGACTACTGAAGGAGGCAAAGTGAATTAGAGTCAAACAATGTTACTTCCACTTACTCCCTCTTTACCTTACAATAGTATGGACTAATAAAAACAGGTCCATGGTGAAGGACCTGTCTATTTGGGCCAGCGGGCCTACTGCAGTGTTATCCCTTTCTCTGTGATCGCGCGTCAGGTGTTGCTTTGTTGTGGGATTGATAGTGAAGGTTTACTAGACCCTTTATATATGGCCATCCTTTTATCATTGGCTCATTGTTCCTTGATAATGTGAGTGGTCACGAAAGTGCTTGGAATTTCTCTATTATTTCACAGTGGTTGTTTTGCATATTCTGCATCCACCTGTTGACTGGTGATCTTAATTGCATATATATAATATATATAATATATAATATATATATATATATATATATATAGTATAAATATATATAGTATATAATATATATATTAATATATATATATTTATAAAAAAATATATATATATATATGTCGTGGCCGTATATGCCCACCCGGTACACAATTAAGCAGAACTTCATTTAAAAATTAAGTGTTTTTCTTTTCTAAAATTTTTCCTTTGATACTTTAAACCTATATTTTTTTTCATTAATTAAACTTTTGCAGCAAAAGAAATCTTAGAGAACATACTAAACTTATTATAACAAGAGTCATTATATTTTAGCCTAAATCCAATTAAATATATTTTAATTACGTTATCAATAAGTTTAAGTACTAAACACTCACAATTAAATAAATTTTTTTTTCGTATTAGGTTGAGAATAAATTTTTTGTGATATTATTGCATAGACAAATTTTCACATGACCTATATGGCAATGGATTAGCTTTCCTTTTTAAGCCAATATCGCAAGTTATATAACATAATAATTCGCACGATAATATAATAATATATATATATATATTATATAAATAATAAATATATTATATATATATATATATATATACTATTATATATATTATATTATAATAGATATATAATATATATATATATATATATTATATATATGTTACCATATATGTGTATATAGATAGTATATATATATATATTATATATATATATAATATATAATATATATATATATATATATATGTATATATGTATATATCTATAGTAGATAATTAATTGCATCGGCCGATTCCCCACAAGGAAGGGTGGGCCCGAAAAAGAAAAACTTTCATCATTCACTCTATCCCTGTCCCTTGCCCAGAGACATGCATATCACTCCAATTATAAAACTGCAACATTAACACCCCTCTTTCAGTAGTACCGGCACTGGCCTATTTTCCATATCCAGGAAATCAAGTCCGTCTGCCAGATTTCCCCTGAATCCCTCATAAAATTAGTAAAGAGTAAGTACGTTATCAGGAAAACATAAATACAGTTACATAGAATTATCATACATAGCATCACATGTGTAGAGAACCTAGGATAACCCCCAAAAAGTCCAGTCAGAGTGACTTAATTCCCTTGGGGTCCTTTACCTTATTATTAATAAAATAAAGGATAAATATTTCTTAATATTCTATAATGAAGATAATATCTTATTAACATACTTAAACAGAACTTCTACTACACGAGGTCATTAAGACAATCAACACTCCGAGGGTCCATTCCTAGGCCTAAGGAAAATTTACACGTGTGTTAGCTAAAACATAGTAAGGCATTCCACCCCTTTCCTGTAGCTACCTTCATCAGACACCTTTTTGGCAGTCTTCCTTGAACTGTTCATGCTATGACTGTTTTGACATGTGTCGGTTATCTGTTCCATTTCTTTATGCTGTACAATAAGAGGGTGTTTGAAGCCTGGCCCAAATGACTGTGGGTACTACAAAGTTTGTGCTCTCTCTCTCCCCCTAGTACAATGACTGCCTTTGGTCCCAACCTTGACAAAATGGACAGCAAGATAATTCCCTGGACACTGTTTCGTGAGCAAATTTATAAACATGATTTAGTATTTCAGTTGTTTTACTCTGTCCTTCAACAATCAGCATATCCAACTGCTGAAATTCATCCGCCTACAATGTTTCTCGTGGTCCCAGCCCCAGATGAATCCTAAAACGATTTTGTTCTGGGTGATTTGCAGTGCTATCAGTTTTTTTTGTCAAGGCAGAGTACATGAAAGCAAGCGTAATCCCTATGGCATTGTTATAAGGGCTAGAACATAGGGTCCTGCGAGCCTCAGTAAGGTAGACACTTGCGCCTTGTCTAACCGGAACATCCGTCTGGCATTCGCTTCTTTACGTACAACACTGTTCCCTATCATTCTCCTGACATGCATTGGTCCAAAGAGGAGATTCCCCAGATATTATCAATGATGAAATCAAATTGACTCTCCCCATTTACATTGAACATATAAAAATTATTATACCCTTCTCAGTTTATGTTTCGTGCCAAAAAGAATGGCTTCAGTTTTCCCCGAGGTGTAATGATCGTTTTGGTTGCTACTGACCATTTGCTGCAGGACCTCCAGTTCCAGTGTTAAAACAATAGCTATATCTTGTTGGTCTTTACCAGACACTACAGGCACTGTCCTCTGCAATACAGTAGGATTTGCAAAATTGACACTGATAGGCATGTCATTGACATAACAAAGTAAAATTAAGGGACCCAGAATACTACCTTGGGGAAACTCCAACATGCGTATCGCAGGGGTTTCTGATTCCGTTTTGTTGATTTTGACACTTTGTCTCCTGTAGCTAGGTAGGACATAAACCAGTCTACAGAACCTATACCGATACTTGAAGTTTATTACGATAATATATATGTGGATTGACAGTACCGAAGGCCTTTTGCAGGTCGAAAGGTACCATAGCCGTATGAGGTTCCCCTTTGACATTTCAGTTTTCTCAGGTAATACAATCAGATTAATTAGGGATGTGTCGGTTGAGTAAGATCTTCTAAAGCCCGACTGACAGCATAGGAGAATTTTGTTGATCATTAAGGTACTTACACCTACTTTGAAGAGTACACGCACGCCTCTCTAAGAATTTTGGGATATTATCCTGATATGCTAACAGGCCTATAGTTGCTGACATCAGACCTACTAATTTTCTTGAAGATAGGAGTAACTCTGGCCGCCTTGAACCCCTCGGTACGGTATAGGGTGATTGATAGATTTATTATGTGACAATAGGGACTGATCAGTTCCGAAGCACCAGTCTTTTTAAGGAACATAGACGGATGTTTATCGCCGGGCCAGTGCCTTGTTGGGTTAGCCGCTTAGGTCTCTTTTGAAATAAAGCAGAGATACACTTACTAGTTGACAACTGTTTGGGGTTACCCCTTTAATTGGTATAGTAATTTTTTGAACTATCAGAGTGACAGGGTTATAGGTATTTGATGCAGCTGGTAGTTTTAACTTACAGTGGTTGATGCATTAATGAGTAGTAGGAATAAAGCAATTTGAGCCACCTTTAGATGTTTCGTTGGGCATAACCTCATTATCGATAGTGAGTACCATGTTAGACCTATCTACTGGCTTAAGGCTATACCCCACCTGTTTTATTTGTGCCAAGCATTCTGGGGTATATCTTATACTTCTTCAATATTGAGAAATCGTTCTTTGGCCTTTGACCCCCTTTGTATAAGTCAATTAGTGCTCTGTTCCTCACCCTTTGGATTTCATTTAGTTCTCTGCAATAACCTGTCTGTTTGCTTTAACTCTTATTTAGCAGCTGGTCTCTGAATTTTCATATTATCTAATATCACATAGTAACCAGGTTCAGTTCTTTGTTTAATCTAATTTCTTTACTGGTAACCATATTATCAAGGAAGGTATTGAATACATTGTTTTGAAGTTTTTCCCAGGCATCGTTTACGTCCGTGCAACTTGTTATCTCTGTCCCAGGTCACAATTGTGTAGCCTATTTACCGTGTTTTTTTTTACTTTAGTTTTCTAGTTTTGACCTCATTTTTTAATTGTCACTGTGTAGGCCATCCTATCCCTAGTGATTTCCTGAGCAGTAAATGATGAAATGATCATAAAGAACCTGTGGTAATGAAAGCCTGACTGACTAATGTGTCTCAGTGCGGTTACAAACTATGTGGTCAATTAGAGTGGCTGAGAACGTGTGATCCGGGTTGGTGTATTAATTAGGTGAGTGTAAACTATTTTACACCTAGAATTTGCTTATACCTTTTGCATAGCCCGTTATTTTGCTGCTGAAAACAGATATTGAAGTCGCCCCAGATATTAGTGTCTCGCATTCTTTCAAGAGTCCCAGACAATACTCTGGAAACGTCTCTAAGATCTGGTCCTGGGTGGGAGGCGTAACTAGTTCCTACTAAGATGGGTTTGGTCTTGGGAAGCAGCACTTCAAACCCTAGAATCTCCAGTTTATTGTTATTCAAACAGGACTTGGATTCAAGCTAATCATTTTCTAATGTCGCCACATACTCCACCACCCTTTTCTGTTCCTATCTAAGCGTTTTAAAATAAATGTAACCATCTATTTTGACTTGTCGTCAGTCACGTAATCATCCAACGCAGGATCAGAGATAGTTATAACTGCCGCCCGAATTTTGTTAGCAGAATCTTAACTCTGCCGCAGTTTTAGAAGAAGTGAATCTTTGCGTTGACATGAAAAAGTGAAGACCTTGTTTTCATAAAACAATTATATTCATCAATATAGGCCGAAGTGTCATATTTTTTTTGTATTAAAATTAGGTAAATCAATGTCATCATTGTCTATAGTGGTAAACTGTGCCAATGTCAGTTGTTACACAAAAAAATGATTCTGGCACCGATTGGCTATAATTGTACCATACATCCATCATGCCCCCACCCCTTACGACATTTTACATAAGGTGCCATTTCTGTTTTTCATGGCGTACTTTAGTACTGTGTTCACCTGTTTGGTAAGTGTTTGAGATAATAATGGCTTAATCGTCTCACATTGACCTAGTATGCAATCCGCCATATGAAGTTAAGGTTACAATCCTATGCTACTAGACAACTTATCACGTCATTTATCTTCTGTTTGGCCTCTGCACAATAGAGTTTGGTGGTCCTGGATTAATTTGATACACACCACTTAAGAGCCGCTACAATAAGAGCTGTGTGGCCCCACTGTTTTTTGTATGGTATGTGGTGTTGCCATACCATGCAGAGGCGATAAGTGACGATTTACTTTTCAGGTAGGATGGCAACTGTTTGGGCTTTATCTGTCCAGGGCGCTTGTTCTTACTCCATGCACCTTTTTTCCAGCCCCCATACTGATTTCTTTCTTCATGGAATTGAAAGAAGAAAGATAAGATATAATATGGCAGCCTGTACCCCCCCTAATGCTGCCATTTTCGCTCTTGTTCGCTCTTTTACTCATGTACAATCAATATTTATTTCTCTTTCCCCAGTTCCCTATACACTTAGAATCTGCTTTAGCAATCACCACCTGATTACTAGTAAATTTTCTTCTCAAAACCCTATTTCACATGCTTCGCTTTTCCCTTAACCTTCACAACCCCATTCATTAAACCCCCGTTATTACACACACCCCTTCCACCTCACTTCACAGTCCGGCTTCCCACATATTAAGCTTTCTAACTTTTCCATTCTGGTAGACCAGAAAGGTTTAATCATGATTTATCCTTCTCAAAACACCCAATTCCATTTATCGGGGTTGTGTGTGTTGTTGACTGCCTGACCTTGGTCTGCTGAACTCGCCATTTTTTTAGAAAACACTGATGGAAGTAAACGCCACCTACAAACCTGACTTTCCATGAGTTTATAGATATATTTGGCGTTTTTCTGCTATGATTCTCTCACTGTACACTGTCAGCTGAATATAGATCAGCGACAATAACATTAACTTGACTGTTTACCTGCACACGTTCTTATTTCCCCGACTGCACTGAGGGATAACCGTCCTATAACCTTGGAGTTTTGTACTGTTGATTTGACGATGTCTCCTGTGTTTCCCTCTCGTTAGCACTGGTACAGGTGATATGATGGTGGTATAGATATTGATGCTACTGTCAACAGATGAACGTCAGTAAAGATAGAAATTTCACTTCGCTACTTGTACGTTTGGCAATAGCTGGTGTTTGGATGCCGGTCAGCCATGTTTAAATGCTCAATTCTTTCCCTTGTTTGGCACTGAGGAAAAAAAGTCATTCAGACATGTCATTTCCTTGGAGTTTTGTTGATCAGGTTTTCTGCCATGTTGTCTTCCCGTTGAACACTGGTGCAGTTGATATGGAGGTCAGTTATTTCATTGTAGTGGAAAACGTCTCATGTCTGGTTCACGTCTAGCAGCAGGTCTGGTACTTGAATGCCGGTCCCTCTTTTGTCATATTTAGTCCATTTCGTGTCGTCACCGTTCAGTTTTTATGTCACTATAGGTTCCTTGCATGTTGTTGTAGCAGTACTTGCAATTTGGCCATCACTGGAGTTCGGATAGGCCCAGGGGACGGCAAGATACAGGAGAAGCCTTGTTGCTGGTTGCTGCGGCTGCGGCTCCAGACGGTGGCTGACATTCCTTGCTCACATTCCAACAGCACGTCAAGTCCTATAAATCATTTGTCTCCATTCACTCCTATCTAACACGCTCAATCACACTTGCTGGAAGTCCAAGCTCCTCGTTCACAAAACCTCTTTTAACCACTCCCTCCAACTTTTCCTAGGCCGACCCCTACCCCGGCTTCCTTCCACTACAGATTTATACACTCTTGAAGACATTCTAATTCGTTCCACCCTCTCTAAATGTCCAAAGCATCTCAGCAACTCCTCCTCATCTCTCTGGATAATAGTTTTAGTAATCCCACGCCTCCTCCTGATCTCCAAACTATGACATCTCCACTGCATCCAGCCTTCTACTTGTTGCAACATTCACAACCCATGCCTCACATCCATACAAGAGCGTTGGTATAACTACACTCTCATACATTCCCCTCTTTTCTTTCATGGATAAAGTTCTTTGTCTCCACAAACTCCTCAGTGCACCACTCACCTTTTTACCCATCTTCGATTCTATGATTTTTCACATCTTTCTAAACCAATCTGCTGCAGTCCACTCCCAAATTCGAATAATTCATCTCCCCATACTCTTCCCCCCAATCAAATTTCTTATCTTCTGTTCCCTATTTTTTTTTACCCAAATCCCCTTACCTTTCTTATATTTACTTCTAATTTCCTTCTTTTACACCCCTACCAAACTATAACAAAACTCTGAAATTCTCTTCAAAATCCCCCAAAAGCACAGTGTCTCTCAAAGAGAAAAACTGTGAAACCCCCCACTTTGGTTAGATTCTTTATTTTTAAACCCCCACCCCTTGTGAACTCCCAAGCATTCACTTCTCTTACATCTCCACTATAAATTTTTTGAAAAAACCCCCGGTTGACCAAATCCCTTTTCTAAGGCCAACTTTTTTTGAGGAAAAACCCCCCCAAATCCCCCTAACCCGACCCCACTATCCTTTAAAAAATTTCACTGCTTTTATAATAACCTACCCCCTTTCCATTATTTGCAAAAATCTGCCAATTTACCCCTTATCCACCCGATATGGGGCCTTTTCCCCAAATCCAAAAAGGCCACAAAAACTTTCTTACTTTTCCCCAAATTTTTACATCCTTTTGTCCCCCCTTTTCCTTTTTACAAAGGAAAATATGCATGTTTGCCAGTCCCCAGGTACCTGCCCCCTTTCCCTACATCTAATAAATAAAATTATAACCACTCAAAATCTATATCCCCAAGCTTTTAAAAATTTATATCTTCATCCCATCAATTCATGCTTAAAAACCTTTTTATTTTTTTCCCCCTGACCCACGCACTTCCCCCCACTCACAACTGGTTCTTCGTCACTCCTATAAGTTGTTGTCCCCCATTTGGCCTAGACACGAAATTACAGCTTCCCTATCTTCACACTTTAAAAATGCTTAAAAAAAATTCCCCCCTCTTCCCGATTCCCTAACTCTCCGTTTTAACTCTCCTCTCCCATTTTTAATTAAATACCATGGGTCCCCCGGGTTTCTCAACTTATTAATCTCACTTCAAAACTTTTTCTTTTTTTTCAAACAAATTTTTTGAAACATCTCACCCCCTCTTTCATTTGCTCTCTTTTTTATTTTCTTCACCACTTCTCAACCTTCTTGTTCCTCCTTATACCCCCCCTCCTTACAGCCATTACTTTGTAAAAACCTCTCATTTCTCATTTTTTTCTTTCTTACAAATCTAAAACCTCATCGTCAACCAATCACCGTTTTCCCTCCACACCCCTTTCCTGAAACCAAAAAACTTCTGCTGAGCCTCTAACACATATCTTGAACCTACCCTACTTTCTCCCCTTTCCCTAAAACTCACACTAGCCATCGTCCTCTAACATTTTTTAATTTTTCCCTTAACTGCCCCTTCTTTAGTTTAAAAACCTTCACCCCCCTTTTCATGCTGTTTCCTTTTTCCTTGTACCCCATCTCCCTTTTTTACTCTCACTCTAGCAAAACTAAAATAGTTTTTGGGATATATCTGGGGCCCCCCATAAAATGTAAAAACCCTAAAAGTCTCCCCAAACACCCCTTTTACTCCCAAATACTAGTCCAACAAACAAACTGTCTTTACCCCCTATATCAAATCTTCCAAAACTTAATTTTTCCCTCTTTTTCTTAAAATATGGGTCCCTAAACCACTTAATCCACTGTCTAAATTTTCATTAAAAACTGGACCAATGAAAAATATTGGTGGGGTTCGCTCCCCCTCTCCCTTTTAAGTGAAGGGAAAGGGATATTTTTTTAAAATGGTAAATTAGTTGTCATACCCTTTCTTTTTTTTTATGAATATTTTGTGTGTTTTTCATAAGCCCTTAGGGTGATTGTGATAGCTTTTTTTTTTTGGGGTTGTTCATTTTTTTGGGTTTATAAGGGCCAGAGTGTTTGAAATTTCCCTATTTTTTTTGTAAAACAATTTTTTGTTTTGGGGTTTTTTTTGGGAGATTTTTTTTTTTTTTTTTGGGAGTGTGTGTAAAAAAGGGTTTTAAAATTTTTAAGGGATATTTGTGAGTGTTAATATGGGTGATGTGGGGTGTGTGGTGTACTCCCCTAATTGTACTCAAAACAAAGGGGGTTTTGCAGGGGACGGGGGACTCAGCCCCCTGGCCCCGCCGGGTTCCCCGAGTGTTTCTGGGTCCTCTCCCTGCTCCATGAGTTTTTAATATACCTCATCAAAAGTTTGGGTATGGTTCCTGCCTCCACTACCTAAATAGTTTGGTTTATTAGATTTTTTGACCTACTCAAATGACTGAAAAAAAAATTGTTTCCCCAACATCTTTTTTTGGCCCCCATCTGGGTTTTCCCCCTTCCAATTGTGCCCCCTTTGTTTTCTGTGCCCCTTGCCCTTTCCCCACGCAGTTTTTTTGTATGTCGTTATCAGGTCCCCCCCCTACCCTCCCGGTCCTCTATTGTCGTAAAGGGCCGATTTCCCTTAACCTTTCTTCATAGGACATTCCCCTCATCTGGAACCAAAACCCGAAAAACCCTTTTCACTTTTTTCTAATTTCCTTTTAAAGGGGTTGAACAAAAAGTGGGTTTCCCAAAAAGGTGTGTATACTCCCTTGGGGGCCCGAAAGTACACGGTTTTACAGTGCTTGAACGGGTTTCCTTTCCCAAAATATCTGAACCCTGTTTTTTCAGGTTTGAGGGGACCCCTATTTCTTCAACCCGGGTTTTCTGGTTTTAAAGTGGCCTTTTTGAAGACATGCTTGGTGTTATATTCCCCCCAAGTTTTTTTCCCCTTTGGCGGGGTTTAAATTTTTGGGCCCAACTACCCTTACTCCATCTGCGGTCTTCTCCCCCACCCGATCTTCAGACTTTGCTTTTGGCCTTTAAACCGAGTGCCAGTTTTGGACCAGGTGTCCAGTCTGTCCGGGTCTTTTGGGAAGTCCTGCTGACCCTCTCTTTTTTAATTCCCCCATTAGCTTCATATCACGGCAAACAGGGAAAATTCTGAGTTAACCTTCCTCATTTTATTCACATAACCAAAAATTGCAGTGGCCCTGGGAGACCCCGTGGGCCCCCATCGTACGGTCCCCCTTTTGGGAACCTCACACGTCCATACTCGTTTTGCCCCCCTGTCAGTATTCTCTGATCCATTCTCTTCCTGTTATATGCGCCTGATCCTCTAGTCGCACAAAATCCTTGTGGGAATTTTGTAAAAGGCTTCTTGCGTCCAAAAGAAATACAATCACCCCTCCCTCTCTCTTTGTTTCTGTTTACTTTACTAAAGTTAAAAGGTTCGTGACACAGGATATCCCTTTCAAAAATCCATACTGGTTGGTTTTTATGCCATGTTCTTTCCCAGGTGCCCACTACTCCCCCTCCGAAAATCTTCCCCATGACTTTGCTTACTTTACACGCAGTGACACTGGTCATAGTTAAAGCCCCCCTTTCTGTCTCTTTTTTTTAAAAAAAGGGGAAACTAATTTGCCGTCTTCCATATCTGTGTTTCCCAAATTTTAAGGGATTATTGAAGATTGTGGTTTGTGCACACAAGCAATCCCCTCCCCTCTAAGGACTACGGGGGATGGGCCGGTCCCATTGCCTTTGGGCATCAATGTCCCCTTTCAGTTCTTCACCTTCCCTCAGTTTTAGTATGTCATACCTCTGATAAACCTTTTTGATTCCCTATTCTTTCCTAGCCTTATCACCGGACTTTGACGTTTTCTTTTCCCAAAAGTGGCCATACGCAGTTTCGGATAAGTTGACTTTCGATGTATGTCGTTTTCGCTGTCATGGGCCTCCCTCCTGCCTGTGCATCTCGTTTCTGGCTCTTCGACTAATGTTTTTTTTTTCCTGGGAACCTTTTCCTCCTATACCTTTTTCCCTTCTTGCGTCTTGTGTGTGTGTTGTGTGTGTGTTGTGTGTGTGTGTGTGTTGTGGTGGTGTGTGTGGTGTGCCTTAGATTTGGTAATTGCCACAAGTCTTCTTAAATTTGTTGTGATCATGTCATGTTTTTTGTGCTTGTCTTATCAATTAAATTTGTTGTGATCATGTCATGTATTAGTTGGTGGTTAAGTTATTGTGTTGGTGATATATTTTGTTTGTGTGTGTGTGTGTGTATGATTATCATGTTATACCTTAGTTGGAGGGGTATATTTTAGTTTTCGTGTGTGTCTCACGTCTAAAAATTTGTTTTGATTATGTCGTGTATAAGTTTGGTGTGCATGTTATAGTGTTCTTGTCATGTCATAGTTGGATATGTATGTCTTTGTTTTGGGCAGTTTTGAGATTAGTGATCTTAGTCTTAGTGCTCTTGGTTATAATGTGTGATGTTTTAATGATCAATGTGTCATGTCTTAAGTGATCTTAGATATTAGTAAAGGTGTTATGTGTTAGTGGTCATGATTTATATGTGAAAGGTTATAAAATGAGTGTTTTCTGCGATCATAGTGGTTTTGAGATGAGTGATCATAGAAATAAGTGGTTATCTTTGTTAAAGTATTTTGAGGGAATGTGTGTGTGCACTCACTAATTGTAGTTGCCTCTTCACTGAATGCTACTAGGTCCTCTCTCTCCCTGCTCCATGAGCTTTATCATACCTTGTCTTAAAGCTATGTATGGTACCTGCGTCCAGTACATCGCTCGCCAGCCTGTTCCACTTCCTGACTACTCTGTGACTGAAGAACTGCTTCCTAACATCCTTGTGACTCATCTGAGTCTTCAACTTCCAAGAGTGACCCCTTGTTTCTGTGGCCTCTCTCTGCAACATCTTGTTTCTGTCCACCTTGTCTATTCCACGCAGTATTTTGTATGTCCTTATCATGTTTCCCCTATCCCTCCTGTCCTCCAGTGTCGTCAGGCCGATTTCCCTCAACCTTCCTTCATAGGACATTCCCCTTAGCTCTGGAAGTAACCTTGTCGCAAACCTTTGCACTTTCTCTAATTTCTTAATGTGCTTTACGCGGTGAGGGTTCCAAACTGGTGCTGCATGCTCCAGTATGAGCTTGACGTACACGGTGTACAGTGTCTTGAGAGATTCCTTACTTCGGTATCGGAATGCTAATCTCAGGTTTGCCAGGCGCCCATATGCTGCAGCAGTTATCTGGTTGATGTTTGCTTCCGGAGACGTGTTCAGTGCTATACTCTCGCCAAAATCTTTCTCCTTGAGCGAGGCTTGCAGTCGTTGGCCACCTAGCCTATATTCTGTTTGCGGTCTTCTTTGCCCTTCTCCGATCATCATGACTTTGCATTTGGCAGGGTTGAATTCGAGAAGCCAGTTGCTGGACCACGTGTCCGGCCTGTCCAGGTCTTTTTGAAGGTCTGCCTAATCCTCATCTGATTTAATTCTCATCATTAACTTCACATCATCGGCGAACAGGGACACCTCTGAGACTATTCCTTCCATCATGTCATTCACATATACCAAGAATAGTACTGGTTGTAGGACCGACCCCTGTGGGACCCGGCTCGTCACAGGTGCCCACTGTGATACCTCAACACGTACCATGACTCGTTGTTGACTCCCTGTCAGGTATTCTCTGATCCAATGAAGTGCCCTTCCCGTTATACGCGCCTGATCCTCTAGTTTCTGCACTAATCTGATGTGAGGAATTGTGTCGAAGGCCTTCTTGCAGTCCGAGAAGATGCAGTCAACCCACCCCTCTCTCTCATCTCTTACTTCTGTTACTTTCTCATAAAACTCCAGAAGGTTTGTGACACAGGATTTGCCTGCCATGAAACCGTGCTGGTTGTCATTTATACTTTTGTTCCATTCCAGGTACTCCACCACTCTCGTCCTATGACTTTGCATACTATACACGTCAGTGACACTGGTCTGTAGTTTAGCACCTCTTTTCTGTCTCTTTTTTTAAAAATGGGAACTAGATTTGCCGTCTTCCATATCTCAGGTAGTTGCCCAATTTCAAGGGATGTATTGAAGATTGTGGTTAGTGGCACACACAGCATTTCTGATCCCTCTCTAAGCACCCACAGGTAGATGTCCGGTCCCATTGCCTTTGAGGTATCAAGGTCACTTAACAGCTTCTTCACCTCCTCCTCAGTTGTGTGTATGTTATCCAGCACTTGTTGGTGTATTCCCTGTTGGTGTCCCCCTCTGTCCTGTCTTCCTAGAATCCTGTCTCCACAGTGAATACTTCCTTAAATCTCTTGTTGAGCTCCTCACGTACCTCTTGATCGTTTCGTGTGAGTTCCCAACCTTTCCTGAGCCTGATCACCTGGTCTTTGACTGTTGTCTTTCTCCTAATGTGGCTATACAGCAGTTTCGGGTCAGACTTGAGTTTTGATGCTATGTCGTTTTCATACTGTCGCTGGGCCTCCCTCCTTATCTGTGCATACTCGTTTCTGGCACTTTGAATGACCTCCCTACACCTTTGGGTAAATCAAGGACTCTGGTTTTCCCATTAATTCTGTTGCCCTTGGGAACAAACCTTTGCTCTGCTTCCTTGCATTTTGTTGTTACATATTCCATCGTTTCGTTCACTGACTTTCCTGCCAGCTCTCTGTCCCACTGAACCTCCTGCAGGAAGTTCCTCATATCTGTGTAGTCCCCCCTTTTAGAGTTTGGCTTTTCCCAATCAACTCCTGTTACCCTCTCCACTTGCAGCTCTACTATGTAATCAAAACTCAGAAAGACGTGATCGCTAGCTCCAAGGTGCAGTTCAGACACTGAGGACATCACATATGAATGTGATGTCCTCAATGTCTGAATTGCTGGTTCATCCTCCCCTCTCTCTCTAGTAGTGTCCCTGACGTGTTGATGCATGAGGTTTTCCAGTACCACATCCATCATCTTGGCTCTCCATGTGTCAGAACCCCCATGAGGCTCCAAGTTTTCCTAGTCGATCTCCCTGTGGTTGAAATCGCCCATATCCAGTAACTTTGCTCTGCACAATTGATCTCTTCGTGCCACCTCAGCCAGTGTGTCCACCATCGCTCTGTTGTTCTCTTCATATTCCTCTCTTGGCCTCCTGCAGTTCTGTGGTTGGTTATACATTGCTGCAATGACTACCTTATGTTCCCCAGACTGAATTGTACCTACTATGTAATCCCTTTCTCCAATCTCGCCCATGCCTTCGGTTTCCTCAAAACTCCATCAGTTCTTTATGAGTAGTGCAACCGCTCCTACCCTCTGCTCCTTTTGTCTTTACTCAGGATCTGATATCCTGGTGGGAAGACTGCATCTGTTATTGTCTCAGTAAGTTTCGTTTCTGTGACTGCTATGATGTCTGTGGACTTCTCATTGATTCTTTCATGCCACTCCTCTTATTTATTTGATAATCCATCTGCATTCGTGTACCACACCTTCAACTTCTTATCTATCACGGTGGTCCTGGGTAAATATTGAGGATGAGGGAGTGGGATTCCTGGAGGGGCCTATGGGGTTGTACAGTGTGGGTGGGGTTTGTGATGGGGGTGAGGGTAGAGTGCCCATGGGGAGCTGCTGGAGGGGTGGGGTTTGTGATGTGGGGGTTGGGGGAGAGGGATTAGTGTGTGGGTTTTGGCTTAGATTGTTCAGTTGCATTCAGGTTGTCACAGTTTGGGTGGGGTTTGTGATTGGAGGGGTGGGGCAGAGTGCCCATAGGGGGCTGCTGTAGGGGTGGGGTTTGTTATGGAGGTGGGGGCAGAGGGAACAGTGTGTGGGTTTTGGTATAGATTGGTCAGTTGCTTTGGGGTTGTCGTGGTTGCAGACCTTCTGCGGGTGTTTCTGTAATGTGTGTTTGCCCTTCCACCTTAGTCTGGGTTCTGCTCATCTTCATCAATGCAGCTCGTTCCTCCTTTTGTCTTTGCACCCTCTCTCTCAGTATCATCATTTCTCGTTGTGTTCTGTCGTGATCGAGGTACACTCGCCGGTACTCTCGTTTGTCCCTTAGTTGTGCTTTCTCCTGCAGGATCCTGGTTTGAGCTGATTCTGCCTTGAAAATTACTTAGACCGGCCATTTCCTTCCACTCGCAAACCACCCAATTCTCCGAAAATTTGTCACCTGGATCATGTCTCCCTCACCTATTGCTTTCATGATACCTTCGATCACTTTCTTCTCCTCCTGGTTTCTTTTGTCGTAGGTTTTCCCTTCAACTTCTCGGAGCCCATAGACAAACACTGACCTCTCCCTCTCCTCCTCCCACTGTGTCTTCCTTTGCATCATCTGAGGTGTTTTAGTTCCTTCCATCGAAACGTTCCTGCTTTCAATCCCTGCCCTTGCTGCAGCCCCTATGCTCATTGGACTGTCTTTCCAGCTCAGCTGTTCCTTGCCACTGTAGTTGTCTGCTGGAGTTTCTGCATATGTCATAGCTCCTTCATTGTCTACAGGTCTCTCAATTGTGCACATCTTTTCGTCGATCCCTGCAGTCCCCTTGTCTGTGACGGGTATAGAAGTTCCTGATATCATATTTGTACTGTCATTTGTCTCTATTCTGTTTCAGGTTTTTTAGTTCCTCATCTAAGCACTTTATCTTATCTTCTGCTGCTAAAACTTGTAGTCGCCACTTCCTGCTCTCCTCAGCTATCCTCTCCTCCATTTTCCTTCCCCACTCTTCCTCCACTTTTTTGAGCTCCACCTCACAATCTTTCCTCCCAGGTTTTTCTCTTCCAGGGTCATCCCCCAGTCTCCTGGGTCTCCCCCCCTTTTTGGTTTTCCCATTTTTTTTTAGCACAGAAAAGGACATGAAAGGGGTTTTTTTCCCAGAAAAAACTTTAAATAATTTTTTAGAGTGTGTGCCGGGGGGGGGGGGAGGAAAAAGATAAAGAAGGAAAAGGGAAAAGGGAGAAACCGGGGGGGGGGGAGGAAAGGAAGAAAGGGCCCGAAGGGGGGAGAGGAAGGGAGAGGGAGATGGATTGGTAGGTAGACAGAGGGAGGGAGAGAAAGAGAGAGAGAACAAGAGAGATGGGAGGAGAGAAAGATAGAAAGGAGGATATATATAGAGAGAGAGAATGATAGGGAGATGGCTAGGGATGAAAGGGAAATGAGGGAAGCCAGGGGGGAGGAGAGGAGAGAGAGGGGGATAGATAGATAGATAGATAGAGAGAGAAAGAGAGAGAGAGAGTGTGTGTGTGGCACCTGGGGAAGAAGTTGATATCCTTGGGGTGAAATTTGACTCCAAACTGACCATGAAAAGCCACGTTGTAAATCTTGCAAACAAGGCAGCCAGGCTTACAGTACTTCGCTGTATCTCGCATCTGCTTGACAGCAGGGGCTGCAAGATTTTGTATGAGGCACAGGTATGCTCACACCTTGAGTATGCTCCACTTTCTTGGTTTGCCTGCCCCCTTTTCATCTGCGGCTGCTTGACAGAGTAGAGAACAGAGCAAGACGTCTCATCTCTCGCCTGGACCAATCCTGGATAGATCTGTCATTTCAGCAGAGCTTTCAACACAGGAGGGATGTGGGTGGCCTTACTGTTATGTACAAGGCCAATATTGTCAAAGTACCACACTTGGAACCACTTCGAGGACAGAGGCAAGAAAGCAGCAACTTCACTCTGGCTGTACCTTTCTCCAGAACATCAATTCACCTGAGAACATTTATCCCAAGGATGACTCGAGTCTGGAACACATTCGTACAGTATTATGATGCCAACGAGATAAAGTCAGTTGATCAGATGAAAATGCTGGCCCACAGATGGCTCTAACTTCATCTTTTTCCCTACTTGTATGTTTCATAACACTAAAAATGATTTCAAATGAGCTGATGTAGGTAACAGCTCTTAGCTTGTCAATAAAGTTAGGAATCCTTAACCTGTAAATAGCTAGGGATCCTTAACCTAACCTTGTCAAACCCTGTGTAAAGAAAAAAAAAAAGAGAGGGAGAGGTAGAGAGAATGGAAGGTGAATGGAGGGTGAAGAAAAGAGAGGTAGATTGGTGGATAGGTAGAGGGGGGTGAGAAATAGAGAAAACAAGATGGGGAGAGAGTAAGAAAGGAAGAGTGAAGGATAGGAGAGGGAGAAAGATGGAGAGGTAGAGAGAGTGCGAGAGTGATAACGAGAATGAGAGAGAGAGAGAGGGAGAAAGAGAATGATAGGGAGATGGCTAGGGATGAGAGGGAAGTGAGGGAGAAGCCAGGGGGAGGGGTAGGAGAGAGAGAAAGAGAGAGAGGGAGAGGGAGAGAGAATGGAAGGTGAATGGTGGGTGGAGAAGAAAAGAGAGGGAGGTAGATTGGTGGATAGGTAGAGGGAGGGGGTTGAGAGATAGAGAGAACGAGATGGGGAGAGAGAAAGAAAGGAAGAGTGAAGGATAGGAGAGGGGAAAGATGGAGAGGTAGAGAGAGAGAGAGCGAGAGTGATAACGAGAATGAGAGAGAGAGAGGGAGAGAGAGAATGATAGGGAAATGGCTAGGGAATGAGAGGGAAGTGAGGAGGAAGCCAGGGGGGGGAGGGGTAGGAGAGAGAGGGATAGATAGATAAGAGAGAAAGAGAGAGAGGGGGGAGGTAGAGAGAATGGAAGATGAATGGAGGGCGGAGAAGAAAAGAGAGGGAGGTAAACTGGTGGTTAGGTAGAGGGAGGGGGTGAGAGATAGAGAGAACGAGATGGGGAGAGAGAGTAAAAGGAAGAGAGAAGGATAGGAGAGGGAGAGAGATGGAGAGGTAGAGAGAGGGGAGGGAGGGAGGGAGTGAGTGAGAGAGAGAGGGAGGGAGTGAGAGAGAGCGAGAGTGATAACGAGAAAGAGAGAGAGAGAGTGACTGAGAGCGTTCCACAAGGAAGCGTGCTGGGTCCATTGTTATGGAATGTCTACTTCAACGACCTTCTTCATCTCATCCCAGAATCACATGCATATGCAGACGACTGTACACTGACATTCACTTATCCAAGAGAAGAAATGCCAGCTGCTCTAAGCTACATCAATCACCAGCTGAGAGCTATATCAGCTTGGGGAAATAGATGGCAAGTAACATTTGCACCTGAGAAAACGCAAATGATGATCGTCTCTAGGCACCAAAGATGGTAATGCTGGTGCAGTAGTAAGGATGAATGGGAGGATGTTGGCACCTGGAGAAGAAGTTGATATCCTTGGGGTGAAATTTGACTCCAAACTAACCATGAAGAACCATGTTGTAAATCTTGCAATAAGGCAGCCAGGAAGCTTACAGCACTTCGCCGTATCTCGCATCTGCTTGACAGTAGGGGTTGCAAGATCCTGTACGAGGCACAAGTACGCTCACACCTTGAGTATGCTCCACTTTCTTGGTTTGCCTGCCCCCCCCCCCTCTCATCTGCGACTGCTTGACAGAGTAGAGAACAGAGCAAGACGTCTCATCTCTCGCCTGGACCATCCTAGATATATCTGTCATTTCAGCAGAGCCTTCACATATGAGGGATGTTGGTGGCCTTACTGTTTTGTACAAGGCCAATATTGTCAAAAATACCACACTTGGATCCACTTCGAGGACAGCGTGAGACAAGCTTTTATGCACAAGACGGGCAGAAAGCAGCAACTTCACTCTGGCCGTACCCTTCTCCAGAACATCACTCCATCTGAGATCACACATACCAGGATGTCTCGAGTATGGGAACACATTCGTACAGCATAATGATGTCAACGAGAAAAAGTCAGTTGATCAAATGAAAATGCTGGCCCACAGATGGCTCCAACTTCATCCTGTTCCCTACTTGTATGTCTCATAACAATAAAAATGCTTTCAAATGAGCTGATGTAGGTAACAGCTCTTAGCTTGCCAATAAAGTTAGGAATCCTTAACCTGTAATATAGCTGTCAATAAAGCTAGGGATCCTTTACCTTGTCAAACCCTGTGTAAAAAAAAAAAAAAAAAAAAGGGGGGGGGATGCATGGTCAGTTTTCACCAGCCTGCTGGCTGTTTATGTCATGTGTGAGTGCCTTGCTAGCTGCCCCACAACTTCGTTGTCTTGGTTTAAATAAACTTAGTCACACTCTCAGACTTTTTGGGTTATCCCAGGCTCTCTACACATATGCTGCTTTGTACAATAACCTATGTATTTACTCGTGTACACATGAATAGCTTTACGTACTGAATGTTATGTATTTTGTCTGATTTAGCGCCTGCGTGAGCACTCAGTGCCATGTGGTCCCACACTCGGTCACCTCCCCGCATCTTCTCTCTTAATAAGTGTTTAGTGCTCTAGTATGATATTCAGCTCTCCAGAGCAAGGTTAATGACCTTCAGCTATCAGTATATAAAGGGCCTCCCCTCACTGCAACTACAGAAAGGTTGTACTGGTAGCACTGCACTGCGTCTGGCTAGCTCTGTACGATGCTTCACGTTTTGCTCCTGCTTCTTCTACACTGTTTTCACTAACTCGTCTATCACCGTATTCACTATGCACTGTATACACTAACTCATCTATCCTTATCTCTTATCACCCTGGCTTGGGTCTCACTTATTCTGGTTTGGTATTGGGATGTGCCAATACCACTTGCACCCACTCTAGGCCTATGGCCTTCCACTCTCACTCCTGGTACTGATTCAAATTGCTTTTATGTAACTGTGGCCTTCACCTCCCTTTTTTGATTGGGACAGGTCGAGAAACAATTCTTGGGATGTTCACGATCTCTTATTCCTGAGCGACGTGTGTGTGTGTGTTCTCATCTAATTGTTCTCACCTAAGTGTTGTTGCAAGGGTCGAGACTCACATTCTGGCCCCGCCTCTTCACTGATCGCTACTAGGTCCTCTCTCTCTCTCTCTCTCTCTCTCTCTGCTCCCTGAGCTTTGTTGTACCTCCTCTTAAAGCTATGTATGGTTCCTGCCTGCACTACATCACTTGCTAGGCTATTCCACTTCCCGACGACTCTATGACTGAAGAAATACTTCCTAACTCGTCTGAGTCTTCTGCTTCCAATTGTGACCCCTTGTTTCTGTATCCCCTCTTTGGAACATCATGTCTCTGTCCACCTTATCTATTCTATGCAGTATTTTGTATATCGTTATCATGTCTCCCCTGACCCTCCTGTCCTCCAGTGTCGTCAGGCCGATTTCCCTCAACCTTTCTTTGTAGGACATTCCCCTGAGCTCCATGACTAACCTTGTTGCAAACCTTTGCACTTTCTCTAATTTCCTGATGTGCTTAACCTGCTGAGGGTTCCAAACTGGTGCTGCATATTCCAGTATAAGGCTGACGTACACAGTGTACAAGGTCTTCAACGATTCCTTACTAAGGTATCAGAACGCTATTCTCAAGTTTACAAGGCCCCCGTATGCTGCAGCAGTTATCTGTTTGATTTGTGCTTCCGGAGATATGCTCGGTGTTATGCTCGCCCCAAGATGTGTGTGTGTGTGTGTGTATGTGTTTTCTGTGATATTAGTGGTTTTTTAGATCATGGGTGTTAGTTGGTGGTTGTCTTAGTTTTTCGTGTGTACATTATATGTTTTCAGTTGATGTTGATCATGTACTAACTTTTTGTGTGTTAGGTTTGTTTTTGTGGTTTTTCGTGCTCATGTTATATCTGAGTTGGAGGTGATGTGTGATCATAGAATTAGTGATCTTGGTTAGAGTGTTTTAAGGTAATAGTCTGGAGAATAAGTGTGTAGTTCAGTGTATGAGATGTAATTTCAGTTAAATGAAATGCGTGCTTGAGAATGTAATTTGGAGGGTTGGTTAGGAATGGGAGTATTCAAAAGATGTTTTTGAGAGTAGTCAAAAGTGTTTAACTGTTTTTTGTAGGTGTTCAAATGTTGTATGAGAGTGTTTTGGTTGTGTTCAAATAATGTGCAAGAGTGTTTTGAAGGTGTTCAATGGTGTTTTGGGAGTATTCAGAAGTGATTTGGAGGTCTTCAAATGATGTATGTGAGTGTTTTGTGGGTGTTTGTTAGTTTTGGTAATGTCTCATGTTATAAGTGTATGAGTTAGCTTTTAAGTGTGCTAATGTTGTAAAGTCTGGACGAGATGTACTTTCATTTAATTAAATGTGTAAGTGAGAATGAGTTAGAGATGTCAAATGTTATTTGGGAGTATTCAAAAATTATATTTTGGAGGTATTCCAATGTTGCTTGGAAATGTTCCAATGTTGTTTGGAAATATTCCAATGATGTGACAGTAATCAATGGTATTTTTGCAGTATAAAGTTGTGTTTTGATAGTATTCAAACAATGTTTTGGGAGTATACAAAGGTGTTTTGGGGGTATTCAAAGGTGATTTGGCAGTTTTCAGTGGTGTTTTGGGAATATTCAAATGTACAAGAGTGTTTTGGTGTTCAGTGTTGTTTGGGAGTAATCAGTAGTGATTTGGTGGTCTTCAAATGATGTATGTGACTGATTTGGTGGTGTGTGTTAGTTATGGTAATGTCTTATGTTATAAGTGTATGAGTTAGTTTTCTTGTGTTAATATTATAAAGTCTGGAGAATGAGGGAGTAACTTGGTGGGTAAGATGTAATTTCAGTTAATGAGATGTGTAAGTGAGGATGAGTTAGATATTTCAAATGTTATTTACGAGTATTCAAAATGATATTTTGGCAGTATTCCAATATCGTTTGGAAATGGTCCAGTGATGTATGGAGGTGTTCTAATGTTGTTTGGAAGTGTTCCAGTGTTGTTTTGGTAGTAATCAGTGGTGTTTAGGTAGTATTCAAACGATGTTTTGGAGTATTCAAAGGTGATTTGGCAGTATTCATTGGTGATTTTGGTGGCTTTCAATGGTGTTTTGGAAGTATTCAGACGATGTTTTTGGGAGTATTCAAAGATGATTTTTTTTTTGTTTTTGAAGGTGCTCAAATGCTGTATGAGAGTTTCTTGAATGTTATGAAATGATGTATAAGTGTTTTGGTGGTGTTCAATGATGGTTGAGTTAGAAATGTTAAATGTTATTATTTATGAGTATTCAAACGAGGTTTGAGACTATTCAAAGGTGTTTGAAAGTACTCAAATATTGTATAGGAGCGTTTTGAAGGTAACCAAATGATGTTTTGGTGGTGTTCAAAGTAATCTGGGGATGTTC
This sequence comes from Cherax quadricarinatus, assembly GCF_026875155.1. Lineage (NCBI taxonomy): Eukaryota > Metazoa > Arthropoda > Malacostraca > Decapoda > Parastacidae > Cherax > Cherax quadricarinatus. Next base: position 32,864,831 of record NC_069455.1, on the reverse strand, counting down.
TGTAGTGAGATGTTAAAGGCTGTTGTTGATGAAAGAGAATATTTCTTAAGAGTTATTGTGAAAAGTATGTGTGTGTGTGTGTGTGGCTGAAGAAAATACTTCCAAACATCCCTGTGATTCGTCTGTGTCTTCAACTTCCAACTCTGTCCCCTTGTTGCTGTGTCCCATCTCTGGAACATCCTGTCTTTGTCCACCTTGTCAATTCCATTCAGTATTTTGTATATCGTTATCATGTCCCCCCTATCTCTCCTGTCCTCCAGTGTCGTCAGGTTGATTTCCCTTAACCTATCCTCGTAGGACATACCTCTTATTAAGATGTCGGAATGCTGTTCTGAGGTTTGCTAGGCGCCCGTATGCTGCAGCCGTTATTTGGTTGATGTGCGCTTCAGAAGATGTGCCTGGTGTTATACTCACCCCAAGATCTTTTTCCTTGAGTGAGGTTTGTAGTCTCTGGCCCCCTACACTTTATTCCGTCTGTGGTCTTCTTTGCCTTTCCCCAATCTTCATGACTTTGCACTTGGTGGTAACTAAAAATTGTCCTAGAAGGTGGCAACCTAAATCAGCTGCTCATTGCCGGCCTGATGTACCTGATACTGTAACTTCTCGTATATTTACCAGGAAAACTCACAATCCTGAATCTGTCTCTGTGGCTAGACAGAAATCTGATATCGAGAAGAAGAAAGTAAAATGTACATATTGTAACAGAAAAGGACATGCTAGAGAGTATTGCTATAAGTTGGAAAGAGATGCGAGAGACAGTCGTGCCGCTGGCGCCCCCACACAAGTCGTATCCTCTTCCGAGCAACAAAGGCACCAAAATCCTAGTAATAAGTCTGATCCTACTGTTTTAGATAATATTACTCAGGATAGATGACTAGCATCAGAAAGTGTATCTGACGAAAAGATTCGTTCAGCGATGAGTCCTTACTTTTCGAGAGATAAAATAGGATTTGACAAATCACATCTAACTGAGATAATTACTTTCAGAGACAATGGCAGTTATCTCACGTTATTAAGAGAAGATGTACTGCCCATAACTGATGATACCTATTGCAAGATAAATGTATTGTTAGAAGCCTATGGAGGGGCTGTTATAAAAGTGCCTCTGCACAAAGTTTATATTCAAACAAGCTATTATAATGGTTATATTTCAGTGGGTATATCCAGTGGTGTATTTCCCATCAGGTCAGTGGACTTGTTGATAGGGAACGATATCCTTCATGATGGTATATGTAAAGAACCACTTGTGATTGATAATAACACTGATGATAATTATGCCATTGAATCTTGTAGAGAGAAGCCTATTTTATTTCCTCTCAGCGCAATTACTAGAGCTATGTCAAAGATTCAACAACCATCCTTGTCTCCTGTTGAGTTAGTGGATGACAATGATTTGGGCTTGAATATGTTGTTTAGTGACGCTCTGCGACCAGGATCATTAACACCAACTCCCCCCGGTCATCAACCTAGTCAGGACATAACTGACGTTAAATTTCTAACTCATGATGATTTAATCAAGGATCAGTTTGTTGATCAGTCACTGGAAAGACTGAGAGATATAGCAGTTACTGAGAGTGAAGCAAAGGATCTCGATAATTGTTACTATTATAGTAATGGTGTACTGATGGAGAAAAATACATGTAAGTTGTCAGCTGATAGTGTTTCCACCACAGTCAAGCATCTCTTAGTGTTACCAGTTACATTTCGTGAACAAGCCATTGATTTTGCTCACAATAGTCCCATTGGAGGACATTTGGGTGTCAAGAAGACACTCGGTAAACTGGCAAAACATTTTACTTGGCCAAAGATGAAGGAAACAGTAGCTGATCATGTGCGACGTTGCCATGCGTGTCAAGTGACAGGCAAGCCAGCACACACACCTCCACCTGCACCTCTCACTGAGTTCATTAGTAGCAAAGTTCAGTTCATCTGGACTAGACATTGTTCAGATTTGTTCAAAAGGTTGAAGCGCTTGCTATCCTCTGCTCCTGTGTTGAAAAGTCCTAATTTCAATCTTCCCTTCTTTTTACATATAGATGCGAGTGGCTATGCAGTGGGTGCTGTGCTGCTCCAACAGTCAACATCCACTGATATTCTCCATCCTATATGTTACTATTCATCTAAGCTTAAACGACACCAGAAAAATTATGCCACTATTGAGAAAGAGGCTCTAGCTCTTGTGGTGTCCTTGGGACATTTTGACGTGTATTTGGGCACTTCCCCATTTAAAATTAACGTTTTTTCAGACCACAATCCACTCACTTATATTAACACTATGAAAAGTAAAAACGCTAGGATCATGAGGTGGGCCCTCAGAATCCAACCTTATTCTATTAGTATAAAACACATAAGTGGTCATTGTAATGTAATTACTGACGCTCTGTCACGTCCTTAATAATTATCAGTTACTTTAAATTAACGTAATTTTATGCCCAAATACTTTTGTTACTTGCTATGTCAAATTCAGTAAAGTAACTTAATCCCTCCAGCCCATATTAACTATATATACTCATGTCTAATTATTATATTTATATATTCACAGTACTGTTGTGTGTGAGGAGGAGACATAAGCTGAGTGTTGAGTGGGTAGTGTTGTGTGGGCGATGTACTGCGTGTGACGCAACACTGTCCTGCCGCAGACCCCCCCCCCTTACTACACACTTTAAGCTGTTTCATACTCAGATGTCCATACTGCATAGCATTCCACAACCACTACTTAAGAGTGGAATGCAGTCTCCTCTACTATGATCAAGCCTCAAAGTGCCCTGCTCATCTACGCTATCCTGTCTCTACACTGATGTACATAACCACGAGTATGTGGAGATACGATACTGTGTACTTCCCTAGTACTAGGGGCATATCCTAGTGACAGACGCTGTGAAATTATGAAAGTGCTTGGCACAAGAGTGACTCTGATTAATATTTATATTAAATTGTATTGATATGAGTAATCAGTAATAATGTGAAAGACATTAATGCAACTCCTAGTGCGACCGTCTGTCGTGTTGGGGGGGGGGTGTTGCAACCCCTGAATGGGTTGCAATGATTATTATGTATATATATAATTATTACCTTTTCATTTAATTTTTTATTGCTTATATTTGCGATAATAGCTAAATCGTAAATGTATTGCTTTATATTGTTATTTGACTGTAGTTATGTTGTTAGGTAGGATGTAACATATTATGTGCTCAGTTCAAGTCTTGATTGTCTAACTACTGTAATTATCGCTCTTTGCTCGTTATTCTGCCGGCTTCTGTTGCTGGGCAGTACTGTCCACGGAGCTATCACGTGATCGAGGGGGGGGTGTCCTCACCTCGCCTGAAGTATTCAGTCTGGTCTAGACTCTCTTGGTGGTTGGACAGATTGTCTGTCTCATTATTCTTGTTAGTTCTGTAGAACTCTGTTCACAGAACATTGTATAGACTTAGTGATTTTCGACGTTGTACTGAGGTTGTGTCTCATAGACACTCTGAGTAACTCAGGTCCTGAGCTGTAGCTTTTCACCTAACTCAAAATGTCAACAAGCCATTTGGATAATTTATATGAAACTGATCTTATGGAGCTAATAATTGGTCTAACTGGATTCCCTGGTTTGTGTGTTTTTATTAGTCCATACATGTAAGGTAAAGATGGATTAGTGGAAGTAAATTGTTTGACTAATTCATCTTTGCCTTTCAGTAGAAGTTGTATTGTTTTTATTGAAATTGCTGTTAATGGTTTCTAGAGGATTTTTGCTAAGTTTAGAATAGGTTTCAGTATCAAAAAGCAAACTAAAAAGAAAATTAGACATTTTAATTGAAAATAGTTATTGGACAAAGCATGCTAATAACAATTTTTTAATTAACTTATCAGATGAAATTTTAGACAAACATACAACTGCTGCTCTAGGTTTTGGCCTAAGTTTTGCAACTTCAAAAAAACTTATAATGCTGAAATTGCAAAAGCCTTTTGTAACTTTGAAAAATTTTCTGATTTATCCACTGATGAAATTAACATTAGTAAGGGAATGGTATATAGCTCTATGTTAAAACCAAACATTCAAAATTGCCCTCAAATATTCTATAAGTCTTATGATACACTTAATAACAATAAAAATTTGCGCCGTACTAAAGCAGACAAAATAAATGCAATAGTAATTATGAAAGAAAATGATTACCAAGAAAAAATGAATAATCTCTTAGATGATACTGAAACCTATTCTAAACTTAGGAAAACTTCCCTAGAAACAGTTAACAGCAATTTCAATAAAACAATAAAACTTCTACTGAAAGGCAAAGATGAATTAGTCAAACAATTTACTTCCACTAATCCATCTTTACCTTACATGTATGGACTAATAAAAACAGGTCCTGGTGAAGGACCTGTCTAGTTGGGCCATCGGGCCTACTGCAGTGTTCCCTTTCTTGTGAGTCGCGCGTCAGGTGTTGCTTTGTTGTGGGATGTGATAGTGAGGTGTGTACTAGACCCTTTATATGCCTTCCTTTGATGCATTGTTCCTTGATAATGTGAGTGGTCACGAAAGTGCTTGGAATTTCTCTATTATTTCACAGTGGTTGTTTTGCATATTCTGAAATCACCTGTTTACTGTGATCTTATTGCATATTATATATATATATATATATATTATATATATATATATATTATATATATATTATATATATATATATATATGTATGTATGTCGTGCCGGATATGCAAAACCGGTCAATTAGCAAGAACTCATTTAAAATTAAGTCTTTTCTAAAATTTTCCTTTATACGTTTAAAGATATATTTTTCATTAATTAAAAATTTTGCACCAAAAGAATCTTAGAGAACTTACCTAACCTTATTATAACAAGAGTAATTTATTTTAGCCTAATCCAACTAAATATATTTTAAATACGTTAACAATAATTTAATACTAAGCAATCACAATTAAATATATTTTTTTTCGTTAGGTTGAGAATGATTTTTGCGATATTATTGCATACACAAATTTTCACATGACCTATATGGCAAGATTAGCGTTCCTTTTTAAGCCAAGATCGCAAGTTTTTACATATTCGACACGATATATATATATATATATATATATATATATATATATATATATATTATATATATATATATATATATATATATATATATATATATATTATATATATACATATATATATATATATATATATATATATATATATATATATATATATATATATATATATATATGTTATATATATATATATATATATATATATATATATATATATATATATATATATATATATATATTATATATATATATATATTATATATATATAATTAATTCATCGGCCGTTTCCCACATAGGAAGGGTGGCCCGAAAAAAGAAAAACTTTCATCATTCACTCTATCACTGTCTTGCCAGAGACATGCTTACACTCCAATTATAAAACTGCAACATTAACACCCCTCTTTCAGTGTACCGGCACTGTATTTTCCATATCCAGGAATCAAGTCCGGTCTGCCAGTTTCCCTGAATCCCTTCATAAAATTTAGTAAGTAAGTAAGTTTATTCAGGAATACACAAATACAGTTACATAGAATTATCATACATAGCAGCACATGTGTAGAGAACCTAGGATAACCCCAAAAAGTCAGACAGAGTGACTTATTTCCATTGGGGTCCTTTTACCTTATTATTATAATATAAAGGTTATAATATTTTTTTATTATTCTATAATGAAGATAACATCTTATTATCATACTAAAAAGACTATCTGCTACACGAGGGTCATTAAGACTATCTACAATACGAGGGTCATTACTAGGAATAAGGTAAAATTTACACGTATGTTAGCTAAAAAATAGAAAATCATTCCCCTCCCTTCTGTAGCTACATTTTTAACCCTTTTGGGACTCTTCTTGAATGGGTTTTT
>NC_069455.1:32633351-32858430 GCF_026875155.1 Cherax quadricarinatus | reverse complement strand
GGTCCAGTACACTCCCCGCACACTCACCGCTACACCCCTATCATCCCCCATACACTCACCATACACTCCCACTACCCCACCACTACATCACCGCTACACTCACCACTACACTCACCACTACACTCACCACCACCGCTACACTCACCACTACACTCACCACTACACTCACCACTACACTCACCACTACACTCACCGCTACACTCACCAGTACACTCACCGCTACACTCACCACTACACTCACCACTACACTCACCACTACACTCACCAGTACACTCATATTACAACCTAGGATTTCAAATGGCCTGTTATCCCAGGTGTAATGGGAGCAAATAAACACAGTAGAAAAAGTTTAGACTTATATTATCCTTCACCAATTTAGAACAGCAATATGTACACTATTTACAGTGATAAATATAGTGCACTCCACGGTAAGCAAGGCAGAAATAGAAGCCACAAGATAGCAGACCGTGCTTCAACCAGCTCTAGAATGGGAATGACCAGGGCAGACAGGAAAGCGGTATCCACATAACCTCTGCGATTGCCAATCCCACCTTCTTATTGGCTAGAACCTGGTCACTAGTTGACGATGGGGCCCCATCATCAACTTCTAGCAACCTGGTTCGCTGGTTGGGGGAGATAACCTGTAAATGAGGGTGTGTCCATGCGCCGAATAAAGGTTACGTACTCTTTGCATGCCACACCCCCACCCCCGAGAAGGCTCAGGATTAGGCTGCCACCTCCCAGTGGTAACCGTGCCGCCATGGCACAAAATAATGGGACCGCCTATCCTCTCCACCATCCAACTCTTAGATAGAGCTTAGCTTTCCTAGTGACCAAAAGCCAAACCCTAAACTCAGAGTGAGACAGCAGTCAGATAGGCCAACATAGGTCCAAGATACAAGCGGACGGTAGCCCGTATCCCCTCACTAAAAAAAAACCCCCACATCAGGGGATAAAAAAAAGAGCTTGAAAGGGGGGTTACCACAAATACATCCTAACCTAAATAAAATATTAAACTAGACTCTTGACAAAGAGTCTGCCAACACATTTTCTTTGCCGGCAATATAATTAATTTTGATGTTGTAGGGCTGCAGCCTGAGCGTCCAACGCATAAGCCTTGTGTTGTGATTCTTCATGGCTTGGAGATAGACTAACGGGTTGTGATCACTGTAGACTGTGACCACCTGCGATGTCTGGCCCACATAAACATCGAAATGCTCCAAAGCCAGTACCAGCGCGAGGGCTTCTTTTTCAATGGTAGAGTAAGCTCTCTGATGTGGCTGGAACTTGGCTGAAAAGTATGCTACAGGCTGCAACTCCTTGTTCCCGATTTGTAATAGTACCGCCCCAACCCCAGACTCACAAGCATCAACCTGTAATGAAAAAGGTTTGGAGAAGTCTGGAGACAGGAGAATGGGTGCAGAGCACAATAATCTTTTTGCTTTATTAAAAGCAGTGTTACAATCTGACGTCCAATTAAAGGGAACTTTATGACTGGTAAGAGAGGTAAGAGGGGCTACAATATCTGAGAAATTCTTACAGAATCTTCTGTAAAATCCTATCATGCCTAGGAAACGTTGAAGAGATTTCCTATCATGAGGAACTGGATAATCTTTAATCGAAAGAACTTTAGCAAGTTTAGGTGCAACATTACCACCTACCTACTTCATGGCCTAGAAAAGTGACAGTGGCCTGGCCAAAGGGCAAGATTAGATAAATTTAACTGTTAATTGGGAATTTCTTAAAGAGTCTCAAACAGAGCTTATAAATCTAAGTAGGTGTTGATCCCAAGTATCAGACACCACAACAATATCATCTAGGTCGTACTGCTGCCGTTGCCTTCAAGTCCTTTAATGCTGATGGTATGAGTTTTTTTTTCCTGGGAATGAAGAGGGCCGAATTTTATCATTCCGAAGGGGGTAGGTAACTGTATACTGATATTGACCCTCCTGGAAAATTACGAAGGCAGAGATTTCCTTCGCTTTCTGTCAAAGGTACCTGATAGTAACCTTTAAGGAGATCTAATTTGGTCACAAAAAGTCCTTACCACAAAGTCAATTACGTCATCTAGACGAGAAGAGAGGTAAGCATTTGTAATTGTGACCTCGTTCACTTTACGGTAGTCTGTGCACATACGGAAACCCTCCATCAGCCTTTTTTCTTAGGATGCACGGTTGAAGCCCATGGACTAGATGACTCTCCACTAAATCATGTTTCTAAAGAAGACTACTTCCTGCTGAAGTAGACTTTGCTTTTCAGGATTAGCTCTGTAGGGGGAAGAGTTTAATTGGTTTAGATTTTCCACACATTAAATCATGGTAACCTAACGTACATTTTTTTCGGCACATCCGAAAAAAAATATTTAGGATTGACTGTAGAAGCTCAGTTAAATGGTTGCTCTGTATTTCAGATAATCCATCCATTAAAGGGTTAGGATCCTTGAGCGAGGACTTGAATTGAAAGTTTTTTTTAGTATTAATTTAGAGATAGAGCTGCAATGAGTCAGAGTCGTCATCAGAGGTAGAGGACAGGAGTCATTATAGGACTTTTATCTGGTGTATGAAAGGCACTTGATTTGATTAATGTGGTTTTAGTTTTTGTTTGTTTTTGACGGTCCTTATCAATGGAGCTACCACATAAATTTAAATCAGATATTCTACTTACTTATCTGCGTAGTCCGTAAATTTAGCTTTCAAGGTGTGGCCAGTATAGGTTTCCTGCAACCAAAAACACCTTGTCTCCTAGATGGAAGGAGCGGAATGGTGCACTTCTGTCATACCTCTGGTTCATCTTACTTGAGCTGTCGTGAGGTTAGCCTTGGCTAACTTCACGTGCCCACTGCAACCTTGAAGACGGGTTGTAGAGCGCTGAGCTTACGTCTTCTCCCATCCATCCTTCTTTGAGCACCCGAAGAGGACCTGTAACATGTGCCAATAGATCAGCTCAAAATTGATATACCCTGTGACACTTGCACAGTTCTCTCGCATATGAGAACAGAAACAAACGGTAGAGATTTCATCCCAATCTGTCGGAAGTTGCATGCACAAAAAACTTTCATCATTGTTTTTAATGTTTGGTGGCATCTTTCCAGGCGCCTTGGGACTGAGGATGATAGGCAGTGGATATAGTTGTGAATTTATCCCTAACCTTAGTTGAATACTTCCCTAAATGCTTTGGCAGTGAGTTGTTAGTAACCTTGATCACTTTGTATAGATTTAGGAATGCCAAAACAAGAACATGAATTTTGTTAAAACTTTGAGAAAAGCTTTAGTTTGATACCTACGCTTAGGGATTGCTTCAGGATATCTGGTTACTTTATCCATAATGTAAATAAATCACTGGTTTCCAGACTTTGACTTAGGTAGTGGACCTTACACAATCTATAATTAAATCTGCAAAAGGTTCTCCATCAGCATGTTAGGGTTGGGGAGGTGCAGGTTTAATGGAATGTCCAGTTTTCCAAACTTGCTGGACATTCTCGCAACAACCTAATTATGTTCTTCACATCTTTCTTTATTTTGGCCAATAAAATTCTTTTTGTGATTCTATACAAGGTTTTTGTAATCATAAGTGACCTCCTAATGACGTATTATGAGCTATATTTAATTATCTGAGGTTTGCTATCTGGTTGGAACCACTAACCTGTCGTATAATTGCGGCCCTCTATCTCCTTTCCAGTCTCGTGCAGACAATAATCATTTTAACTTCATACTTGACTGAATGACCCAAAGAGGATTTACCCCATGGTGCCTCAAACCGCGAATTTTAAAGTAGGGTCCTTTCGTTGTTCCTCCGAAGTCAGTCCCTCGGGCTGGAAACAGAGACATCTGGCATCCTGACAACCTGGGACTAGGGAAGGCTTGATCGGGCCAGGTCTGTTCACTGGAGATGTTTACGGAGACTCCGGCCGGTGTGTTCATAAAAACTACCGTGGCTATTCCGAGATCGGAGTCGTTCCAAGGATAGGTCAACATTTCTCAGACAAACCCTTGGGATGTTGCCCGAGTTATGGACCAACACTGGAGAAGCATTAATCATTATAGGTTCAGGACACGACTAACAGTAGCAAATTTATTACCCAGTAACTAATTGGCATTTTTCATGGAAATCATTTTGACGAAACCCTTACAGTCAAATCCCCAGAGTAATATTTGCACTGTACATATAATTTTATGCAGAACAGAACTATTAGCTCTCCTATGCTTCCAATAAAACTGAGGAATTCAAAAGAGTATTCTCTGAAAGGGGTTATATTCCTTCTCTGAAAGGTCGAGAAATATGCTCCGTACTCTAAACGGTATTTACTTTAGTTGGTTCTGAGTTTTCTGAAGGAAATAAGACTTTCGCAATAATAAGGGGCCATACTTTTTCTACTTCTCTAGGGGACATGTTACTAGGGTATTAGAGATTTTCCAAGGGTTGGGTTATTGGGGCAGTTGGAACTGATGTGACCTCACTTTATTGCACTGAAGCAGACGAACAGGCCTTGTCCCTTTACTCCTGATGACGTTGCAAGAGTTATGTCGTTTGGTGGTCTGCCTCTCCTGGATGTTGTCTTGTCGAGATGCTCCGATACGAAGTTTGCCTCTCCGCAGGGGGACATATGTTGAGAAGCGTGGCTCACCGGTGACTAGGTTGGATGACGTAGACGCTTTTCCTCCGGTGGCACTTCATTCTCCTATGTTGTCGATCTCTGCTCACGCCCAGACTGTTGAAAAAGAGAGACGGACCGCTCGGACAAGGAGCGGTTGTTTCGAAGGTATCAGCCAACCTGGCTGCTCCAATGCAGTGGTGTTAAGTCACGGATCCTGCAGAAGAACACGAACCTCTGGTCCACAGACTCCAGCAGGTTTTCAATCAGAATAAGCTGCCACAATCTCTCAAAGTTAGAGACACCACTCGCTTATACAGCTGGTAAAAGCTTTGGTTTGACTGTCTCAACAAAGTCCACAAGGGATTGACCAAGCTGCCGCCTGTTCCAATTTGAAGGTCTTAAGATAATTTAGACTGGATACATGTATATGCTCCAACCTGTGGTCTTCCACTAACTTGATAATCAGAGGAATTCAGCATCAGTAATACCATTGTAAATTCCTGTGCCATTACCCTAATGCTGTATGAACAAACGCTGCCCAGTGCTGTTCCCGGCCCACCTCAAGGCTCGAGCCTGATTTCGAAGCTTTCGAAAATTGCTCTGGTCGGCCTCATTGAAATAGGGGACAAGGCTGTACCTTTTTTTGTAAACTGAAATCGTTTACAGAATGGGAAAACTGCCTCTTTCTCTGTCCCTATCAAATTTTCCCTTGCGTATGCTCTCTGTTCCTAGTTTGCTCCAGCGTGAATTTTTGCCAGTCAAGTGCCAACGCCGCTTGAATTCACCTCTCGAGACAACCCAGCGGCACTATTACTGACCATCTTGCTCCGTAAGTGTATCATCTTTCCTCATGCGGAGAACATAGGAGTTTTTGACCTAGCTCCCGTAGAGGGAGGTGAGTTTGATGTGGCCATCTCTTCTTCTATAAGTTTGTCAGCAATAAGTGAACGCAGTCTTTGCGCAGGCTGTGAGAGTGCGTTTATTTGCCAACAACGCTGTAGGGACAATTTAGGTAGGTTATGGCAAGTATATGCCGAACACCAGGCGTCTGACACGTCTAGGATGGCATAAGTTATTCGCTATGCACAGTACGAATACCCCCAACGTAACACGTTTTAATTTGCAGAACACGCTTTTTAGCTATGCACAGTACGATTGCCGAATACGCAACACGCAAGCCGACTGCACAAAAGATTTACCGTAGTGAAAGGAACACATGAACAAGCTAGTAGCGAGCTGTTGAACGATCACACAATAGCAAGGTGATCATAAGCAACTGACACGCAAAATTTGTTAAAGCGAAGCGAGGCCAGCAAGCTACACAGTCGTTCCTGCTACAAGCTTCCACCCTAAGCTCAACCGTTTCTCTAAGTCCAGTTCATGATCCCGGACAGGCCCCATATTACAACCTTAGGATTTCAAAGGCCTGTGATCCCAGGTGTAATGGGAGCAAAGAAACACAGCAGAAAAAAAGTTTTAGTCTTATAATATCCATTCACCAATTTAGAACAGCTCAATATTTACACTATGTCAGTGATAAGTATAGTGCACGTCCTGTAGCATGGCAGAAATAGAAGCACAGATAGCAGACCGTGCTCAACCAGCTCTAGAATGGGAATGACAAGGGCAGACAGGAGAGCGGTATCCACATAACCTCTCGATTGCCAATCCCTACTTCTTATTGGCTAGAGAAACCTGGTCACTGTTGAACGATGGGGCGGCCACATCACCAACTCTTAGCAACCTGGTTCGCTGGTTGGGGGGAGATAGCCTGTAAATGAGGGTGTTGTCATGCGCCCCAGAAATAAAGGATACGTACTCTTGCATCGCACACAACATAAAAAAATGAGACTATAGAACAGGCTCCGTAAATAAGCAGTATATAGCCTTCTCCAATCTCTGTTCATCGATTATAGATGCAGAAGAAATAGGTCTTACAACAACGGTTCGGAACTTGGGTTAACCTCTAGGGTACTCAGTACAATAAAGAATTGTTTTTCAACCAGTGTTTGCCGTGGCACCCTGGTTGTGCCATGATAGTGCCATGGGTGCTGTTGATGTGTTTTGTAAAGTCTGTCCTAGTTTATCCTATTTAAAAAACTACAGTTGTTTTTGAACAGTATTAGTTGTGTAATTAACTGCTACAGAAGTTTCATAATTTATCTGCACAGGTGTCATTATGAAGTAAACTATTATATTTTAATAGAACATTACATAATTTAATATTAAGTCAGGAACATTATATGGGGATGTAAATAATATAATAAGAAACCAACATTTATATTAGGGTTACACTCATTATTTTCTTAATTTACAACTTTACATTAAGTGTCGTCAAATACATGATTGGTTGTGGTGATGGCTTCCCAGGGGGATGTAACGAGTCACTTTTTTGTTATCCTATAAACACAGACGTTTTAAAAAACATTGACAAGTTTGTGATCAAGAAGGGAAAACACAAAGATGTTTGTGGTGAGACACGAAATGGAAGACCAAAGGTTGGAAATAGAGAGAAAAAGAATGAACGGGCCCCCCCCCACCCCCCCCCCCCCGCTTTCTTCACTTCCAGTAATGAAAGAATAGTTAACTATATTTGGACAGCTTTTTAGATCTGGGAATTACTTCGTGGGGTGACGAAGTTAACCCTTCACCAGAATGTTATTTATGGTGATAAACTGGTCAATGAAACTATGATATCCAGCAATTTTAAGAGACATTTCACTAGGAAACATGATCATCTTTCTAACAAGCTTCGATCATACTTTGAGAAACTTTAAAATGAGTGAAAACAACATAGCTGATATTTTCTCAAACAGTTTAAGTTTCTAATAAAGCTCAAGAAGTCGGCTACTTACCAGAATTACTCGATAAAAATATGAAGCTTCATACAGAAGCAGAGACACTTATTCCACCTGCTTGCAGCGCCATAGTAAAATATATGTTTAGGAGTGAAGTAGTTCATGAAAATATTCCTCAGCAGACACACAAGAAACTGTGTGCGCCTCTTTACAGCAAATTTAAATTTTTACATTCCAAGTAGATGAATCTATATTCATTCGCTAAATTAGTAAAGCTAAACTAGTAAACCAGTTTTTGTTGTAGTTGTTGTTGTTGTAAAAGACTGAAGAAACAACAAGCCAAGATATATTCACTATATTAATTAGTGGTAATTGTTGGTTTGTCCTGGAAATCCTGTGCTGGAATTTATACAGACGGTGATCCATCAATAATTGGTTGAATGACAGGATTTACATCATTAGTGCAGAAAGAAGACATTGATGCCATAATAATCAGCAAAAGTTGATGGCAGAATTTGACAAAGCTCTAAAAATGGTGAACTACATAAATAGAAGGACATTTAAATCAGGACTTTTTGGCAAACTATGTAAAGAAGTTCGGGCAAAGCTTGTAAATCTTCTGCACACGGAGGTAAGATGGCTGTCGATAAGAAAAGTGTTGTTACGAGTGACTGACCTCAAGGATGAATTACTACTTAAAATTCAAGAGGAATTTTAAGTGCTGCAAATGACACTTAGCTTGCAAAATTCTTCTTCTTAGTGGATATCTTTGAACACTTTAAGACGGTAAATTCCAACATGCAAGGCAACACTGAAATTATCTTATCCTCCACTAACAAAATTAATGCACTGAGAGGTCATTTAAGAAATTGTGTTGTCAAAATGAAAGAAAGCAACAAGGATATTGTGGAAAATACTGTATATTTTCTGGAAATACGGTAATTTATAGGTAAATAGATGGCTTATATTGTATTTAATAAAAATTTGTATCAAAAAAATGTTTTCTGTGCCTGCACAAAAGAGACTCGCCATGTTTGAACTAGTCAACACAAACGTTAGTGGAATAATCGTGAAGAAGAATTTCGTGTCTAGAGGTTATATTGGGTTTAAAACCTCTCAATAGGAGCCGAAATTGTTGGATGTGCATTCTGCATAACTTGAGGATGTCAGACGACTGGACCAAGACAGCTCCAGGAGGAACTCAGATAAGCTATCTAAATTTGTTTTCTAATTTCCTCTGGCCTGTATTATCTATATTTTTGCTTAGAATGAGTTTTTTGAAGTATGTACACAGTATCTCCAGTAAATTTGGTGAGTGATATTAAGATATTTTCTCCTTCTGGTATAATAAATGTGTATAGATAATTCATTTATTAATTTAATATACAGTCCACAAAATTTAAATATTACCAGAATTCCTTGGTGATGCATATTTCATTTGTAATTAATTGGTTCTAGAGCAACTTGCTGATATGACAGTGGTAGTATCGAAAGGGGGGGACATTTTTTGTGCCTAGGGTGTCCCAAAATTCCTACTTGTCTATGTACTTTGATAAGTCTAATAATTATCGCTTTGTTACCATTTACTGGTTATGTCCCTTATGAGTTACATCCAGATAAATGTAATTTTCCACAGATGTGTTCCACATGTTGATGCAACAAAGAATAAACATCATGCCATTTATTTTTTGAGCAATCTTGGAAGTACTTATGTAAGGGAAGACTATGATTATCGAAGCTCAGTCTCACAGAAGAAAAGGAATAAGTTAAAATGTGTAATGTCAGACGTCTGATGTTTAAAATCATAAGGAAAATGCTTTACGGCACCGAACGAATTCTGGGTAGAGATTATGAATGAATCTCTTTTATTCAAATTTCGATGAAAGGATGCAATTATCATGCAAACTTTGAACATCTTACGCGTGTGAACTGGGAATTATCGTGTTACAAACATAAAAGCTAACGAGAAGAAGTCTACAATCTGTTGAGGAGGAAATGAAATAAATGTTAGTCCATATTAATTTAATACTCCAACCATACCAAGAAATCTGCTAATCACACTAAACCCAAATGTCTCACTAAAATAATATTACAGAAGGCAAGTTAGTTTTTTTTTTTTTATTGTGATCTATAATGCTTGTGTATTACTTAATTTGTATTTTTTATATGTGTTTATTGGGTAGCTGTTTCCAAACCAGTAATCAAACTATGGCGACCACAGAAGAAATATGTGAATAGCGAGTAGTTTCAATCATCAGGAAAAGGTTTAAATTCCAAGCTTTAACTGTAAAAGGGGGGGGCTGATTTTCTTAATCTATTTAATTCTCTTATGTTATTCTTATGACTGGGAAATGAAAAATAAACTATTTTTCACGGCGATAAAAATTAATGTCAAGAGGAAGGAAAATGGATGTGTTCATGTTTGTTTTTATGTCTTATTATGATAATATAAGATTTTATCTATTTATTACTGTTTATTAAGTATTTTTAAGAAAATGAAATCGTTAATACATTTACATTAAACCATAGAATTTTGTTTAATATTTGCAGAACCTGCGTCGGTATAATTAACAAGCATCAGCTTCACGTTTGTGCCTTACTACTTCAGAAAGCGGAGAGGCCCTTTAGCTTTTAATGGTATCATAATGGCAAGTACTGCGGACGGCCAACGCTGGGACCTCACTATTTATTATTTACAGTCTGAGGACGCCTACTCAGGCTCCATCCTCATACTTGGCGCCATACTCCTCAATGTTGTGTATGGCGCAAACAGTCTTCCATCCCATGAATGGCACTTAAAATCTACAACCTTCTAAAACTGAGCAAACCAATGGAAAATGTTAATGAAAGCGGTACTGAGAGTCCTACTGTAAGTCGAAAGCCATGTCTTCAAAAAGCAAGTGGGACCCATTATGACAAGTGTGTTAATTCCAGTGTTTGCTAACTTGCGCATCCTAAGTTCGGAAGGGCGGTCATCAATAGCCATCAGTGCATGCTCTTGTGTTTTAATGGATACCCAAATTTTCTGGCCTTTCGTCCCTTTTGATATGCAAGATTCTGGATTCACCTTGAAGAAGATGCTTGGACTGTGTTTGTGTCTGCAATATGGCCAACATGTTTAACAAGGATATTGTCTCTTCATCACAGAACTCGCTTTTTTCAAATTTTTAGAAATCTGCTACCTATGAGGCAGCTTCACCAATCTCCACTTACATGATTCAGTAAGTAAATATAAAATGACTTAATTACATATACAGGTTCGTGCAGATATTAAAACGGAATATCTGAGTTTGGCCTATTCGGCAATTGTTGTGTGCGAAATTAAACAAATGAAAATTTGTTTTTGCCATGTAAAATCTGCGGAAATCAATTCTGAACATAACAACAAAATCCTATTATCATTAATTTGAAGCAATATTAAGCAAATTTAAATCTGGGCCTATGCAATTTCATGTTTTACTAAAGAAAAAAAAAAAAAGGTTAGTTTAGTTTAGTAAGGTGATGTTTATAAGTCAGATTGCTGTGAAGAAAAAAACCCGTCAAAGGAGGTTCCTTGAAGCTGGTGAGGGGCTCGCTTGATATAGGAAATTGGATCTGTGCTCCGGTTCCCTGAATTGAGCCTGAATACCTTCCATCTCCCCCACATGCGCGTATAATCAAAAGGTTTATGCGCTTCCCTGTGTCATATAATAATAATAATAATAATAAATAATGCTGAGAAAAAAATTCATTTAGAGATCCATTTTTTTATAGTTATTTAAAGATTTATATACTTGGAGCAAACCTATAATTATGTGAGTTTATGATAGGTTAGGAGAGGTTTCTGTCTTATTTTTGGTCCAAAAAGTAAGAAACTTTACATAAAAAAAATAATTAGCTCTGAATTTCACTATAATATTATTGCTTGTGTGCAGGATGTTCTACTGCTGTAAAATTCAGTCCTTCTGGCACTAGGCCACTAGGCACTAGGCACTGGGGAAGGTATGACTAGAGCACTTATCGCTTCCTGCCTCCCACCTACCTCTTTCAAGGAGACACGCTCCTCTAAGCGTATTTGATAAAGATTTGTCTGATGATTTGTTGATTGCAATCCGAAGAAAGTAAAACCACCATTCATCTCCCCCGTATGGGGTTTTAATATAGATATATATATATATATATATTATATATATATATATCTATATATATATATATATATTTATCTAATATATATATATATATATTTATATATATATATATATTCAAATTCCTAAAAAAAAAAATTCAAATTCAAAGTTTAATTCTCTATAAGATTACATGTGAATTTACAGAATTTGGGTTGATGTGTGGTTACATGTGTGAAATAGTGATTACAGAGTGTACACTGAACGCCTACCATGGTGGCATTTCGGGCCAGACTTAGTTTTATTTTTTATTTTAAAAAATATTACCAATTTGATGGTAAGTTGGTATATGGCTAAGTTGAGTTTCGCAATGTGAATGCTTTTGTTTTGGCGCATACATAGTTCGTATTGGAGTATCATAGGATTCATTATTTTTAGATTGAGATTAATATTTCTGTTTATGTCAAATGGGTGAGTGAGTGTATGTGTGAACCACCAGGTGGTATTCGTTGTAGTTAGATGATGGGGTTATCAGGGAGATAAAGATGTTTTCTAATGGTAGTTTTGAAGGTGATGGAAGATTCTGCAGCTTCTAGAGTTCTCAGCTAGGGTGTTCCGGATTTAGGGCCTTTCGACATACATTGGGATAATTTTTTTAAGGTTTAGTCGGACATGGGGATGTCGTAGAGATGTTTGTGTCTGGTGTTACGCCTGTGGGATTTCTGTCAAAACTATCAAGAAAGCGTTTAAGGTCAAGGTTGATTGGAGTTTGGATGTTTAAGGTCCCTGTAGATGTAGATTGCACAGTAGTAATGTGGATGTACTGAACCACCCAAGGGAAGTAGTTTAAGATCTATGAAGAGTGGGGGGGGGTGTGTTGCCAGGGATGGGGATTTAGTGATTATTCTTACTGCAGGGCTTTTTGTTGGGTTATAATTGGCTTTAGGTGTTTTGTTGCTGCAGTTGATCCCCAAGACAAATAGCCCTTAGGTGAGGTATCGCGATGAATATCCACGTGCCAGCTGGTATCCTCGTGTGACAGAAGGGCATTTTTGCGGCAGTATAGATATCGTATCTTGGAGAGGATCCAACTGTTTTGGGATATTTTTTTGGTTATAGTTGTGTTGGATATGGGTATGAAATTCAGGTTGTTTGTCAAGGTACTAGCCTAGGAATTTGCCCTCATTTGTGTTGGTTAGATAGAGTTGTTGTCGATCTTAAGTGTTATTTGTGCTATCTCTGGCTCTGCGCCAAACATAATATAGATAGGTATTGTCAGTGTTAAGCGTAAGTTTATTGGCTGTCATCAAGTCGATATTTTGATCAGTCCTCGTTAACATGGTGTTGAGGGGTGGCAGATTAGCGGTGAGAGATGACATAAGTTCGTGTCGTTCAGCAAAGAGAATGGGTTTAAGGTGTTTGGGTACATTTGGAAGATCATTGATGTATATGAGGAAGAGCCGGGGGACCTAAGGACACTTCCCTGTGGAACTCCAGGTATCACGTGGGTGTGTTGATGCTGTTGATTTAATGGTAACCATACTGATACCATCTAGTAAGGTAAGATTTGAAATAAGCAGGCCCCCCCCCATGGCTCTGTAGACCGTATGGTGTACAAGTGTTGTGGTGGTTAGGATGTCGTGGTCTACTGGTGGCAACAAAGCTTTTCTATAGAGGCAATAAAAATTCCTAGTGGATATTCCTTATTTTCAATGCTGATGATAAAGCAGATCTTGCATTTTTCATGCGATTGCATCATTAGGTGATGTTATTTTTCCTGACATCCAAATGTGTGGCAGGGGGAGGAGTATGTTTTGTGCCGTTATAAATTGAATTATAGTCTCTGTGCACGAGTTTCTCTGAAAGATTTTGGATAGCAATGGTAAGTTTGATATTGGCCTATAGTTGTGTTTGAGAGTCTGCTTAAGGTGTCAGATGTATTGGTGTAGACATTTCCGAGCTTGAGTAGTTTCGGGAAGGTGCTAGAAGTTTGTCTAAGTGATTGTTAAAAAGTAATGAATCAGTGTGCATGCGAAAGGATATGGGGCGCCGTCGCTTGATACAGTAATGGTGGACATCTAGACAGATTCCCCGAGTTGTTTTTAAGTGACTTTATTAATCTCGGTGCTTCCGATTGGCTCAGTTGGTGCAAAAGTAGAAGGAATTTGGGGAAATTCCCATCTAGGTAGTTCGCCGGGCACATGGGCAAGCTTAGTTATGTGGAGAATATCGCAGTACACGAAAATGGCGAGAGATTGATCCTAATGGTTGAGAAGAAGTCGGTTTATCTTGTTAGCTGTGTCAGTGGGATGTAGTGGTGTTATAGTTTAGTTAGGACAATATTCTTGTTTTTTTCAGATTGTGGGTCCCTAGAATCTGAGAGAGTGTTTTCCAGGTCTTTTTTATATTCCTTAGGTCCTTCTGTGATCTACTGGAGTAGCATAGTTGTTTGGCTTTCTTTATACTTGTGAGAATGATGAATAGTGTTAAGAGTATCTTTGTGAATTAAGCCCTGTCTATAGTTGGCTTGTTCATATTGGTGTTTCTTGTCAAATGCGGATTGTCAGGAAATGGTGCTCGCAGCTTAGCTCATGAGTGACAACCAAAGTCGTGTTTGTTTGTGTGATCTGTTTCGTTTGTTTTATAGGACAATGTTTGTTGTATAGTCTAAGTAATTTGTTTAAGAAGCAATGTCTGTCCCTCAGTTCAAGTTAAGTACCATTGGCCTTGGAGAATTTGTATGCCAGTCAAACAATCTCAGGTCAGTTGTGACTTCCTTATGTGAGTCTAAATTGAGACTTTGTTGGATGTTCAAGTGGTGGTTTATGTAATGTTTGTTACAGGAGGAAGGTAGGGTAATTGTCTGTACGTGCTATCTGTTGATTTTCCCTGATCTTAAGGGGGCTAGTATATTGGTCCATAGTGCGTCCTTTTATGGTTGCACGTGTGTCTAGTGAACCCTGGTTGTTTAGTCTATTGTTGGTCATGAGAAGTGTGTTGTCATATTTTCGATGAAATCAGTACAGGCTGATCATCTAGTAAGCCAGGTGTTTTGATGTTGAGGCGAGTTCCAGCTAAGAGAAGGTGGTGCCTATTCATATGTTGATTTGTTATTAGTGACTTTAATTTTTCACTGAAATTGGGATGGTATTGTGTGAAGGTTATCGGTAAAATGGGCACCGATGTTATAGGTGTCTTAAGGTTTTTTTCAGTAAATTTAGCAAAAATGTAATTCCCCATATTCATCACTAAGCAAGTGGTGACTAAGACAAGATAATTGGTTAGAGTAATGATTGCAATACCACCCCCAATTTGGTTTGTGCTGCAGTTGTGGATTGCTGTGTAATCTTGGTAGAGGGGTAGTATATCTATTGTGTCCTGCCTTAAGCGCAGGGAGGGGGTGCTCAGTAAGAATAATGCAGGAGAAGGGTGTCTTTAGTGGATCAAGGAGTGCCAGGAGGAGATCATCATAGTGTTTGCTTAAGGGACCTAATGTTGTAGTTAAAGTCACTGATAGCGCTTTTAGCATTGTTAGGATAGTGCTGGTTGTGATGTGTGTAATTAAGGCAGTGACTTTCCAATAGGTTTTGATTGGGTGTCAGATTATGGAGGTTTAGATCAGGAGTCAAACGTGATCAATCATCTTCTAGGTTATAAATTATGGTTTTTATATCCTGAGTTATGTGTTGAGTTCATAGTACGATATCTGTAGTGGTGGGAAGCTTGGATAAGTATATAGCTAGGGAGTATTTGGTCATATAGAGTATAGTCACTACTACACATAATGAAGTTGATGGTGGTCTAGTGTCTGTCGCTGAATGTACTAAAGTACAACTAGGTATAAACTAGTAATATAAAAATTACAAATTTAAAATAGAACCAAGACTCTACTTGTAAATGGCCACTAAAGGTCTAATATATGGAACTTTTGTGGAGTCTTGTTTTGAGCAGAATGAGCTATTGTATCCACTGATTTATTCTAATAATATAAAAATACAAATTAAAAATAGCACCAGTCTCTACTAGTAATTGCAATATGGTCTGGAATATAATGAATTTGGTATGGCCTATAGTACAACGGTTTAATCTAATAATATAAAAAGGCACAAGCACTCTCCAAACTGTAATTGCACAAAGGTGTTATATAAGTTGTTTACAAGAATTAGAGTATAACTAGATTTAATTGGACAAGCTAAAATATACAAGGATATGGTAGCTAAAAGAATAAAAAAAGTAGAAAAAAAAAGATTATGAGGTAGTTGGTACTAGTTAGCAAAAGATAGTTAAGGGCCCTTTAACAATAATATAATTGAAAAATACATAATTGCACACACAAATTTGTCACTAAGATATGAAACAATCTTAGAGTGGAATTATAATTAAACTTTAATAAAAAAAGTCAAAATTTAAAAGGTATTGCAATTGCATAGAGTTGGATTAGGTTTTGACAAGATCAAGGGGGAATAAATAGATTTAAAAATGACAAAATAAAATTCTAATTAAAGTCCCAAAAAAATAATAGTAAAAAATAAAAAAGGTAAAGTCTTGGTTATAAAAATGATAGTAGATGGTAGACGGTACACAGGTACACAGGTAACAGGGAAAAGGATATATAAAGGTTGGAGTTTAATATACAAAATTGTAATTTTCAACAAAAATTTTTGGGAAGTATAAATAATGTTTAAAGTAAAAAAAAAAAATTGATGGGGTAAATTTGGGGTTTAAAAAAATTAGAGTAAGAAAAAAAATGATTACAAAAAAAAAAAATGAAAAAAATAAAAGTTTATTTATTTATTTGTTGGTAGTTTTACTAGGGTTATAGGCAGTACAAGGTAATTAAGAGTATTAAGTAGTAAATGTGGTATTAAACAGGTAAAGGGAATTAGCAAGTAATGGTTTTAAATGTCAAAAAAAAGTAAGAGTAAATTGAAATTATAGTAAAAAAGATAATTTTAATTTTTGTAAGAAATTCAATTGATAGTATTTTAAAAAATTTTTAGGTAGTAAAATGGACAAAAGAAAGTATCAATTCAGTAAAATTTTGAAACAATGTAAATAAAAAATTACATAAGGTGACTTATGCTTTCTAGTAAAATCACAAAAGAGGTAGTTGATTATTTAATTACTAGGAGATTGTACAATGAAATTTTAAAATAAAGGAGAAAAAATAACTACACTACGTAGGCTTTTAAGTTGACATTGTTTAGTTATTCTCTGTAAAATTTGTTCCCCCGAGAAATCGTGATGTCATTCTCGTTGTGATTGTGTACAGTTGACCTTTCATTTGTTCTCCAACAAGAATTTCCCCGTCCCCTGTGAAGCATTGGTGTATTTTGTCGTTTTTCCCGCTTAGTTTTCTGATCTATACAGGAGGTTCTGACGTTTTTTTGGTAAGAAAACCGTTTATGTTACCCCTTTTTTTTCTTTTAAAAGATGCAATAATTAAGTCTTTTTTCCCGTCATGTGGTGGAATCCCAAGCATAAAAACTTTTTTCTCCCGGGATCCCAGAACCCGGTTCTTTTATTTTGACTCTGGTACAATAACACTTGTTTGGTTTATGATCTGCAGGTAATTTTTTTTATGTTTGTTTGGTTCATTCATGGGAAAAAGTGGCTGTTAAATTTCTGCGCGATAGTTTTTTGTTCGTTTTTTCTTTTTGGGAGGAAAAAATGCCTGAAGGTTATCTAAGTTGTTTTTTTTTTCCCTTTTTTACTGCTTTTCAAACTTTGTATTAAAGATATTATTTGTTTGTGGTGTGCCTTGAGCGGTGGTGAGTGGGGGGGTACTGGGCGGCGTTCCTGGCTAATTGTTTTAATGTTGATTTTTCGGTGTTTTCTTTTGGCCCTTTGGGGCTGTTTCCCTTTGATTTCGCCTCATAGTTTTCAGGAATTGTTGTAGTTAAAAAGAAATTTAGTTTACAAGTTTTTGGGTTACGTTGTTGGTGGCAGCGGGGGTTGCTTTCGGTTTGTGGGCGGTCTTCCCTTTTATCCTATTATTTTCGATTTGTAGGTTTCACTGTTTGGTAAAACTTTGGTCATTTGGGGGGCTACGTTGGGTAGTGCAGTTTTGCTTGTAAAACCTTCATATGGAGCTTGGAGCTTGAAGTTGGAGAAAAATACGGAGCTTGGGGTCGCTGCTGCATACTTGGTACGTCCAGTCGGAGGAGCTGGGGGGAAATTCCTCATTTTTTTATACATTGTGCCTTTTATTCATGTTTATGTTTTTTTCTGTCAAAAAGTATTTGTTTTTTTTAAAGTTCAAAGATAAAAAAAAATATAGGGGGTGGGGGGAGAAAAAAAATATTCAAAAGCTCCCGGGGAGAACCTTTTGGTTTTCTCTGGGTACTTTTTTTGTCTTTTTCTGGGATGAGGGTCCCCCTTTTCCGCTTAGAGGTGGTACTTCCCTATATTTTTTTTAAAAAATATATATATAAATTTTTTATATATATATTTTATATATATATATATATATATATTTAAAATATATATCCCACCAAGGAGGGACAAGTCACTAGCATCACATGTTATTAGGGCAATAAATGCATTCCCAAGGGATGACAACCTCGTCCGTCTCCCCTCTAGGGCGACAAACACCCGCCGGGCAAATGCCAACAACAGGACACCCGACGCCCCAAAAATCAGAGCCCAAATTAGCAAAAAAATAGAAGAGGGTAATACTATTGGAGCTCTGAGGCTTATAACCAGTGAGGATACCATAGGATTGGAAGGATAGGATTTCGTTCGGATTTTTAACCCCGGAGGGCTAGCCACCCAGGATAACCCAAGAAAGTCAGAGCGTCATCGAGGACTGTCTAACTTATTTCCATTGGGGTCCTTAATCTTGTCCCCCAGGATGCGACCCACACCAGTCGACTAACACCCAGGTACCTATTTGCTGCTAGGTGAACAGGACAACAGGTGTAAGGAAACGTGTCGAAGTGTTTCCACCCGCCGGGAATCGAACCCGGGCCCTCCGTCAGCACGGCGCTAGCTCTGAAGGACAAACATCCACCCAGGGCTCCCAGTACCAACATTGACCTCCCTGACATTGCAGCAGGCGAAGAACATCTAACCTTACAGGATGCTGATGTGTATAAAGCTGCTATGTCATTTCCACAGGGCTCAGCAGGAGGTTTCACCGATTTAAGGCCTCAACACCTAAAACAAATACTCAATCTAGCACTTGGTGAGGTTTCAGAGAGGCTGCTGTCTGAACTCACCAAATTTTCCAACCTGTGCCTGGCTGGCAGTGTCCCAGAGGCCATCAGACCCCTTTTCTTTGGTGCCTCATTGTGTGCCCTCCGGAAAAAGGATGGCAGAATCAGGCCCATTGCAGTGGGTAACACCCTTCGGCGCCTAGTCGCCAAGGCTGCAGTAAGAAGGGTGAGTCAAAAGGCTGCTGTCAATGTTGAAACCAACTCAGCTCGGTTTCGGCGTTCAACAGGGCTGTGAAGCAGCTGCCCATGCAGCACGAGTATATATCAAAAACATGTCCGATGAAAAAGCCTTGGTCCAAATTAGACTTTGCCAATGCTTTCAACTCAGTCAGAAGGGATGCTGCTCTCCAAGCAGTTTATAGAAACTTCCCTTCCCTTTATCCCTTCATAGAATCGTGTTATAGTGTGACTTCCAAACTATTGTTTGGGGACCATGAAATTGACTCATGAGAGGGCATGCAACAGGGGGACCCTCTCGCCCCCTTTCTATTCTGTTTGGTCATCAAGGAAGTCACAGAAGCACTCTCCAGCGAGCTCAATATCTGGTTCCTGGATGATGGCATCCTAGGTGGCACAACAGAATCTCTCCTAGAGGACATCAGTAAAATTAAAGTAATGGGAGAAAGCCTGTTCCTTTCTTTAAACCCCACCAAATGTGAAATAGTTTCTGCCAATCAACAGATGATCCAGAATATTAGCGCCGTTTTACAAGGAGCACGAGCCATTGATCCAGCCAACAGCACTCTCCTTGGTGCTCTTCTTGCGTCCAATGCCACTGATCTGATCCTCGAAAAAAAAGTCTCAGACCTCCGGACGATGGAAAGCAGGATGAAAGACATTGACACACACGATGCCTTCTACCTACTCACCAGGTGCCTGTCAATCCCAAAACTTACCTACTTTCTGAGATGCTCCCCAGCCTTCAGCAGTCCGAAACTCAAGGAATATGACTCTCTCCTTAAGACCGTGCTAGAGAGTGTATTGGGAAACTTTCCCTTGAAGATGGGCAGTGGTTGCAAACCTCACTTCGGTGAGGCTTGGAGGGCTAGGTTACGCAGATCCTCCCAGATTGCTCTACCAGCTTTCCTATCCTCTTCCATAGCATCGAACGAGTTGTAAAGACAAATTCTTCCTGATACCCTCAGTGACTCAGCAGGAATAGAAGACCCTAGTTATGCCAGTGCCATCACTGAATGGGAGACTCTTGCTGCTCCAGCACCAAACCCTAGTGCAGCACTGGCTCACAAACAGATAAGCTGGGATGGCCAGATCGCTGAATAGGTGCTTGCCAACACGCTCAGGGCTGCAACATCAGATAGGGATATTGTCCATCTCCAGGCTGTGAGCACACATCACTCCGGGGACTTTCTCCAAACAGTTCCCATATCGGCAATGGGAACGCGACTCGACTCTAAGACCCTCCATATTGCAGTGGCTCTGCGCCTTGCTGCCCCAATTCACACAGAATATACATGTATTTGCGGCGAAGCACAAGCAGACCAATGGTCTTAACTGTTCCAAAACCAAGGGCTGGCATGCAAGACACAATGAGGTTAATGACATCATTAAGAGAACCCTTGCTACAGCTGGATGCCCAGCTGAGAGGGAGCCCCGATCACTAGCAGCCAACAATACCCACAACCCAGCAAACTGCCCTGACGGGATCACCATCTGTCCTTGGAAGAATGGAAGCTCTTAGGTTGGGACTATACCTGTGTGTCCACACTGGGTGACACCTATATCCATCACAGCGTGGGGCGACAGGGAGCAGCTGCTGACCACAGGGAGGAGTACAAGATCAGCAAGTACAGGGACATAAGCCAACAGTATCAATTTGTCCCAGTGGGATCAGAGACCTTGGGATCATGGGGAAAAAATGCCACACGTTTCCTTAAAGAATTGTGTTCCAGACTCATTGGCACCACCAGGGACCCAAGGGCAGCCACTTTCATGTTCCAGCATAGCCATCCAGAGGGGAAATGCTTGCTGCATACTTGGCTCACGTCCAGCCTCGGAGGAGCTGAAGGAAATTCAATATCTTTGATACATTGTGCCATTGTATTCATGTTTATGTTTTTCTGTAAATGTATTCTGTTTATTAATGTTCGCATAGAATATAAAATATAGGGGATGGTAGGAGAAAAAATTATTCAAACAGCTCTGAGGAGAACCTTGAGTTTTCGCTGAGGTACGTTTATTGTCTTCTCTGAGGATGAGGGTCCCCATTCCAGCCATAGAGGTGGTACTTCCCTATATATATACAGTAATATATATATATATATATATATATATATATTATATATAATATATATATATATATATATATATATATATATATATATATATAATTATATATATATATATATTTATGTCGTCGTGCCGAATATGTAAAACTATCTATTCTATTCTATTTGATTCACCAATATGGTATTCCAGCCCGGGTCTCTTCCATTTTGGTGACCCGGCTTGGCTCCCCGGGTAGGGAAGTGTCGTTTATCTTTACTTGCACCTGCGTGGCAGGTCTTCAGCAGGAAGAGGGGGGTACCTCACGGCTCTATGGCCAGATGACGTACCAAACATTAGTGTGCACTAACAGCGGCTGGTGGTGCAGTGCAATGGAGGCCCAAAGCAGGCCCTCGCAGCAACTTCAGCGAGGGTGGGGGGCGGATGACGTGCAATGGCTGGAAGTAAGGTTTTTAAGTCCCTGACAGCTAAGTACACAAGATGTGCTGCCTCATCCTCTCGGGCCTGCCCCACTGGGTCATTGGAAGTGTCTACGGTGAAGGGGCATCGTAGCCGGCAGTCTAACAGGTAGTGCACCAAGGGCTTCAGAACCATTCGGTCACAATGGGCACAGAGCTCCTCTCATGCCCGTTCAATAATCCGTGCAGTGGTGGGATACCCTAAGCGTAGGCGGTGGATATGCACCCTCAGTTCTCTGGACTGTGTCCGAATACTTGGAGGGGGAGCCCTGTGGTCGCCCGACATACCAACAGAGGCTCCGTGAATCCCCAGGGTCAGGAAATGGTCGCTTGGCCGCACTGGCAGCCCAGAGCGCAATCTGGCTGAGGCTGATGGAGATTGCAGCACAGGCTGTGTCTCGAGGGTTGCAGTCCTAGCAGCCTCATCTGCAGCATCATTGCCAGGGATACCCACATGGCTCGGGATCCAGTTGATGGTAGCCCTGCGACCCTAGGCCATGAGAGTCTGCAGGTCACCCCGGATGGATGTGATTAAGTGTATGTTGTCCTTTGCCTCTCTGTGCATAAGCGCTTGGATCGCTGCCTTGGAATCAACGTGGATGATGGGGGGATGCTGATGGTCTGCAAGAGCATGCTGCAGAGCTTGATGGGTCTGGGAGGCGCCAACCTGCTGTCAGATTGCTATGGAATATCCCAGCAGCTGTGCGGCCTGCCACTGGGTCTCTGGAGCCATCGGTATAATATGGCACACACCCTGGGCCTTCCACACCCACAATGCTAGCCGAGGCAAGTCGTTACAGAATGTCCTGGGTGCAATGCCTCTTGCTGTCTGGTAGGGTTGTCCAGTGCACCGCAAACAGCTCTGGTGCCCAAGGGGGTGGCACCGTGTAGTTCACTGCAATGTCATGGGCAGGAGCTTCCGTGTGGCATCTGCTACTGACCACATCCATCGGTGGGAGGGATGCAGTGGAATGACCTGTCCCTGGTGGACCCATAAATCTCTCATCAGTTGTCAGCCCCTGGGAGTCGGAGATTCTTTGCGATCCTCTTGGCAGCTACCAGTTGGATCCTGTCTTCAAGAGGCTGTAGCTGCACCTCAAGGTTCAGAGCCACTGCATTGGCCCTCCTAGGGGCCCCCGCATTGGCCTGTACAGCTGTGTTCTGGATGACACAGAGGGATTTGATGTTTGTGGGTCTGGCATGAACCAGACAAGTGCCCCATAGTCAACGAGGGAGCGCATTGCCTGGATGTAGAACAACCTCATGACCTCGAGGCTGGCCCAACCCTAGGGTTGGCCATGGCACTCAATGACCTGACCCTCTGCAGAGCCCTCTCTTAATGTGGTGCACATGTTTCTGGAAGGTGAGGTGCCTGCCAATTAATGCAAGGTACCTATAACTGTGAACCCACCCCCAGTCGTGGAAGGTCCCGGGGGCCCCAACCCCCGGGTAGGGGGGCCAGGCACCCCCCAAACCCCCTGTTTCCCCAAGGGGTTGGAGGTGAGGTCACCTCCCAAAAGTTCTGGGCAAAAAAGCCAGGGGGGCGGGCACCGACCCATTCCGGGCCCAGGATGGAAAGGTTTAAAATGCCCCCCCGGGTTTTCCCCCTGTGGCCCCTAAATATTTTTAGTTTACCCCTTTTTTTTTAAGATATTTGCGATTTTTTTGGTTTTTTTTTTAATTTTTGGATCCTTGTTTCAAAACTGAAAAGGTTTGCCCTTAAGTTTTGAGTCATTGCCCCCTTTCCTAGGGGGGGGCCCCCCAAAAATTGCGTCGCGGGGTGTTCGGGTTTTGAAAGAGGTTTTTATTTTTTTGTCTGAGAACCAAGAAAATGAAAATTAGGTTTTTCGCTTTCGGGTTTTTGGACAAACCTCAAAACCTCAGGCCTGCAGCCCCTAGTTGGTTTTTTTGGCACTAATGTTTCCCCTTCTAACTTTTAATTTTTGGGAGTTTGAATTTTTGAGGTCTGCAATGGCCCCCAAAAGGGTCTTATAACTTTGCCACTTTCCATTTTTGTTTTGCAGAGGGTTAGCTTTTTTGGAACCTGGGGGTTCCCGGGGTCAGAATTGTTTATTTTGAGGATTTTTGAGCCAATTTTACTTTTGAGACAATCAACTTTTTAAGGCCACCCAACCCTTTTTTGAAAATTTTTAAAAAATTTCTTTTTAAAGTTAAGTAGGGGGCTTAAAAAAATGAAGTTTTAAAGCAAAATAAAATTGAACCGGGGGTTTTTTTAGAGCTGTGAAATTTTCTTTGTAAAGGGCTTAAGAAACATCCCCTTTAAAATTTAAAAAATTTCCTGAGAAAAGGAACCCCAAAGCCTTTTGAAAAAACTTTTATAATGGAAATTGGAAAGGTACTGAAAAATTTTAAAAAAGAACAGGGGGGCTGGGCATCCCCCTTTTTCCGGGAGATTTAAGTTTTTTGAAATTTTTTTTTTTACTTGAAGCCTGAGAGTTTATGGGGGGCCAAGCTTCCCCTACATCTCCAACACCACCTTTCAGACCCCTTCGAGATGCAATGGTGGGGAATGGTCTCATACTGCCGGGGACCCCAGGTTAAAAATGGGTTTATGTCAACCTCCATACGAACGGATTTTTTCCAGCTAACCAATCGGTTGCGACCCCCGGGGAAAGCCATATTTTATACCATCATCCCCCGGTGTAGTGTCCCGAAATTAAAGGCTGCCTGGAGTTCCGGGTCGGTGAAGTTTCTCCGTGAGCCCCTTCCCCGGCTCCCGCTTGGATCACCATAAAACCTTTCCAGGAAGGAGGGTGGTTTGGGAGGTCCTGGAGACCTGAGGCAGTTGAGCCGGCCCGCTCTGGGGGTAAAAAGGGTCCACCAACTTTCTGCCTCCTTTGCGGGTCGGGGGAAACCGGCCACAGCGACACTGCCCAGGGGCCAAATCGCAATTTTGGGTCCAAATCTCAGATAAAGTGGAGTACTGAAGGGGCAAAAGTCGAACCATTTAGCCGCGGCCCTGTGGTGAGATATGGTGCATGCTGCACCACCCCCTGAGCAAATGCAGGACCACCGGGGGTTTACGCCGGCATTTTGGGTACGACTTTGAGGGGGGGTTCTGCCCCCTGATTCTTCATTGTAAAAACCACCATCACGTTTAAAACCCCTCCCCGTAACTTAGGAAAGGGTTTCCCCTCAGCTCACATTAAGGGCCACTTGCAATTTTGGCCGCATAAATGGTTTCCAAAAAGGGGAGACTTTTCCCACCAGTGCTCAATGACCCCCTGGAAGCACTGCCATCGGCCTTTTTTAGTTTCCCAACGGGGTAGGGGGGGGAGCGGCACCGCTGACCATCACATGTGCCCACGCAAATGATCAAAATGAGAGGGGGTACCCCCCATCTCGCCCTCGGAGCAACCGCCAGAGATGGTGTCGCCCAAAGCGGCCACCGTATGATGGGTTGGCTCACCATATGAGGAGGGCGATCTCAGGGACCTCCCCAAACACAGCTGCAAGGTGCCCCGCTTTTGGAGGAGGACAAAAAAGTTTTGGGGTTGGGTGGGCACTGTCACCCCAGCCCAACAGACCCCCCTGTGGGGCGAGGCTGCCACCCTGAAATGTCAAGGGGTATCGAAGCTTCGTAAATATTGTAAACAAGAGGGGTCCACCCGGGAAGGTGTAGGGTGCGCCTAAACCTTACACCCCCCCCACATTGAGGGGGTCATTGGAGTTTGAATGGGGATAGTGGTCCTACTTGTCGGGTGCCCCTGATCCCTTCCAGGCCTAAAGGGGCGAGAATCCCGGGATACATGGCTGGTTTGTATGATGAATTGTAAGTGTCTCCGGAACAGGAAGACATCAACCCCCCAATCACTAAGTGAATTTTCCGCTGCACCCTAAATGTTCCACTGGGGGACTCAAGGGCCGCAGAGGTGGCCCTCGGTTTCCATCTTGTGGGATGGGCGTCCATTGTTGGCGCTGGGGGGCCTCCTCCATCACAGACTGGAAGGACTCCTGGATGGGGCATGAATTTTCCATTGAGTCCTTCCCTTCCTTGGACCACACCCAGTATCCATGCAGGAGCTTCTGGGGGGCCCCCCGTCCTCCCCGAGGGGCAGCAGGCACAGAGGAGTGCTGAGATCCCCCGTGGTTTTCTTAAATCGTTCGGGAAAATGTTCGCCCATTACCTCCCAGGCATTGAGCGGAGACCCGCATCGTGCTGGGTCACTGGGTATGTCGGTGGCTTTTACAGTGCGCAGTTTTACAAAAACGCGATTCTAAAAGCTTAGAGACTCCGTGAAATAAAAAAAAAAGGGAAATGCCCTTTGCATCCCCCCGTTACTGGGTTTCGTAACAAGTATCATATCCTTGCCAATTATCCATTAAATTCGTATGTTAAATAGTGCTTCGGGATTCAACGGTAGGCTACTAACTGAGAAATTAAAATTTAATAAATTTTTTAAGTTAGAGGTATATTATAAAATTTAAATTTTAATTTAAAATTTAAATCACAGAAATCAAAATAATATCACTTCTCTCAAGACAATATTATTGGCTGAAAGCACAAAATCACATTTAAATCTTAAGTCCCCGCTGGTCTTAACATTTAATAAGATATTACAAATATGTCAAGAAATGTAGTGTGAAAATTAAATTTCGCTATGTTCCGACTCGACTGACAAAACAAGTGATGAAAAAGTCCTCAAATAAACTAACTTTTTGACGATGCAACCAGAACAGTCGTTAACAACAAAAAAAAATGTTAAACCCCAAATGAATACAACAAGCAATGGACACAAATCAGGAACAAGAATAAATAACGACATAAGTGGGACCATCGAGATCCTACAAAAGTTACAAAACTCCCATACTACGAATCTAAGTTCACATAAAAAAAATCCCACTGTGAAAATACACAGAAACCAGTACAAATTGGGTCAAATTCAGCTCAGACCTGATTACTCGGAGTGCAAGAGACACACAACCCATACAATGTCGAAAATCACTAAGTCTATACAATTTCGTGAACAGAGTTTCCCAGAACTACAAGAAAAAATTGGAAGAAAAAATCTGTCCAAACCAAAGGGGAGTCTAGATCAACGGGTTTCCCTAATGAAAAGGGGGGGGGGGGGACGGGGGGGGGGATATGTTGTTACGAAAACCCAGTCAGGCTGGATCAGAAGGGCAGTCTTTTAAATTATAAAAAAAAAAAAAACCTTTTTTTAAAAAAAAAAAATTTAAAAAAATTTTTTAAAAAAAAAAAAAACAAACTCTATGATCAAACACTTTGAGTATTTTCCCAAAATCTGAAGATTTTATTTTATCTTGTACAACATACCAGGTGAGTATGTACCTGACTGAGTCTCTTGACCCAAAGGAGATGAAATACTTTTTATAGTTCTACCAAAGCCCCCCCAACACTAAAATTCCTATAGGTTTTATAGTTTCCCATAATCACTCTCGTGTTAAATTTTTTTTTTGTGAGTATGCCAAAGTGAAAAAAAGTTAAATTTTACTCGACTTTTCTGATTGAGTACATTAAAAATTCAGACGGGTTTGGGGTAGCCAAAAAATTCGGGTTGGCGTATAACAGGAATTACCCGCAGAAACTGTCAGAGAAATTTAAATTAAAAATATGTTTTTTCCCTGCTCAACGAGAGTCTGATAATTAAAGATTTAGAAAGCCCAGTGTCACAATTGGAAATAACTCTATCTGATGACGTAGAAGAAAGAGCAAAAGCAGAAGTAGCCCATGTCAGCCTAGTGTAGCTCAGTTTCTCGCTCATGCCTTTCCCCCTAACTGTTAACTTAAGCAGCCCCATACTATAAGGTATGCTACAACTGTATCTACTTATCATGACCAATCGACTCTCTAGAGACGGCTGGACGAAGTGTCCACGTAAGGACCGTCCAGACCACGTTAATTTTCTACTCCCCCATTACCCACTGGTCCTATCTTCAGGAACAGTTTGAGGGTTGGGAAAAACCCCCATTTTGTTGTGACTGCCAAAAAAGAGGCACAGAGAAAATTGAACGAAGAAGATTTTTAAAGAGAAAATGTTCGTCTGGGAAGACAACAGACGATAGACACAGGGCACATTTAAAGGGAGAAAGCTGCATCATGGTTCTAAGTTTTTTGAAAGGACTTAGACACCTATTTTTATATTTTGAGAACCGGCACGTGCTATGAACTGGCCACAAGCCTGGGGGAACATTGTTTTTTAAACCCCGAGACAGGAAGAGCTCAAAATTTACGGGTGCTTTTTCCATTTGCCAAGTAAATTAGTTTGACGTCAAAAAACTATGCTAGAGACAATTTAAATTTTTACCGTAAGTTACAAAAAGATTCGTACTTACAAAAGACGACAAGTCAAACTTGTGTGGGAATTTTCGTGAAAAAAAGTTTTTTGAGAGATGGTCTAGAGCGCTAAATGAACAAAAGACACCTTTTTCAGTTTTACTACTGAAAAAAGTTTAAAAAAAACTTTGGCTGAATACAAAAAATATCTGATCGATCAAACTACCTCGGATATTCTGGAAAATGCAGCATTAGCAGCAATTCGAGTTTCTACAACCTTGTACGTACTAAAACACACAGAAACAAGGTAACTAAAAATTTTCCTAGATGGCAACCCCAAATCATGCCAGCCGGCCGATTTCCGCTACTGTAACTTCTCGTATATTTTTCCAGGAAAAAATCACAAACCTGAATCTGTCTTTTTGGCTAGACGAAACTGATATCGAGAAGAAGAAAGTAAAATTCATATTGTAACAGAAAAGGGGCATGCTAGAGAGTTTTTTATAATTTGGGAAAAAGATGCGAGAGACAGTCTGCCGCTGCGCCCCCCCAAATCGTATCCTCTTCCCAGCAACAAAGGCACCAAAATCCTAGTAATAACTGATCCCCTTTTTTTGTAATAACTCAGGGTAGATATAGCATCAAAAGTGTATCTGACGAAAAGATTCGTTCAGCATGGTTTCCCACTTTTCAGAGTAAAAAGGATTTGACAAAAACATCTAACTGAGATAATTACTTTCAAGACAAAGGGATTATTACTTATTAAGAAAATGTCTGCCCATAATGATGATACCTATTGCAAAATAAAAGTATTTTAGAAGCCTAGGAGGGGGTGTTTTAAAAAATCCCTGCAAAAGTTTTTTTCAAACAACTAAAAAAATAATTTGGGGTTTTTCATGGGGATACCAGTGGTGTATTTTCCCTCAGGTAGTGGACTTTTTATAGGGGAACGATATCCTTATATGGTATATGTAAAGAAACCCCTTTGATTTATAAAAACACTGATGTAATTATGCCATTTAAGCTTGTAGAGAGAAAACCCTTTTTTTTTCCTTCAAACCAATTACTAGAGCTTTTAAAAATTTAAAAGTTTTTTGGAAATGACAATGATTTGGGCTTGAATATTTTTTTAGTTTGACACCTTTCGACCGGATCATTAACACCAAAACCCCCCCCGGCACAACCTAGTAGGGAAAAACTGACGTTAAAATTTTTAACTCATGATGATTTAATCAAGGATCAGTTTTTTGATCAGTCCTGGAAAACTGAGAGATATAGCATTTTGAGAGTGAAGCAAAGGATCCGAAATTTTTACTATTATAGTAAGGTTACGAGGAAAAAATACATTAGTTTTTCAGCTTGTGTTTTTAACCCCAGTCAAGCATCTCGAGGTTACAGTTACATTTTGAACAAGCCATTGATTTTTCCACAATAGTCCCATAGAGGACATTTGGGTGTCAAGAAGACACTCGGAAACTGGCAAACATTTTACTTGGGGCCCAAAATAAGAAAACAGTAGCTGTCTGTGCGGGCGGGTTTCCACTGGTCAAATGACAGGCAAGCCACACCACCCTCCACCTCACCTCTCACTAGTTCATTAGTAGCAAAGTTCAGTTCTCTGGACAGACATTGTTCAATTTGTTCAAAAGGTTGAACGCTTGCTTCCCTCCTTTTTTTTTGAAAGTCCTAATTTCAATCTCCCTTTTTTTACATAAAAATCGAGTGGGTATCATGGGTGCTGTGCTGCTCCAACAGTCAACTCCAGATATTCCCCACCTAATGTTCTATTCACTAAGCTTAAAACACCCAGAAAATTATGCCACTTTTAAAAAGGGGTCTGCTCTTGTGGGGTTCCTTGGGCTTTACGTGTTTTGGGGGACTTTCCCCCTTTAAAATTAACGTTTTTTCGACCACAACCACTCATTATATTAACACTAGAAAAGTTAAAACGCTAGGTCAGAGGTGGGGCCCTCAGAACCAAACCCATTTTATTATATAAAACACATAAGTGGCTTGTAAGTAATTACGACGCTCTGTCACGTCCAAAATTATCAGTTACTTTTAAATTAAAGTAATTTTATGCCCCAAAAACTTTTTTACTTTTTATGTCAATTTTGTAAAGTAACTTAATCCCTCCCCCCAAATTAACATAATATCATGTCTAATTTTTTTAAATTTTATATTCAAGTACGTTGTGTGTGAGGAGGAGACATAAGTGAGTGTTTAGTGGGGAGTGTTTGGGTTTTTGATGTAAGCGTGACGCAACACTGCGCCCCCAGACCCCCCCCCTTACACACACCAAAGCTGTTTCATACTCAATGTCCATACTGCTGATTCCACAACACACTTAAGATGGAATGGCTCCTCTACAGATCGAGCCTCAAAGGCCCTGCATCAGCTATCCCGTCTTACATGATTAATAACCAAGAAAGTGAAAAACGATATGTGTACTGCCCCCATACAGGGGCATATCCTATGACAGACCTTGAAAATTTGAAATGCTTGGCACAAGAGTGACTCTGTTTAAAATTATAAAATTTTTATTGATATGTTTAAAACTAAAAATGTGAAAGACATTAAGCAACTCCTAGTGCGACCTCGTCGTGTTGGGGGGGTTGTTGCAACCCTGAATGGGTTGCAAGATTAAAATTTTTAAAATATAATTATTTCCCTTTTTATTTAAAATTTTTTTTTCTTATATTTTCGATAATGCTAAATCGTAAATGATTTCTTATATTGTTTTTTGACGTAGTTATGTTGTTAGGTAGGGTGTAACTATTATTTCATTCAAGTCTTTATTTTTAACTACGTAAATCGCTCTTTTTCTCGTTATTCTCCGCTTTTTTGTGGGCGTACTGTCCACGGGGGTATCACGTGATGAGGGGGGGGGTCCTCACCCCGCCTGAAGTATTCAGTTGGTCTAGACCCCCTTGGGGGTTGGGGCAGATGTCTGTCTCATTATTTTGTTTTTCTTAGAACTCTGTTCACAGAAAATTGTTAAAAACTTAGTGATTTTCGCGTGTAGAGGTTTGTGTCTCATAGCCTTGATAAAATCCTAGCTGTAGCTTTACCTAACCAAAATGTCCAAAAACCATTTGGAAATTATATGAAATGATTTTTGGCTAAAAATTGGGTCTAACTGGTTTCCCCGGGTTTTTGTGTTTTTTTACCATCTGTAAGGTAAAGATGGATTATGGAAGAAAATTTGTTGCTAATTCATCTTTGCCTTTCAGTAGAAGTTGTAGTTTTTATTGAAATTGCTTTTTAAGGGTTTCTAGAGGATTTTGCTAAGTTTAGAATAGGTTTCGTACAAAAAAACAAACAAAAAAAAAATTAGACATTTTAATTAAAAATAGTTATTGGACAAAGCATGCTAATAAAAATTTTTTTAAATTAACTTTCAAAAAATTTTAGACAAACATACAATGCTGCTATTTTGGCCTAAGTTTTGCAACTTCAAAAAAATTTAAATGCTGAAATTGCAAAAGCCTTTTGTAACTTTAAAAAATTTTCTGATTTACCCACTGAGAAATTAACATTAGTAAGGGAAGGGTAAACTCATGTTAAAACCAAACATTCAAAATGCCCCCAAATATTCTATAAGTCTATGTACACTTAATAACAATAAAAATTTGCGCCTTTCTAAAACAACAAAAAAAAAGCAATGTAATTAAAAGAAAAAAGATTACCCAAAAAAAAATGAATAATCTCTTAGATGATAATGAAACCTATTCTAAACTTAGAAAAAATCCCCTAGAAACAGTTAACAGCAATTTCAATAAAACAATTAAACTTCTACTGAAAGGCAAAGATGAATTAGTCAAACAATTTACTTCCACTAATCCATCTTTACCTTACATGTATGGACTAATAAAAACAGGTCCTGGTGAAGGACCTGTCTAGTTGGGCCAGCAGGCCTACTGCAGTGTTCCCTTTCTTGTGAGTCGCGCGTCAGGTGTTGCTTTGTTGTGGGATGTGATAGTGAGGTGTGTACTAGACCCTTTATATGCCTTCCTTTGATGCATTGCTTTCATTGTTCCTTGATAATGTGAGTGGTCACGAAAGTGCTTGGAATTTCTCTATTCTTTCACAGTGGTTGTTTTGCATATTCTGAAATCACCTGTTTACTGTGATCTTATTGCATATAATATATATATATATATATATATATATATATATATATATATATATATATATATATGTCGTGCCGGATATGCAAAACCGGTCAATTAGCAAGAACTCATTTAAAATTAAGTCTTTTCTAAAATTTTCCTTTATACGTTTAAAGATATATTTTTTCATTAATTAAAAATTTTGCACCAAAAGAATCTTAGAGAACTCACCTAACCTTATTATAACAAGAGTAATTTATTTTAGCCTAATCCAACTAAATATATTTTAAATACGTTAACAATAATTTAATACTAAACAATCACAATTAAATATATTTTTTTTCGTTAGGTTGAGAATGATTTTTGCGATATTATTGCATACACAAATTTTCACATGACCTATATGGCAAGATTAGCTTTCCTTTTTAAGCCAAGATCGCAAGTTTTTACATATTCGGCACGATATATATATATATATATATATATATATATATATATAAATATATATATATATATATATATATAATATATATATATATATATATATTAATTAATTCATCGGCCGTTTCCCACCAAGGAAGGGTGGCCCGAAAAAGAAAAACTTTCATCATTCACTCTATCACTGTCTTGCCAGAGACATGCTTACACTCCAATTATAAAACTGCAACATTAACACCCCTCTTTCAGTGTACCGGCACTGTATTTTCCATATCCAGGAATCAAGTCCGGTCTGCCAGTTTCCCTGAATCCCTTCATAAAATTTAGTAAGTAAGTAAGTACGTTTATTCAGGAATACACAAATACAGTTACATAGAATTATCATACATAGCAGCACATGTGTAGAGAACCTAGGATAACCCCAAAAAGTCAGTCAGAGTGACTTATTTCCATTGGGGTCCTTTTACCTTATTATTATAATATAAAGGTTATAATATTTTCTTATTATTCTATAATGAAGATAACATCTTATTATCATACTAAAAAGACTATCTGCTACACGAGGGTTATTAAGACTATCTACAATACGAGGGTCATTACTAGGGATATGGTAAAATTTACACGTATGTTAGCTAAAAAATAGTAAGTCATTCCCCTCCCTTTCTGTAGCTACATTCATCAGACACCTTTTGGCACTCTTCTTGAACTGGTTCATGCTATGACTGGTTTTGACATGTGCGGGTAGTCTGTTCTATTTCTTTATTGCTGTACAATAAAAGGTGTTTGAAGCCTGGCCAATGACTGTGGCTACTACAAAGTTGTGCTCTCTCCCCCTTGTACTATGATTGCTTTGGTTCCCAACCTTGACAGAATTGACAGCAAGATATTCTGGACACTGTTAGCAATTTTATAAACATGATTTAGCTTCAGTTGTTTTACTGTCTTCAACATTCAGCATATCCAACTGCTGTAATTCATCCCGGCCTACATGTTCTCTTGGTCCCAGCCCCAGGATGAATCCTACGATTTTGTTCTGGGTGATTTGCAGTCTATCAGTTTTTTTGTCAAGGCAGAGTAGCATGAAGAGCAAGCGTAATCCATATGGCATTGTATAAGGGCTAGACATAGGGTCCTGCGAGCCTCAGTAGGTAGACACTGTGCTTGTCTATACAGGAACTTCAGTCTGGCATTCGCTTTCTTTACTACACTTTTCCCTATCAATTCTCCTGACATGCATGGGTCAAAGGGGATTCCCAGATATTTTACTGATGAAACCAAAGTGATGGGCTCCCCATTACACTGGACATTAAAATTATTTACCCTTCTCAGTTTGTATTTCGTGCCAAAGCGAATGGCTTCAGTTTTCCCGATGTGTAATGATAGTTTGTTGTCTACTAACCATTTGCTGCAGGACTCCAGTTCCAGTGTTAAAACATTAGCTATATCTTGTGGGTCTTTACCTGACACTACCAGGGCACTGTCATCTGCATACAGTAGGAGTTTGCAATTGACACTGATAGGCATGTCATTGACATAACATAAGGATAATAAGGGACCCAGAATACTACCTTGGGGAACTCCACATGCTATCGGCAGGGGTTCTGATTCCGTTTTGTTGATTTTGACAATTTGTCTCCTGTTGCTAAGGTAGGACTTAAACCAGTCTACAGAACCTATACCGATAGCTTGAAGTTTCTTACATAATATATTGTGATTGACATTACCGAAGGCCTTTTGCAGGTCTAAAGTTACCATACCTATGAGGTTCCCCTTTGACATTTCAGTTCTCAGGTAATACATCAGATTAATTAGGGAGGTGTCGGTTGAGTAAGATCTTCTAAAGCCCGACTGACAGCTATGGAGAATGTTGTTGTCATTAAGGTACTTAAGTACTTGAGAGTACACCACCCTCTCTAGAATTTTGGATATTATACTGAGTATGCTAACAGGCCTATAGTTGCTGACATCAGACCTACTATTTTTCTTGAAGATAGGAGTAACTCTGGCCTCCTTGAACCCCTCCGGTATGGTATTAGTGGTGATTGATAGATTTATTATGTGAGCAATAGGGACTGACAGTTCAGAAGCACCATCTTTTAGACGGGATGTTATCCGGGCCAGTGCTCTTAGTTGGGTTTAGCCTGCTTAGTTCTTTTTGAATAAAGTCATGAGATACACTTACTAGTTGACAACTGTTTGGGGGTTACCCCTTTATTGGTATAGTATGTTTGAAACTTATCAGTCTGTGTTATAGGTATTTGATGCAGCTGGTAGTTTACTTACTAGTGTTGATGCATCAGATGTGTAGTAGGAATTAAAGCAATTTGCCACCTTAGATGTTTCGTGGCATACCTCATTATCGATAGTGAGTACCATGTTAGACCTATCTACTGGCTTATGGCTATACCCCAACTGTTTTATTTGTTGCCAGAGCTTTCTGGGGTTATGCTTATATTCTTCAATTTTTGAGCAGTAGTGCTTTGCCTTTGCCCCTTTTATAAGTCTCTGTACTCTGTTCCTCACCCTTTGGAATTCATTTAGTGCTGCAATATCCTGTCTGTTTGCTTTAAATCTTTTTAGCAGCTGGTCTCTGAATTTCATATTATCTAATATCTCAGTAGTAATCCAGGGTTCAGTTCTTTGTTTAATGCTAATTTCTTTAACTGGTGCAATATTATCAAGGATGGTAGTGAACATTGTTTTGAATTTTTCCCAGGCATCGTTTACGTCCGTGCAACTTGTTATCTCTGTCCAGTCACAATTGTGTAGCCTATTTACCAGTGTTTCTTTACTGTAGTTTCTAGTTGACCTCATTTTTATTGTCCTGTGTAGGCCTATCCTATCCCTATTGATTTTTCTGGTGCAGTAAATGATGAAATGATCACTAAGACCTGTGGTAATGACGCCTGACTGACTAATGTTCTCAGCGCGGTTGCAAAGTATGTGGTCAATTAGGGTGGCCGAGAACTGTGTGATCCGGGTTGGTGTATTAATTAGTTGAGTGTAACTATTTAAACCTAGAATTTGCTTATACCTTTTGCATAGCCCGTTATTTTGCTGCTGAAAACAGATATTGAAGTCGCCCAGTATTATTGTCTCGCAATTGTTTTCAAGTCCGGACAATACTCTGGAAAAGTCTTCTAAGAACTGGTCCTGGGTGGGAGGGCGGTAACTAGTTCCTACTAAGATGGGTTTGGTCTTGGGAAGCAGCACTTCAAACCATAGAATCTCCAGTTTATTGTTATTCAAATCAGGTTTTGGATTGCAAGCTAAGTCATTTCTAATGTAGCCACATACTCCACCACCCTTTCTGTTCCTATCTAAGCGTTTTATATTGTAACCTTCTATTTTGACCTTGTCGTCAGTCACTGTATCATCCAACCAGGATTCAGAGATAGTTATAACTGCCGCCCTAATTTTGTTAGCTAGAATCTTAATCTCTGCCAGTTTAGGAAGAAGTGATCTTGCGTTGATATGAATAAAGTGAAGGCCTGTTTTCATAAAACAATTATATTTATCAATATATGGCAATGGGTCATTTGTATTAAAATTAGGTAAATCAATGTCATCATTGCTAAAGGGTAACTGTGCCAAAGTGCATTTGTTACACACAAAAATGAATTCTGGCACCGTTACTATAATTGTACATACATCCATCATGCACCCACCCCTTACACATTTTACATAAGGTGCCTTTTCTGTTTTTCATGCGTACTTTAGTACAGTGTATGCACCTGTTTGGTAGTGTTTGAGATAATAATGGCTGTATTGTCTCACATTGACCTATGTATGCATTCCATATGAAGTTAAGGTTATCACTCCTAGCTACTAGACAGTCATTATCACCGTCATTTATCTTTCTGTTTTGTCTCTGCACAATAGTTTGAGGTCCTGGATTAATTTGGATATCACCACTTAAGAGCTCTACAATCAGAGCTGTGTGCCACTGTTTTTGTATGGGTATGTGGTGTTGCCATACCTTGCAGCGATAGTGACATTTTCTTTTCTGGTAGGATGGCAACTGTTGGGCTTTTACTCTCCAGGGCGCTGTTACTCCATTCACCTTTTTCAGCCCCCATGACTGATTTCTTTCTTCATGGAA
Organism: Cherax quadricarinatus; assembly: GCF_026875155.1. Lineage (NCBI taxonomy): Eukaryota > Metazoa > Arthropoda > Malacostraca > Decapoda > Parastacidae > Cherax > Cherax quadricarinatus. Next base: position 32,822,105 of record NC_069455.1, on the reverse strand, counting down.
TTGAAGAAGAAAGATAAATATAATTATGGCAGCCTGTACCCCGCTAATGCCTGCCATTTTCACTCTTCGCTCTTTTACTCATGTACAATAATATTTATTTCTCTTTTCCAGTCCCTAGTACACTTAGTATCTGCTTTAGCAATCACCACTGAATTACTAGTAAATTTTCTTCTTCAAAACCCTCTTCACTGCTCACTTTTCCCTTAACTTCACAAACCCCTTTCAGTTAACCCCTTATTACACACTCCCCTTCCCACCTCACTTCACAGTCCGGCTTCACCTATTAACTTCTAACTTTTTCCATTCTTGTAGACCAGAAAGGTTTAATCAATGGTTTTATCCTTCCAAATCTCCCTCAATTCCATTTATCGGGGGTTGTGTGGTGTTGTTGACTGCCTGACCTGGTCTGCTGACTCGGCCATTTTTAAAACACTGAGGGAAGTAAACGCCACCTACAACCTGACTTTCCTTGAGTTTATAGATATATTTGGCGTTTTCTGCTATGATTCTCTCACTGTACACTGGTCAGCTGAATATAGATCAGCTACTAAAACATTAACCTTGACTGTTTACCTGTTCACTTCTTTCCCACTACTGGCACTGAGGGATAACCGTCCTATAACCTTGGAGTTTTGTACTGTTGATTTGACGATGTCTCCTGTGTTTCCCTCTCGTTAGCACTGGTACAGGTGATATGATGGTGGTACAGATATGATGCTACTGTCAACAGATGAACGTCAGTAAAGATGAGAATTTCACTTCGGTAGTTGTACGTTTGGCAATAGCTGGTGTTTGGATGCCGGTCAGCCATGTTTAAATGCTCAATTCTTTTCCTTGTTTGGCACTGAGGAAAAAAAGTCCTACAGACATGTCATTTCCTTGGAGTTTTGTTGATCAGGTTTTCTGCCATGTTGTCTTCCCGTTGAACACTGGTGCAGTTGATATGGAGGTCAGTTATTTCATTGTAGTGGAAAACGTCTCATGTCTGGTTCACGTCTAGCAGCAGGTCTGGTACTTGAATGCCGGTCCCTCTTTTGTCATATTTAGTCCATTTCGTTGTCGTCATCGTCAGTTTTTATGTCACTATAGGTTCCTTGCATGTTGTTGTAGCAGTACTTGCAATTTGGCCATCACTGGAGTTCGGATAGGCCCAGGGGACGGCAAGATACAGGAGAAGCCTTGTTGCTGGTTGCTGCGGCTGCGGCTCCAGACGGTGGCTGACATTCCTTGCTCACATTCCAACAGCACGTCAAGTCCTATAAATCATTTGTCTCCATTCACTAATATCTAACACGCTCAATCACACTTGCTGGAAGTCCAAGCTCCTCGTTCACAAAACCTCTTTTAACCACTCCCTCCAACTTTTCCTAGGCCGACCCCTACCCCGGCTTCCTTCCACTACAGATTTATACCCTCTTGAAGACATTCTAATTCGTTCCACCCTCTCTAAATGTCCAAAGCATCTCAGCAACTCCTCCTCATCTCTCTGGATAATAGTTTTAGTAATCCCACGCCTCCTCCTGATCTCCAAACTACGGATTCTCTGCATTATATTCACACCACACATTGCCCTCAGACATGACATCTCCACTGCATCCAGCCTTCTACTTGTTGCAACATTCACAACCCATGCTTCACATCCATACAAGAGCGTTGGTATAACTACACTCTCATACATTCCCCTCTTTTCTTTCATGGATAAAGTTCTTTGTCTCCACAAACTCCTCAGTGCACCACTCACCTTTTTACCCATCTTCGATTCTATGATTTTTCACATCTTTCATAAACCCATCTGCTGACACGTCCACTCCCAAATATCTGAATACATTCATCTCCTCCATACTCTCTCCCTCCAATCTAATATCTAATCTTCTGTTACCTATTTTTTTTTTGTTATCCTAATCACCTTACTCTTTCTTATATTTACTTCTAATTTCCTTCTTTTACATTCCCTACCAAACTCATCAACCAAACTCTGCAAGTTCTCTTTAAAATCTCCCAAAAGCACAGTGTCATCTGCAAAGAGCAACTGTGACAACTTCCACTTTGTGTTAGATTCTTTATCTTTTAACCCCACACCCCTTGTGAACTCCCAAGCATTCACTTCTCTTACATCTCCATCTATAAATTTGTTGAACAACCACGGTGACTTCACACATCCTTGTCTAAGGCCAACTTTTACTGAGAGAAAATCCCCCTCCATCATCCTCTAACCTGAGCCTCACTATCCTCATAAAGACTTTTCACTGCTTTCTATTAATAACCTACCTCCTATTCCATATATTTGCAACATCTGCCACATTGACCCCTTATCCACCTGATCATACGCCTTTTCCAAATCCATAAAGGCCACAAAAACCTCTTTACCATTATCTAAATACTGTTCACGTATATGTTTCACTGCATACACTTGGTCTGCACACCCTCTACCCTTGCTAAAGCCTCCTTGTTCATCTGCTATCCTGCTCTCCGTCTTACTGTTAATTCTTGCAGTAATAACTCTATGATACAATTTACATACTCCCCTATAATATTTTTACACTCTCTTTTGTCCCCTTTGCCTTTATACAAAGGAACTATGCATGCTCTCTGCTAGTCCCTAGGTACCTGCCCCTCTTCCATACATCTAATAAATAAAATTACTAACCACTCCAACTCTATATCCCCACATGCTTTTAACATTTATATCTTCATCCCATCAATCTCAGCTGCTTTACCCCTTTTCATTCTACCCACTGACCCACGCACTTCCCCCACACTCACAACTGGTTCTTCGTCACTCCTATAAGTTGTTGTCCCTCATTGCCGTAGACACGAAATTACAGCTTCCCTATCTTCAGCTACATTTAACAATGCTTCAAAATATTCCCTCCATCTTCCTGATTCCTCTAACTCTCCGTTTAATAACTCTCCTCTCCTATTTTTAATTAACATATCCATTGGCTCCCCAGGCTTTCTCAACTTATTAATCACACTTCAAAACTTTTTCTTTTTTTTTCAATCAAATTTGTTGATAACATCTCACCCACTCTTTCATTTGCTCTCTTTTTATATTGCTTCACCACTCTCTCAACCTCTCTTGTTCTCTCCATATACTCCTCCCTCCTTACAGCACATCTACTTTGTAAAAACCTCTCATTTGCTCACTTTTTCTTTCTTACTAATCTCATTACCTCATCAGTCAATCAATCACTCGTTTTCCCTCCCACACCCACTTTCCTGTAACCAAAAACTTCTGCTGAGCACTCTAACACTATATTCTTGAACCTACCCCATACATTTTCTACCCCATTGCCTATACTCACACTAGCCCATCTGTCCTCTAACAGTTGTTTATATCTTTCCTTAACTGCCTCCTTCTTTAGTTTATAAACCTTCACCTCTCTCTTACATGCTGTTTCCATTTTCCTTGTATCCCATCTACCTTTTACTCTCACTCTAGCTACAACTAAATAGTGATTTGATATATCTGTGGCCCCTCCATAAACATGTGCACCCTCAAGTCTACCCAACAGCCTTTTATCTACCAATACGTAGTCCAACAAACTACTGTCATTACACTCTATATCTAATCTTCCATACTTAATTATTCTCTTTTTCTTAAAATATGTGGTACCTATAACCACTTAATCCACTGTCTAAATCTCATTGAAACTGGACCATGAAAAATATTGGTGAGTTCGCTCGCCCTACCTTAAGTGAATGGAAGACTATTTTTTTATAATGGTGATTAGTTGTCATATCTTCGTTTTTCATGAATATTTTTGTGTGTTCATACGTCTTATGTGATTGTGAGTAGCATTTTTTTTGTGTTCATGTTTTATGGTATATATAAGCTGAGTGTTTGTAATTCTAGTTTTTTGTGAACAATTGTTGTTTTGTGGATTGGAGATGTTTTTTTTTTTTTGAGTGTGTGTAAAAATTATGGTTTTATATGTATTAAGTGTGATACCGTGATTAGTTAATATAGTGATCGTGTGTGTGTGTGTGTACTCACCTAATTGTACTCACACAAATGGGGTTGCAGGGGACGAGACTCAGCTCCTGGCCCCGCCTGTTCACCGAGTGCTACTAGGTCCTCTCTCTTGCTCCATGAGCTTTATCATACCTCATCTTAAAGCTATGTATGGTTCCTGCCTCCACTACCTCACTAGCTAGGCTATTACATTTCTTGACTACTCTATGACTGAAGAAATGCTTCATAACATCTCTTTGACCCATCTGGGTCTTCACCTTCCAATTGTGACCCCTTGATTCTGTGTCCACTTGTCCATTCCACGCAGTATTTTGTATGTCGTTATCATGTCTCCCCTACCCTCCTGTCCTCTATTGTCGTCAGGCCGATTTCCCTTAACCTTTCTTCATAGGACATTCCCCTCAGCTCTGGAACTAACCTTCTCGCAAACCTTTGCACTTTCTCTAATTTCTTGAAGTGCTTGATCAAATGTGGCTTCCAAACAGGTGCTGTATACTCCACTATGGGCCTGACGTACACGGTGTACAGTGTCTTGAACGATTTCTTACCAAGGTATCTGAACCCTGTTCTCAGGTTTGCCAGGCACCCATATGCTTCACCAGTTATCTGGTTGATGTGTGCTTCTGAAGACATGCTTGGTGTTATATTCACCCCAAGATCTTTCTCCTTGAGCGAGGTTTGCAGTCTTTGGCCAACTAGCCTATACTCCATCTGCGGTCTTCTCTGCCCTTCCCCGATCTTCATGACTTTGCATTTGGCCAGATTAAATTCGAGTAGCCAGTTGTTGGACCAGGTGTCCAGTCTGTCCAGGTCTCTTTGAAGTCCTGCCTGATCCTCATCTTATTTAATTCTCCTCATTAGCTTCATATCATCGGCGAACCCTTCCATCATGTTATTCACATATACCAAAAATTGCAGAGGTCCTAGGACTGACCCCTGTGGGACCCCACTCGTCACAGGTGCCCACTGTGATACCTCATCACGTACCATGACTCGTTGTTGCCTCCCTGTCAGGTATTCTCTGATCCATTACTCTTCCTGTTATATGCGCCTGATCCTCTAGCTTCTGCACTAATCTCTTGTGAGGAACTTTGTCAAAGGCCTTCTTGCAGTCCAAGAAGATACAATCAACCCATCCCTCTCTCTTGTGTCTTCTGTTACTTTATCATAAAGCTTCAGAAGGTTCGTGACACAGGATATGCCTTTCATAAATCCATGCTGGTTGGTTTTTATGCTCATGTTCTGTTCCAGGTGCTCCACCACTCTCCTCCTGATAATCTTCTCCATGACTTTGCATACTATACACGTCAGTGACACTGGTCTATAGTTAAAGCCTCCTTTCTGTCTCGTTTTTTAAAAATGGGAACTACATTTGCCGTCTTCCATATCTCAGGTAGTTGCCCAATTTCAAGGGATGTATTGAAGATTGTGGTTAGTGGCACACACAGCATATCCACTCCCTCTCTAAGGACTCACGGGGAGATGTCCGGTCCCATTGTCTTTGAGGCATCAATGTCCCTTAGCAGCTTCTTCACCTTTTCCTCAGTTGTATGTATGTCATACCTCTTGATCATCCTTGTGATTTTTCCCCATATTCTTTCCTCACCCCTGATCACCGGGCTTTGACTGTTTTTTTCTTCCCAAAGGGGCCATACAGCTTTTTCGGTAAGTTGACTTTTCGATGCTAGTCGTTTTCGTACTGCACTGGGCCCCCTCCATCCCTTTGGCATACCGTTTCTGGCTCTTCGACTAATTTTTTTATTTTCCGGGACCTTTTGCCTCCTATACCTTTTTTCCATTCTCTGCGTACGTTGTGGGGTGTGGTGTGTGTGTGTGGTGTGTGGGGTGTGTGCCAAATTTTGGGTAATCCCCAAAAGTCTTAAATTTGTTGTGATCAAGTCATGTTTTTTTTTGCTTGTCTTATAAATTTAAAATTTGTTGTGATCATGTCAGTTTTAGTTGGGGGTTTAATTATTGTTTGGTGATATTTTTGTTTGTGTTGGGTTGTTTTTGTGTTAGATTACATGTTATACCTTATTGGGGGGGTATATTTATTTTTTCGGTGTGTCTCACGTCAAAAATTTGTTTTGATTATGCCCGTGTAAAAATTTTTGGGTTTCTGTTATAGTTTTTTGTCATGTCGTATTTGGAAGTATGTCTTTGTTTTGGCAGTTTTGAGATTATGATTTTAGTTTTAGGCTCTTGGTTAAATGTGTATTTTTTAATGATCAAGTGTCATGTTTTAAGTGATCTTAGATATTAGTAAAGGTGTTATGTGTTAGTGGCATGATTTATAGTGAAAGGTTATAAAATGAGTTTTTTTTCGATCTAGTGGTTTTGAGATGGTGATCATAGAAATAAGGATTATTTTTGTTAAAAGTTTTTTGGGGGAAATTTGTGTGTGCTCACAAATTTGTAGTTCCTCTTCACTAATGCTACTAGGTCCTCTCCCCCTCCCATGAGCTTTATCATACCTTGCTTAAAGTTATGTATGGTACCTGCGCCCATACATCGCTCGCCAGCCTTTTCCACTTTCGACTACTCTCCTCCTCCCCTGTGTCTTTTTCGCATCCTCTGGGGGTTTTTAGTTCCTTCCAGAAACGTTCCTGCTTTCAATCCCGCCCTTGCGCAGGCCCCTTGCTCGGGGACGTCTTTCCACTCGCTTTCCTTGCCACTGTATTGTCTGCTGAGTTTCTCATATGTCATACCCTTCATTGCTACAGGTCTCCAAATTTTGCCATCTTTTCGTCGACCCCGCACCCCTTGTCTGTGACGGGTAAGAAGTTCCGATACATATTTTTACTGTCATTTTTCTCTATTCTGTTTAGGTTTTTTTGTTCCTCATCTAAGCACTTTATCTTATCTTCTGCGCTAAAACTTTTAGTCGCCACTCCTACTCTCCCCCGCTATCCTCCCTCCTTTTCCTTCCCCCCTCTTCCTCCCTTTTTTAGCTCCACCCACAATCTTTCCTCCCCGGTTCTTTCTCCGGGCATCCCCCCTCTCCTGGGTCTCTGCCCCTTTGCTTACCCATTTTTTTTAGCACAGAAGGGCATGAATTTTGCAGGGGGGGGGATGAGGGAAAGAGATAACGAAGGAAAAGGAAGAGGGGGAAGCCAGGGGGAAGGAGGAAAAAGATGGCGGGAAAGGGGGAAGGAAAGGGGGAGGGGATGGGTTGGGAGGTAGGCAGAGGGAGGGGGGAAAGAGAGAGGAACAAGAGAATGGGAGGAGAAAAGATAGAAAGGGGGATATATATAAAAGAGAAATGATTGGGGGGAAAAAAGGGTAGGGATAAAGGGAATGGGGGAAGCCGGGGGGAGGGGGAGGGGAGAGAGGGGGACAGTAGATAGATAGAAGAGAAGAAAGAGAGAGAGAGAGTGGGGTGTGGCACCTGGGGGAAAAAGTTATATCCTTTTGGGGGGAAAATTGACTCCAAAAGACCATGAAAAGCCACGTTTAAATCTGCAAACAAGGCAGCCACTTACGCACTTTCCCGTATCCCACTGCTTGACACAGGGCTGCAAGATTTTTTTACGAGGGACAGGACGCTCACACCTTGAGTATGCCCACTTTCTTGGTTTGCCTGCCCCCTTTTCATTGCGGCGCTTGACAGAGTAGAAACAAACAAAACTCTCATCTCTCGCCCGGACCAATCCTGGGTAATTGTCATTTCACAGAGCTTTTAACCAAAGGGGTGGGGTGGCCTTACTGTTATTACAAGGCCAATATTTTTCAAAGTACCAACTTGGATCCAATTCGAGGACAGAGGGAAGAAAGCACAACTTCACTCTGGCTGTACCCCCTCCAGAACATCAATTCATCGAGAACATTTTTCCCCGGGTACCGGTCTGGAAAACATCGTACAGTATTATGTGTCAACGAATAAAGTCAGTTGATCAGATAAAATGTGGGCCCCCAGATGGCCTAACTTCATCTTGTTCCCTACTTTTATGTTTTATAACACTAAAAATATTTTAAATGAGCTGAGTTAAAAAGCTCTAGCTTGTCAAAAAAGTTAGGAATCCTTAACCTTAAATAGCTAGGGATCCTTAACCTAACCTTGCAAAACCCTGTGAAAAAAAAAAAAGAGAGGGAGAGGGAAGAGAATGGGAAAGGGGAAAGGAGGGTGAAAAAAGAGAGGTAGATTGGTGGAAGGTAAGGGGGTGGTGAGAAAAAGAAAAACAAATGGGGAAAAGGGAAGAAAAAGAGTGAAAAGGATAGGAGGGGAAAAGATGGAAGGGAGAGAGAGAGTGAAGTGATAATGAAATGAGAGAGAGAGAGAGGGAGAAAAAATGATAGGGAGATGGCTAGGGTGAGAGGGGAAATGAGGGGGAACCAGGGGGAGGGGTAGGAAGAGAAAAAGAGAGAGAGGGAGAGGGAGAGAGAAAGGGAAGTGAATGGGGGTGGGGGAAGAAAAAAGAGGGAGGTAGATTGGTGGATAGGGAGAGGGGGGGGGGTTGAGAGATAGAGAGAACGAGATGGGGAGCGAGAAAGAAAGGAAGAGTGAAGGATAGGAGAGGAGAAAGATGGAGAGGAAGAGAGAGAGAGAGAGCGAGAGTGATAACGAGAATGAAAGAGAGAGAGAGGGAGAGAGAGAATGATAGGGAAATGGCTAGGGATGAGAGGGAAGTGAGGAGGAAGCCAGGGGGGGAGGAGTAGGAGAGAGAGGGATAGATAGATAAAGAGAGAAAGAGAGAGAGGGAGAGGTAGAGAGAATGGAAGGTGAATGGAGGGTGGAGAAGAAAAGAGAGGAGGTAAACGGTGGTTAGGTAGAAGGAGGGGGTGAGAGATAGAGAGAACGAGATGGGGAGAGAGAGAAAAGGAAGAGAGAAGGATAGGAGAGGGAGAGAGATGGTGAGGTAGTGAGAGGGAGGGAGGGAGGGAGTGAGAGAGAGAGGGAGGGAGTGAGAGAGAGCGAGAGTGATAACGAGAAAGAGAGAGAGAGAGAGTGACTGAGAGAAAGGGGGGGATGCATGGTCAGTTTTCACCAGCCTGCTGGCTGTTTATGTCATGTGTGAGTGCCTTGCTAGCTGCCCCACAACTTCGTTGTCTTGGTTTAAATAAACTTAGTCACACTCTCAGACTTTTTGGGTTATCCCAGGCTCTCTACACATATGCTGCTTTGTACAATAACCTATGTACTTACTCGTGTACACATGAATAGCTTTACGTACTGAATGTTATGTATTTTGTCTGTTTTAGCGCCTGCGTGAGCACTCTGTGCCATGTGGTCCCACACTCGGTCACCTCCCCGCATCTTCTCTCTTAATAAGTGTTTAGTGCTCTAGTATGATATTCAGCTCTCCAGAGCAAGGTTAATGACCTTCAGCTATCAGTATATAAAGGGCCTACCCTCACTGCAACTACAGAAAGGTTGTACTGGTAGCACTGCACTGCGTCTGGCTAAGCTCTGTACGATGCTTCACGTTTTGCTCCTGCTTCTTCTACACTGTTTTCACTAACTCGTCTATCACCGTATTCACTATGCGCTGTATTCACTAACTCATCTATCCTTATCTCTTATCACCCTGGCTTGGATCTCACTTATTCTGGTTTGGTATTGGGATGTGGCAAGGCCACTTGCACCCACTCTAGGCCTATGGCCTTCCACTCTCACTCCTGGTACTGATTCAAATTGTTTTTATGTAACTGTGGCCTTCACCTCCCTTTTTTGATTGGGACAGGTCGAGAAACAATTCTTGGGATATTCACGATCTCTTATTCCTGAGCGACGTGTGTGTGTGTGTGTTCTCATCTAATTGTTCTCACCTAAGTGTTGTTGCAAGGGTCGAGACTCACATTCTGGCCCCGCCTCTTCACTGATCGCTACTAGGTCCTCTCTCTCTCTCTCTCTCTCTCTCTCTGCTCCCTGAGCTTTGTCGTACCTCCTCTTAAAGCTATGTATGGTTTCTGCCTGCACTACATCACTTGCTAGACTATTCCACTTCCCGATGACTCTATGACTGAAGAAATACTTCCTAACATCCCTTTGACTCGTCTGAGTCTTCTGCTTCCAATTGTGACCCCTTGTTTCTGTATCCCCTCTTTGGAACATCATGTCTCTGTCCACCTTATCTATTCTATGCAGTATTTTGTATATCGTTATCATGTCTCCCCTGACCCTCCTGTCCTCCAGTGTCGTCAGGCCGGTTTCCCTCAACCTTTCTTTGTAGGACATTCCCCTGAGCTCCATGACTAACCTTGTTGCAAACCTTTGCACTTTCTCTAATTTCCTGATGTGCTTAACCTGCTGAGGGTTCCAAACTGGTGCTGCATATTCCAGTATGAGGCTGACGTACACAGTGTACAAGGTCTTCAACGATTCCTTACTAAGGTATCGGAACACTATTCTCAAGTTTACAAGGCCCCCGTATGCTGCAGCAGTTATCTGTTTGATTTGTGCTTCCGGAGATATGCTCGGTGTTATGCTCGCCCCAAGATGTGTGTGTGTGTGTATGTGTTTTCTGTGATATTAGTGGTTTTTTTAAAGGGGTTGGTTGGGGGTTGTTTTAATTTTTTCCCGTGTGTACTTTTATATGTTTTCATTTGTTTTTTTTGTCATTTTCTAACTTTTTGTGGGGTTAGGTTTGTTTTTGTTTTTTTTCGTGTCATGTTATATCTGATTTGGGAGGGGGAAGGTGATCATAAAATTTTTAGTGATCTTGGTTAAAGTGTTTTTAAGGTAATACTCTGGGGAAAAAGGGGCGTAGTTCAGTGGATGAGATGTAATTTCATTTAAATGAAATGCGTTTTGAGAATGTAAATTTGGAGGGGGGGTTGGGAAAAGGGGTATTAAAAAGATGTTTTTGAGAGTAGTCAAAAGTGTTTAATTTTGTTTTTTGTAAAGGTGTTTAAAAGTTGTATGAGGGTGTTTTGGGTTGTGTTCAAATAATTTTGCAAGAGTTTTTTGAAGGGTTCAATGGTGTTTTGGGAGTAATCAGAAATGATTTGGAGGTCTTCAAATGATGTATGTGAGTGTTTTGTGGGTGTTTGTTAGTTTTGGTAATGTCTCATGTTATAAGTGTAGGAGTTAGCTTTTAAGTGTGTAATGTTGTAAAGTCGGGACGAGATGTACTTTCATTTAATTAAAATGTGTAAGTGAGGATGATTAGAGATGTCAAATGTTATTTGGGAGTATTCAAAAATTATATTTTGGAGGTATTCCAATGTTGCTTGGAAATGTTCCAATGTTTTGTTTGGAAATGTTCAATGATGTGACAGTAATCAATGGTATTTTTGCAGTATAAAGTGGTGTTTTGTTAGTATTCAAACAATGTTTTGGGAGTATTCAAAGGTGTTTTGGGGGTATTAAAAGGTGATTTGGCAGTTTTCAGTGGTGTTTTGGGAATATTCAAATGTACAAGAGTGTTTTGGGTTCAGTGTTGTTTGGGAGTAATCAGTAGTGATTTGGGGGTCTTCAAATGATGTATGTGACTGATTTGGTGGTGACTGTGTGTTAGTTATGGTAATGTCTTATGTTATAAGTGTATGAGTTAGTTCTCTTGTGTTAATATTATAAAGTCTGGAGAATGAGGGAGTAACTTGGTGGGAAAGATGTAATTTCAGTTAATGAGATGTGTAAGTGAGGATGAGTTAGATATTTCAAATGTTATTTAGGAGTATTCAAAATGATATTTTGGCAGTATTCCAATATCGTTTGGAAATGGTCCAGTGATGTATGGAGGTGTTCTAATGTTGTTTGGAAGTGTTCCAGTGTTGTTTTGGTAGTAATCAATGGTGTTTAGGTAGTATTCAAACGACTTTTTGGAGTATTCGAAGGTATTTTGGTAGTATTCAAACGATGTTTGGGAGTATTCAAAGGTGTTTTGGGAGTATTCAAAGGTGATTTGGCAGTATTCACTGGTGATTTTCGTGGCTTTCAATGGTGTTTTGGAAGTATTCAGACGATGTTTTTGGGAGTATTCAAGGATGATTCTTTTTTTTTTTTTTTTTTTTTTGAAGGTGCTCAAATGTTGTATGAGAGTTTCTTTAATGTTATGAAATGATGTATAAGTGTTTTGGTGGTGTTCAATGGTGGTTGAGTTAGAAATGTTAAATGTTATTATTTATGAGTATTCAAACGAGGTTTGAGACTATTCAAAGGTGTTTGAAAGTACTCAAATATTGTATAGGAGCGTTTTGAAGGTAACCAAATGATGTTTTGGTGGTGTTCAAAGAAAATCTGGGATGTTCTGTAGTGAGATGTTAAAGGCTGTTGTTGATGAAAGAGAATATTTCTTAAGAGTTATTGTGAAAAGTATGTGTGTGTGTGTGTGGCTGAAGAAATACTTCCTAACATCCCTGTGATTCGTCTGTGTCTTCAACTTCCAACTGTGTTCCCTTGTTACTGTGTCCCATCTCTGGAACATCCTGTCTTTGTCCACCTTGTCAATTACTCTCAGTATTTTGTATATCGTTATCATGTCCCCCCTATCTCTCCTGTCCTCCAGTGTAGTCAGGTTGATTTCCCTTAACCTCTCCTCGTAGGACATACCTCTTATTAAGATGTCGGAATGCTGTTCTGAGGTTAGCTAGGCGCCCATATGCTGCAGCCGTTATTTGGTTGATGTGCGCTTCAGGAGATGTGCCTGGTGTTATACTCACTCCAAGATCTTTTTCCTTGAGTGAGGTTTGTAGTCTCTGGCCCCCTACACTTTATTCCGTCTGTGGTCTTCTTTGCCTTTCCCCAATCTTCATGACTTTGCACTTGGTGGGTTTGAACTCCAGGAGCCAATTGCTGGACCAGATTGGCAGCCTGTCCAGATCCCTTTGTAGTTCTGCCTGGTCTTCGATCGAATGAATTCTTCTCATCATCTTCACGTCATCTACAAACAGGGACACTTCGGAGTCTATTCCTTCCGTCATGTCGTTCACAAATGCCAGAAACATCACTGGTCCGAAGATTGACCCCTGTGGGACCCCGTTGGTCACAGGTGCCCACTCTGACACCTCGCCACGTACCATGACTCGCTGCTGTCTTCCTGACAAGTATTCCCTGATCCATTGTAGTGCCTTCCTGTTATCCCTGCTCGGTTCCCCAGTTTTTCCCACCAATTTCTTGTGCGGAACTGCGCCCAAACGCCTTTTTGCAGTCCAAGAAATCCCAATCCACCCACCCCTCTCTCTCTCTTGTCTTACCGTTGTCACCATATAATAGGACTCCTGTAGGTTTGTGACACAGGATTTCCCGTCCCTGAAACCATGTTGGGTGCTGTTGATGAGATCATTCATTTCTAGGTGTTCCCCCACTCTTCTGTATCTTCTCCATGATTTGCATACTATACATGTCAGTGACACTGGTCTGTAGTTTAGTGCTTCATGTCTGTCTCCTTTTTTAAAGATTGGGACTACATTTGCTGTCTTCCATGCATCAGACAATCTCCCTGTTTCGATAGATGTATTGAATATTGTTGTTAGGGGTACACATAGCGCCTCTGCTCCCTCTCTCAGGACCCATGGAGAGATGTTATTGGGCCATTGCCTTTGAGGTATCTAACCTCTTCACTTCTTCCTCGGTTGTGTGTACTGTGTCCAGCACTTGGTGGTGTACCCCACCTCTCTGTCTTTCTGGAGCACCTTCTGTCTCCTCTGTGAACACTTCTTTGAATCTCTTGTTGAGTTCCTCACATACTTCACGGTCATTTCTTGTTGTCTCTCCTCCTTCCTTAGCCTGATTACCTGATCCTTTACTGTTGTTTTGATCCTGATATAGCTGTATAACAGCTTTTCGGGCCAGATTTGGCTTTTGCTGCTATGTCGTTTTCATATTGTTGTTGAGCCACCCTTCTTATCTGTGCATATTCATTTCTGGCTCTACGACTGCACTTCTTATTCTCCTGGATCCTTTGCCTTCTATATTTCCTCCATTCCCTAGCACACTTTGTTTTTGCCTCCCTGCACCTTTGGGTGAACCATGGGCTCATCCTGTTTTTTTCATTATTCCTGTTACCCTTGGGTACAAACCTCTCCTCAGCCTCCTTGCACATGGTTGTTACATATTCCATCATCTCATTAACTGGCTTCCCTGCCAGTTCTCTGTCCCACTGAACCCCCTTCTTTCCTGTGTAGTCCCCTTTCTTGTAGTTTGGCTTCATTCGCCCTGGCCTTCCTGCTTCCCCCTCCACTTGTAACTCTACTGTGTATTCGAAGCTTAAAAGCACATGATCACTGGCCCCAAGGGGTCTTTCATATGTGATGTCCTCACTATCTGCACTACTCAACGTGAATACTAGGTTCAGTCTTGCTGGTCCATCCTCTCCTCTCTCTCTTGTAGTATCCCTGTAAGCTTGGTTTCTGTGAGAGCTATGATGTCCGGTGATGCCTCTTTCACTCTTTCGTGCCACTCTTCCCACTTATTTGTTATTCCATCAGTGTTGTGTACCATGCCTTCAGTTTCCTCTCCAACACTGTGGTTTGGGGGGCCTGTGAGGGTGGGAGACCTGATAGCATACTGTGGGATTCTATAGCTGGGTGTTGGGTGGAACCTGTGAGTATGGATTGTAGATTGTAGTGTTGGGATGGTGTGATAGGTTGTGGGGCTCTGATTGACCTCTGCTGGTTCCATCCTTGTCTCCTTTCCTAGCTTCTTGTGCTTTTTTGTCCTCTCCCTCAGCTGCTGTCATTCTGTTTATGTTCTGTCTCTGTCTAGGAACACCCTCTTGTACTCTTCCGAGTACTTCAACCATGGTTTCTCTTGGAGGATCCTGTTCCACACTGTTTCTGTCCTGAGAATCAGCTTGATCAGTCGTTTTCTCCCCTTCAAGTACCCCCCTATTCTCTGAAAATTTACAATCTCGTCCATGTCTTCTTCACCTATTTCTGTGATGATGTTCTCAATCTCCTTTCTTTCTGCCTGCCGTCTTTCAGTGTGTGTCGTTTCCTCTCTCTCCTGAAGCCCATGGATAAACACTGATTGTGCCCTTTCCTCCTCCCATTGCCTCTCCCTCTGTGACTCTGGTTACTATCTGTACATGGTCATTTTCTCCCTTGTTTTTTCCAGTGGCTCTTGGTAGCATGGTTGTGCCTCTGCATTTGACCTATCACCCTCTCCATCTGCATCCAGCTGCTCTCCCCTTTCACTCCTTGACCCTTCTTGGCAGGCTGATATGACATTAGCATAATTCATATCTCCTTCCTTCCTGTTCGGCCTCTCAGCTTCATATGCTGTGTCTTCTCAGATTAGTGCCCCTGTAATTCGCTTCAGCCTGTTTACTTCGTCTTCTAGGACCCTTATTATGGCTACTGCAGTTTCGACTTGTGCCTCCTAATTCTTCTTCTCCTTCTCCCACTCTTGTTCCATCCTTTTCCACTGCTCCTCCATCCACTCCTCCCTACCAGAACCCTTCTCATCTGATCCCTGGTTCCTTCGAGTCCCCATCATTTTTTTTTTTTTTTTTAAAGAGAAAAGAGTGAGAGAGAGAGAGAGAGAGAGAGAGAGAGAGGGGGAGAGAGAGAGAGAGAGAGAGGGGAGAGAGAGAGGGGAGGAGAGAAGAGAGGAGGGGAGAGAGAGAGAAAGAAAGAAAGGGAAAAAAGAATGAGAAAGGGGAAAAGGTTAGAAGGAGGAGAGGGGGGAGTAAGAAGGGAAAAAAGGGGGGAGGGAGAGAGCAAGAGAGAGAGAGGGAAAGAGAGAGAAGGGAAAGGTAGAAGGAGAGAGGGGGAGAGTGAGAAGGGGAAAGGAAGAGAGAGAGAGAGAGGGAGAGGGAAGAGAGCAATTAGAGAGAGGGGAGAGAGAGAGAAGAGAAGAGAGAGGGGAGAGAGAGAGGAGAGAGAGAGAGAGAGAGAGGAGGAGAGAGAGAAGAGAGAGAGAGAGGGAGTTGATGCAGGTAACAGCTCTTAGCTTGCCAATTTAAAATTAGGAATCCTTAACCTGTAAATAGCTTGTCAATTAAGCTGGGATCCTTAACCTAACTTTGTCACACCCTGTGTAAAAAAAAGAGAGAGAGGGAAAAAGAGAGAGAGAAAGAAGAGAGGGGAGGGGAGGGAGCAAAGAGAGGGGAGAGAGAGTGGGCAAAGAAAAGAAAAGAGAAGAGCGGAAGAGACAGGGGAGAAGCGGGAGAGAGGGGGGGAGATGGAAGAGAGAGAGAGAGGAGAGGGGGAGAGGGCGGGGAGAGAGAGAGAGAAAAGAGAGGGAAGAGAGGGGCAAAGAGAGGGGAGAGACAGGGGAGAAGGGGGAGAGAGAGAGGGAAATGGACGGAGGAGAGAAGGAAAAGAGAGGAGAGGGGAGAGAAAGGAGAGGGGGAGAGAGAGGATTGGGTGAGAGAGAGAGATGGGAAATGGGAAAGGGGAGAGATAATGAGAAGGGGAGAGATGTTAGAGGGGGAGAGATGTTAGAGGGGGAGAGAAGTTAGAGGGGAGAGATGGGAAAGGGGAGAGATGGGAGAGGGGAGAGAGAGAGATAGGTAAAGAGAGAGATAGGTAGAGAGAGATAGGTAGAGGAAGAGATAGGTAGAGAGGCAGGTAGTGAGAGAGAGAGATAAGTAGAGAGAGAGATAGGTAGAGAGAGATAGGTATTGAGAGAGAGACAGAGAGAGGGGATAGTGGATAGTTGAATGTTAGAGGGAGGGTTATCAGGTCAGTTTACAGGAAGGTGTGAAATCCTGTGTATGTATGTATGTGTGTGTGTGTGTGTGTGTGTGTGTTGTGTGTGTGTGTGTGTGTGTGTGTGTGTGTGTGTGTGTGTGTGTGTGTGTGTGTGTGTGTGTGTATTCACCTATTTGTACTCACCTATTTGTTGTTGCAGGGGTCGATTCATAACTCCTGGCCCCGCTTCTTCGCTGATTGCTACTAGTTCCTCTCTCTCCCTGACCCATGAGCTTTATCATACCTCGCCTTAAAACTATGTATGGTTCCCGCCTCCACTACGTCACTTTCTAGGCTATTCCACGGCCTGACTACTCTATGACTGAAGAAATACTTCCTAACATCCCTTTGATTCATCTGAGTCTTCAACTTCCAATTGTGACCTCTTGTGTCTGTGTCCCATCTCTGGAACATCCCGTCTTTGTCCACCTTGTCTATTCTGCGCAGTATTTTATATGTCGTTATCATGTCTCCCCGACCCTCCTGTCCTCCAGTATCGTCAGGCCGATTTCCCTCAACCTTTCTTTGCAGGACAATCCCCGTAGCTCTGGGACTAGTCTTGTTGCAAATCTTTTGCACTTTCTCTAATTTTTTGACGTGCTTGACTAGGTGTGGATTCCAAACTGGTGCTGCATACTCCAGTATGGGCCTGACGTAAATGGTATACAGAGTCTTGAACGAATCCTTACTGAGGTATCGGAACGCTATCCATAGGTTTGCCAGGCGCCCGTATGCTGCAGCAGTTATCTGATTGATGTGCGCCTCAGGAGATATGCTCGGTGTTACACTCACCCCCAGATCTTTTTCCTTGAGTGAAGTTTGCAGTCTTTGGCCATCTAAACTATATTGTGTCTGCGGTCTTCTTTGCCCTTCCCCAATTATCATGACTTTGCATTTGGCAATGTTAAACTCAAGGAGCCAGTTGCTGGACAGGCTTGTAGCCTGTCCAAGTCTCTTTGTAGTCCTGCCTGATCCTCATCCGACTCGATTCTTCTCATTAACCTCACATCATCTGCAAACAAGGATACTTCTGAGTCTATCCCTTCCGTTATGTCATTCACATATACCAAGAACAGCACAGGTCCTAGGACTGACCCCTGTGGAACCCCGCTTGTCACAGCCGCCCACTCTGACACCTCGTCACGTACCATGACTCGTTGTCGTCTCCATGTCAGGTATTCTCTGATCCATTGCAGTGCCTTTCCTGTTATGTGTGCTTGATCCTCTAGCTTTTGCAGTAACCTCTTGTGAGGAACTGTGTCGAAGACCTTCTTTCAGTCCAAAAAAAATGCAGTCGATCCACCCCTCTCTCTCTTGTCTTACTTCTGTCACCTTGTCATAAAACTCCAGTAGGTTTGTGACACAGGATTTTCCTTCCCTGAAACCGTGCTGGTTGTCAATTATACAATTGTTTCTTTCCAGGAGCTCCATCACTCTCCTCCTGATGATCTTCTCCATGACTTTGCATCCTATACACGTTAGTGATACAGGTCTGTAGTTTAGTGCCTCATGTCTGTCTCCCTTTTTAAAAATTGGGACTACATTTGCCATCTTCCATACCTCAGGGAGTTGCCCAGTTTCAATTGATGTGTGTGTGTGTGTGTGTGTGTGTGTGTGCGTAGGTAAACATGCTGTGGAGTTGGTGAATGTGTTTTTTTTGTGTTCTGAAGAGATGTGTTTAAAATGTGAAATGTTATAAACTTTATGAGTAAAAATCTTCTTTTTCGTATTGGCGAGAATTGTGGCAAGAGAATAATTGGTCGTATTAACGAAATCTTAATTCTTATATGCCAAAAAAAAAAAAAGAAAGATTTTGTTGAATTTGGGATTTTTTTTTTGGGTTATCCTGGGTTATGAGTGTGTGAATATTTTAAAGAATGGATTGAGTATGCATATTTTATATATGTGCTCTTTATTTCTCTCTATGGTAGAACTGAGTTAGGGTGTTGGTAGTGAGATAGCGAGAGAGAGCAGGTTATAGCCTCAGACGATGCTTTGGGGTGACCTGAGATCTAAAGATCTCAGGTAACTGAGGTAACTCTGACAAGACTCGCCAGGTAGTCCAAGTCTGTCTGCCGAAATGTAGACTTGAGGAGAGTGTGGGATGTGTAGAGAGTGGAAATTGTGAATTGAAATCTTAATTGTATTATGTAAAAATTAAAAAATTGTGGATTGTTGTAGTTGAAGTAGAGAAAATGTGTAATATTTCCCTATGTTGTATTTGTTGTTATTAATGAAAGAGTGGAAAAATGAAATGTGTAATGTTTTCCCTATGTTGTGTCTGAAATGTTGTGAAAATGTTCATTACTGAGAATTGTTGTAATGAAGGAAAAAATTGTGTATTAGTGTTATCCTGCATTTTAGTTAACAAGATATTTATAGTTCATTTAAGTTAATGAGAGGAATATTGATGTTACACACTACTTGATGGTACTGGTCAATCCCGTTGTACCTCGAGTGAGGTCATGGGTGATTATCATGTGACGTCACACACCACCTGTGTTTACTCAGTGGTCAGTGACGTCACACACCACCTGTGTTTACTCAGTGGTCAGTGACGTCACACACCACCTGTGTTTACTCAGTGGTCAGTGACGTCACACACCATCTGTGTTTACTCAGTGGTCAGTGACGTCACACACCATCTGTGTTTACTCAGTGGTCAGTGACGTCACACACCATCTGTGTTTACTCAGTTTGTCGTGACGTCACACACCACCTGTGTTTACTCAGTGGTCAGTGACGTCACACACCACCTGTGTTTACTCAGTGGTCAGTGACGTCACACACCACCTGTGTTTACTCAGTGGTCAGTGACGTCACACACCACCTGTGTTTACTCAGTGGTCAGTGACGTCACACACCACCTGTGTTTACTCAGTGGTCAGTGACGTCACACACCACCTGTGTTTACTCAGTGGTCAGTGACGTCACACACCATCTGTGTTTACTCAGTTGTCAGTGACGTCACACACCACCTGTGTTTACTCAGTTGTCAGTGACGTCACACACCACCTGTGTTTAGTCAATGGTCAGTGACGTCACACACCACCTGTGTTTACTCAGTGGTCAGTGACGTCACACACCACCTGTGTTTACTCAGTGGTCAGTGACGTCACACACCCACTGTGTTTACTCAGTGGTCAGTGACGTCACACACCACCGTGTTTACTCAGTGGTCAGTGACGTCACACACCACCTGTGTTTACTCAGTGGTCAGTGACGTCACACACCACCTGTGTTTACTCAGTGGTCAGTGACGTCACACACCATCTGTGTTTACTCAGTGGTCAGTGACGTCACACACCATCTGTGTTTACTCAGTGGTCAGTGACGTCAACACCACCTGTGTTTACTCAGTGGTCAGTGACGTCACACACCACCTGTGTTTACTCAGTGGTCAGTGACGTCACACACCATCTGTGTTTACTCAGTGGTCAGTGACGTCACACACCACCTGTGTTTACTC
This sequence comes from Cherax quadricarinatus, assembly GCF_026875155.1. Classification (NCBI taxonomy): domain Eukaryota; kingdom Metazoa; phylum Arthropoda; class Malacostraca; order Decapoda; family Parastacidae; genus Cherax; species Cherax quadricarinatus. The sequence goes on along the minus strand of NC_069455.1, from coordinate 32,802,084 downwards.
AGTGGTCAGTGACGTCACACACAACCTGTGTTTACTCAGTGGTCAGTGACGTCACACACCACCTGTGTTTACTCAGTGGTCAGTGACGTCACACACCATCTGTGTTTACTCAGTTGTCAGTGACGTCACACACCACCTGTGTTTACTCAGTTGTCAGTGACGTCACACACCACCTGTGTTTACTCAGTGGTCAGTGACGTCACACACCACCTGTGTTTACTCAGTGGTCAGTGACGTCACACACCACCTGTGTTTACTCAGTGGTCAGTGACGCCACACACCACCTGTGTTTACTCAGTGGTCAGTGACGTCACACACCACCTGTGTTTACTCAGTGGTCAGTGACGTCACACACACCTGTGTTTACTCAGTGGTCAGTGACGTCACACACCACCTGTGTTTTACTCAGTGGTCAGTGACGTCACACACACCTGTGTTTACTCAGTGGTCAGTGACGTCACACACCACCTGTGTTTACTCAGTGGTCAGTGACGTCACACACCACCTGTGTTTACTCAGTGGTCAGTGACGTCACACACAACCTGTGTTTACTCAGTGGTCAGTGACGTCACACACCACCTGTGTTTACTCAGTGGTCAGTGACGTCACACACCATCTGTGTTTACTCAGTTGTCAGTGACGTCACACACCACCTGTGTTTACTCAGTTGTCAGTGACGTCACACACCACCTGTGTTTACTCAGTGGTCAGTGACGTCACACACCACCTGTGTTTACTCAGTGGTCAGTGACGTCACACACCACCTGTGTTTACTCAGTGGTCAGTGACGTCACACACCCCCTGTGTTTACTCAGTGGTCAGTGACGTCACACACCACCTGTGTTTACTCAGTGGTCAGTGACGTCACACACCACCTGTGTTTACTCAGTGGTCAGTGACGTCACACACCACCTGTGTTTACTCAGTGGTCAGTGACCCCCACACACCACTGTGTTTACTCAGTGGTCAGTGACGTCACACACCACCTGTGTTTACTCAGTGGTCAGTGACGTCACACACCACCTGTGTTTACTCAGTGGTCAGTGACGTCACACACCACCTGTGTTTACTCAGTGGTCAGTGACGTCACACACCACCTGTGTTTACTCAGTGGTCAGTGACTTCACATACGTTAGTTTGTTTACGTTAATAAATGAAAGTTAGTTGTTTAGACCTTTTATATCATTTAAGAGAGAGCACCATAGGGGACATGTACAAACGTGATGCAATGCATATGAGCACCCACATAGGGGAGACCCAAAACTTGATCTGAGGAGGTGAAGCAGGGATATTTGGGCAGATGGAAGTGGATGGTGAGAGGTTTGGGTGAGATGGAGAGGGAGGTCTTGATCCAAGGAGATGGACCAGGAATACTGGGTTTAGAGGGTATTGGTGGTGGCGAGTGTGATCTTGATACGAGGAGGTGAAGCAGGGATATTTGGGCAGATGGAAGTGGATGGTGAGAGGTTTGGGTGAGTAGAGATGAGAGGGAGGTCTTGATCCAAGGAGATGGACCAGGAATACTGGGTTTAGAGGGTATTGGTGGTGGCGAGTGTGATCTTGATACGAGGAGGTGAAGCAGGGATATTTGGGCAGAGGGAAGTGGATGGTGAGAGGTTTGGGTGAGATGGAGAGGGAGGTCTTGATCCAAGGAGATGGACCAGGAATACTGGGTTTAGAGGGTATTGGTGGTGGCGAGTGTGATCTTGATACGAGGAGGTGAAGCAGGGATATTTGGGCAGATGGAAGTGGATGGTCAGAGGTTTGGGTGAGATGGAGAGGGAGGTCTTGATCCAAGGAGATGACCAGGAATACTGGGTTTAGGAGGGTATTGGTGGTGGCGAGTGTGATCTTGATACGAGGAGGTGAAGCAGGGATATTTGGGCAGATGGAAGTGGATGGTGAGAGGTTTGGGTGAGATGGAGAGGGAGGTCTTGATCCAAGGAGATGGACCAGGAATACTGGGTTTAGAGGGTATTGGTGGTGGCGAGTGTGATCTTGATACGAGGAGGTGAAGCAGGGATATTTGGGCAGATGGAAGTGGATGGTGAGAGGTTTGGGTGAGATGGAGAGGGAGGTCTTGATCCAAGGAGATGGACCAGGAATACTGGGTTTAGAGGGTATTGGTGGTGGCGAGTGTGATCTTGATCCGAGGAGGTGAAGCAGGGATTTTGGGGAGATGGAAATGGGTGGTGGGAGGTGTGAGGGAGATGGAGAGAGAGGTCTTGATCTGAGGAAGTGGAGACTCAAAAAAATATTCGAAAAGTGAGTAAAACTGAACTCTTTGTAATATTGAAAAAAAATGAAATTTTGAGGAAAAAAGTGGTGGGGTTCAGGAGGGGGGGTTAAAAACTGATGCAAGAAGATAGGGAGCACAAGAAAATAGAAAAAAAAATCAAAATTTTTAGGAAATTTATGTTTATTAGATGGGGGTCTTGATTTGAGAGAGTAGAGGGTAAATCTTGATCCAAGGAGATGGAGCAGGAATATTGGGTTTAGAGGGTATGGGTGATGGGGACGGTGATCTTGATCCAATGAGTTGGAGGGTAAAGTCAAATCTTTTTCTTTGTATTACTTAAAAAATCGAAATTTTGAGGAGTAAAAGTGGTGGGGGTTCAGAAGGGGTTAAAAATTGTTCCAAGGAGACAGAGACTACAAAATTTTTATGAAAAGTGAGCAAAACTCAAAATTCGAAAAAATAAATGGAAATATGGCAACCCTGTAAAATTTTGGAAAATTGGATCTTAGGGGGAGTGGGGAAGTCTTACCACAGGGGTAAAGTAAAAAAAATCTATGAAATTCTAAAAAAAATCGAAAAAAAATTCGAGTAGCTGTGCCCGACCGGGGTGCGGAAGTGCACAAGGAGCGTGAGCTGGTAGGGGCCGCGGTCGGCCGGTCGGGGGGCGGAAGACACCGTACAAAGGCATTGGGGAAAACCCGTACAAAAAAGGCATTTGGGAGGACACCATACAGGGGCCAACCCAAAATTTTAAATATAATATATATATATAATATATTTTAATATATATAATATTAATATAATATTATATTTATATATTTTATATATATATATATATACATTATATATAATATTTAAAATATATAATATATAATTATATATAAAATATATAAATATATATATATATACCTGGATTTACCTGGAGAGATTTCCCGGGGGTAAAACGCCCCCGGGGGCCCGGTCGTGACCGGGGCCTCCGGGTGGATCAGAGCCTGTCAACCGGGCTGTTGCTGCTGGCTCACGCAAACCAACGTCACCCACCCCGGCTGATCCGGAATGACTTTGGGTCTTGTCCAGTGCCATTTGAAGACTGCCAGGGGTCTTTTGGTAACCCCCCTTTTGTGTGCTGGGAGGCATTGAACAGTCTGGGGCCCCCTGACACTTTTTTGTTGGTCTTTTAAACGGCAGTGACACCCCGCTTTCTTTGGGGGGAGGGTGCACGTCTCCCAAAGTCTTTTCCCTTTCGTAGGAGTTTTTTTCGTGTGCAAGTTCGGTACTGTCCTCTAGGTTTTTCCCGGTGTATAAATCAGTACTCCCCTCCTGCTTCCAGGGTACGGGTTTAGGAAACCTAAAGCCTCCCAAAAATTAGGTGTTTTACCCGTTATGCGACCGTAAAAGTTCCGTACTTTTCTGGGTCCAATTTCACCTCCCTTTGAAAGGGCTGTTGTGTGCAGCAAATTCAGCCTAGAAGAACAAGTGACCTGAAGAGTGTCATCAGGGGCTTGGCCTCCCTATTTTTAAAAGGTTCTCATTATCCATCCGTCATTTTCTAGCAGATGCGATTGATCAATTTTTATGGCCCCTGAAGGTAGATCCTCCGACATGATCACCCCCCAGGTCTTTGACTTTGGTTTTTCGCTCTATTTTGGGCCAGAATTTTTTTTGTACTCTGATGAAGATTTTTTTTCCTCATGTTTACCATATCGGAAAATTGAAATTTCTCACGTTGAACTTCAAATTGTTTTCTGCAGCCCCTAAAAGTTTTGGGTTTGATGCTGCCTGGGTTTTGCAGTGCGCAAGGGGAAGCACTGTATGCAGATTCGGGTGCACGAAGGAAGACACGGTGCTGTGGCACACCCTTGTTAGTGGGATATGAGGATGAGGAAAAAAAATGGGAGCGAGTACTGTGCCTTGGGAACAGAGCTTTTCCCCATAGCTGCCCGGATTTTTACTTGTTGGACACTCCTGTGTTCTGTTAGTGGAAATTAAGATCCATCGACCGACTTTTCCTGTTTTCCTTTAGCACGTTTTTTTTGCCTATTCGCCATGGTCAATTGCGAAGGCTTTTGCAAAGCTGTTTATTTACTCGCTTCTTTTTGTTTCTAGTGCATTTAGGCCCTTTTGTCGTAGTGACCCAATGTTGAACAGACGGAGCACCTGTTCTAAACCCATGTTTCCCTGGTTTGGGAACGATGGGTTTCTAATGGGGGGTGATCTTGTTCTTAGGACCCTTTTAAAGATTTTTTGAATGGGAGTTAGTGCTTTGGTCTGTAGTTCTTTCTGTTGCTTTACTGCCCCCCCTTTTTGGAGTGGGGCTAGTCTGTTGTTTTTGTAACTTGGGGGAACCCCCCGTGTCCCTCTCCCCCTCCATAGGATGGAAAAAGGGTCGTGATAGGGGCTTCTTGCAGTTTTTGATGAACACAGAGTTCCAGAGCTGGCCCTGGGGGGAGTGAAAGGGGAGTCATTTTTGCCTGTTCGAAGTCATTTGGGGTCAGGATAACATGGATAGGGGTTTGTTTCTCAAATTTTGTGGCTCCTCATAAAAAATTCATTTTGATCTTCGACTCTCATCGGTTAGCGTTTCTAAAAACGAGTCATATTGGGACTTGAGAGCTCACTCATTTTTTCTGTCACTGTGTAGGGCCCCTCTTGTTTAAGTGAGGCCCCCAATATGGACGTTTTTCTCGATTTTTATTTTTCATAGGAAAGGAATACGGGTTTCTTCGTTTCATTTAGGCTTTTAGTTCTTCCCGCGATTCCGACTCCTAAAGGGTTTTTTTAGCTTAAGTCGATGCTTGCATTTTTTACATGTCTCCCTGCATTTCAGTATATTGACCCCTTTTAGGCCCTCTGTTATTTTTTCCGTCGCCTGTAAAAGGGGGCGCCTGGTCCCTTTTTTGTTTTTCATTACTCCTCCTTTTTTCTTAGAGGGAAAAAGCCTTTTGATACATCGATGCCCCCGAGTTTAATCGTTCTAGGCTAAATTGGGGTCGGTTGCTTATATATTTCCCAGCTATATCGGTTAGGGGCTGGTTTACTGGGCCCCCCTTTATTTTTTGTTTTTGAAGTTGATTTTGGGGAATGCTCCCTCGGACTAATCTCATTTTGTTTGGCTGGGGGTCCACGCAAAAATGTTAACCAATTATGTTGGATCTGAGTTGTTGTTTTTGATATGGTGACATTTCTTTTTCAATCATCATTTTTTGAAGATGAGGGCTATGTATTCCCATCTAGTAGGCTCTATTATTTGCTGGTTTAAATTGAATTTGTCAGAGATTTAAAAGCTCGCGTAGTGTAGTTTTCACCCGACTGCCTCCTGGGGGTTTATTACGCAACAATATTATTTGCTTTTTCCCCCTTTTTTGGTGCCTTTAATGAAATCCCCCCCGGGGCAAGATTTGGGGGCAGGGGCGGAAGGGTTTTTCCCGACAGTGGTCAATTTTTTTAAAAGCTGTTCCCCGAATTGCTGGGATGTTGCATCCGGAGGGTTTTTGATCCACAAGACTGGTTTTGGTTCTCGACCTTTTACTGCTAAACCCCCTACTTCTTTTGGGGCATTTAGCATTCTGTGCAAAAAAGGACCTGCAATGTACAGGGCCAACCCCCCCCACCCTTTTTCCCTGTTCACCTGTCACATTGAATAGGTGTCCCCGGGGATCCATATTTCGTTGTCCAAGTGATCCTTTATTGGGTCTAGTGAAAGCCGTGAATTTTTGCCTTTGCCTTGCAAGCGTCCAGGGATGAAGGTTTTTTGTTGTTTTTGCTGGCTTTAGCCCCTGATTTTTGAAAGAAAATGTTATCGGACTTGTGGTATAGTTGGTAGGGGGGGGGGGGTTTTTTTTTCCGGGTTTAGTATTGTATCGTTGGTTTGGAGTGGAGGGCCTGACTGTTTTCCACCCCAGGAATGACGGTTTTTGGTGTCGATTTTTCCTTTTTCCTCCCATTTTTTTTTCCCCTTCCGGGCACTAAAAAACCTCCCCTCTTGGTGGCTGTGGCTCCCCGGGTTTTTCCCAGGCCCTGGATGTTTTGTATCTTTTTGTCCCCTTTAGATGGATGCCGGAAATTTTAAATTTATAGCACAGTTTTTTCTGTACTAAAGGGACACATTTAGGGTGAAAAACTTACAGGAAGGGATTTGCTTTTCCCTGTTGTCATAGGGGCATGGCATTTTCTGGGTGGTCATATTTTGCACGTCCATCTTTTTTCCCAATTTTCCATGCCACAGATACCGGTGCATAGTATGTGCACAGGCTTGGTTTCCGTTTCCCTTGGGTTTCTGTGATGTATTCCTTTTGGTGCTGTTTCCCTGTCTTACTTTATCCTCCCTAGCACCCAATGGAGCTCCACCAGTTTTTTTGGAATATATCCTCACTATTGCTAGTGGACCCCTTTTGTTTGCTTTTTCCCTGGGTTTTTCTAGTTTAAATAGGGTTTTTTTCTTATCTTTGACTACATTTTTTCCCTACAGGTCCTTCCCCTATGGGTCTTTTATATGTTTCCTTCCTGGTATTTTCCCCGATACCTGGAAAAAACTCCAGCTTCACCATTACTGCTCCGGGAAACCATCTCCAGTTTCCCCCATTACTGTTCCCAGGACAGATCCCCAGTTTCCCCCTTTTACTGCCCCCAGGACGCACCTCCCCTTTCACCTTACTGTCCCCCCGGGGACAGCACCTCCAGCTTCCCATTACTGTCCCCCAGGACGCACCCCCAGCTTCCCCATTACGTCCCCCAGGACAGCATATCACCCCCCCCTTTTACTGACTCCAGGCATATCTCCGCCTTACAGTTTCGGGACTAATGGCCGAATAAAGGGCAGTACCATTCACCCCAGATTTTTTATTTTCCCATTTTGTAAAAGCTTCCAGGTTTCTTGAAACACTTTGATGTTGCCCTCTTTATACCCTTGTGATTTTAGTCCACAGATTTTTTCATTTGGGATACCCAAAAAACACTTCCCCGTTTTTAATATGCTTGTCTGTTCTTGGATACTGCAAAGGGGCGTGACACCAAATTTTCCCCAAAAATGACAATTTTTGCAGTGGGGGCCCGTTTTTTGACTGACCAGACTACACACAGTTTATAATGATTTGAATGGGGATTTAAATGCAATTCTATAGCAACCCCTTGAAAATTTTATTTAAAAACCTGCTAGGTATGCACAACGAAAACCCTTTTAAAAACCCTCCAGGGTTGGACCATCAAAAGGGTTTGGGCCAGTCAAGGGTTGGCCATCAAGGGTTCGGACCAGCAAGGGGGCGGACCATTTAAGGGGTTTGGACCCGTCAAGGGTTCACCGTCTATCTATTGTCAGTGGGTCACTTATTTTTAAACCTCTGGTCGGTGATTTTAGCTAAACCCAAAAAATCTACTGGAAATTTTTCACCCAGTAAAATGTGATTTGATTGATACAAAAAAATATAACTTGGTTTTGAAGAGCCTGAGCTGGCACCCTACAAAGCGAAAGGTCGAGCCTCCACCTTTGTTTATCAACCCGATCTACTTTTACTATATAATATTTTAATATTATAATTAATATAAAAATTTTAAAAATATTTATATATATACATATATTATATATTTTAATATGTAATATTATAAAATATATATAAATTTTCTAGGGAGAGGTTGGTGACACAAACGCCCCGGGGGGGTACTACGTCCTCCAAGTGGATGTAAAACGGAAGGGTGTAATTGTTTTACTGATGGTTATGCTGGGGTTTTTTTTCTGTTCAAAACATGCAAGATTTCAGGTAATCTTGCACTTTTTCTTACACTTTGGTCCATACACTAATGTTAAAAACAATTACAGTGTCCCCCGTTGTTCGAATTAAAACCGTTCCCGGAGCCTTTCTATAAACGAAATTTACAATTTACGATCAAATTTTTCCCCCTAAGAAAAAATGTAAAAATATTAATCCGTTCCGACACTCGAATATAAAAACAAAAAAAATTTTTAACATGAAATATGCATGTTGTACATAAACAAAACAATGGGAAATGATGAATGAAACATTAACAGCATAACACTTACCTTTATTGGAGATTCTTCTTAGTGTATGGGAGACTGGAGGAGGAGAGAGAGTGGATTGTTTATAATTTGGAAGGGGAATCCCCTTCCATCAACACCTCAGGTACCAATTGCTTTTCTGGGGTTGCTTGTCTTCTCTGTTTCTTAATGCCACTAGGACCACCTTGAGAGTCACTGGAGTCCTGTCTCACAAAATAACTGTGGAGAGAGCTCTGTTTCTGGCGCCTCTTTAACACTTCCCTAAAATGGCCCAAGACTTTGTCACTGTACATGTTGCCAACCTGGCTTGCAGCAACCTTGTTACCTGGAGTTTACCTGGAGAGAGTTCCGGGTCTGTGACCGGGGGCGGCCCGGTCACAGACCGGGCCACCCCCGCGGCCCGGTCTGTGACCAGGCCTCCTGATGGATCAGAGCCTGATCAACCAGGCTGTTGCTGCTGGCTGCACGCAAACCAACGTACGAGCCACAGCCCGGCTGCTCAGGAACCGACTTTAGGTGCTTGTCCAGTGCCAGCTTGAAGACTGCCAGGGGTCTGTTGGTAATCCCCCTTATGTGTGCTGGGAGGCAGTTGAACAGTCTCGGGCCCCTGACACTTATTGTATGGTCTCTTAACGTGCTAGTGACACCCCTGCTTTTCTTTGGGGGGATGTTGCATCGTCTGCCAAATCTTTTGCTTTCGTAGTGAGTGATTTTCGTGTGCAAGTTCGGTACATAAGAACATAAGAACATAAGAAAGGAGGAACACTGCAGGAGGCCTGCTGGCCCATACTAGGCAGGTCCTTTACAATTCATCCCACTAACAAAACATTTGCCCAACCCAATTTTCAATGCCACCCAAGAAATAAGCTCTGATGTGAAAGTCCCACTCAAATCCAACCCCTCCCACTCATGTACTTATCCAACCTAGATTTGAAACTACCCTCTAGTCCCTCTAGGATTTTCCAGGTGTATATAATCATGTATCTCTCCTGCCTGCGTTCCAGGGAATACAGGTTCAGGAACCTCAAGCGCTCCCAGTAATTGAGGTGTTTTATCTCCGTTATGCGCGCCGTGAAGGTTCTCTGTACATTTTCTAGGTCAGCAATTTCACCTGCCTTGAAAGGTGCTGTTAGTGTGCAGCAATATTCCAGCCTAGATAGAACAAGTGACCTGAAGTGTCATCATGGGCTTGGCCTCCCTAGTTTTGAAGGTTCTCATTATCCATCCTGTCATTTTTCTAGCAGATGCGATTGATACAATGTTATGGTCCTTGAAGGTGAGATCCTCCGACATGATCACTCCCAGGTCTTTGACGTTGGTGTTTCGCTCTATTTTGTGGCCAGAATTTGTTTTGTACTCTGATGAAGATTTAATTTCCTCGTGTTTACCATATCTGAGTAATTGAAATTTCTCATCGTTGAACTTCATATTGTTTTCTGCAGCCCACTGAAAGATTCGGTTGATGTCCGCCTGGAGCCTTGCAGTGCCTGCAATGGAAGACACTGTCATGCAGATTCGGGTGTCGTCTGCAAAGGAAGACACGGTGCTGTGGCTGACATCCTTGTCTATGTCGGATATGAGGATGAGGAACAAGATGGGAGCGAGTACTGTGCCTTGTGGAACAGAGCTTTTCACCGTAGCTGCCTCGGACTTTACTCTGTTGACGACTACTCTCTGTGTTAGAGTGATGTTTCTCCATAAAGCTTTCCATCTTACCCCACATAGTAAAAATCTCTTTAATTTCTGAAGAAGGCGCCTTCTTCCATCTCTCTTCCTCCTACTCTGCAGCAAGATTCTGAGCTGCGATGTGTTGCTCTTCCTGCTGAAGCGCTTGCAGCTCCTTAGTGGTGAGCTCTTCATTGTGGTCTTCCACCAATTCTTCCACATCCTCCAAACTCACATCCAACCCCATGGAACTCCCCAATGCCACAATTGCTTTTACAACAGACATAGGCTCATTAGGATCAGTCCCAAATTCTTCAAAATCCCTCTTGTCGACACAATCTGGCCACAATTTTCTCCAGGCAGAGTTCAAAGTCCTGGTAGTCACTCCCTCCCAAGCCATACCTATAAGGGTTATGCAGTGGAGGATGCTGAAGTGTTCTCTCCAAAATTCCCTTAGGGTCAAGTTAGTGTCTGTGGTCACAGTCAAGCACCTGTGAAACATTGCTTTTGTGTAGAGTTTTTTAAAGTTTGCAATAACCTGCTGGTCCATGGGTTGGAGGAGAGGAGTGGTATTGAGGGGCAAGAACTTTACTGTGATGAACCCAAACTCCTCGAAAATTAGGTCATCCAAGTTTGGAGGATGAGCAGGTGCATTGTTCTTTACTAGCAGGCACTTGAGATCCAATTTCTTTTCCAGGAGATACTCCTTCACACTAGGGCCAAACACTTCATTGAACCACTCGACGAAAATTTCCCTCGTGACCCATGCCTTACTATTAGATTTCCTAAACACACACAATTTACTCTTCATAACATTGTTTTTCCTGAACACTCTGGGATTTTCAGAATGGTACACTAGTAATGGCTTCACTTTGAAATCCCCACTAGCATTAGCACAGAACATTAGCGTCAGCCTGTCTTTCATAGGCTTGTGTCCTGGCATTGCCTTTTCCTCTTGTGTAATGAAGGTCCTCTCTGGCATTTTCTTCCAAAAGAGGCCTGTTTTTGTCACAATTGAACACTTGTTCAGGTTTCAGTCCTTCAGCCTCTATGTACTCCTGGAATTCATGCACATATTTTTCAGCCGCCTTGTGGTTCAAACTGGCAGCCTCACCATGCCTTACCACACTGTGTATGCCAGTACGGTTCTTAAATCTCTCAAACCAGCCTTTGCTGGCCTTAAATTCACTCACTTCACCACTATTTGCAGGCAATTTCTTTACCAAATCTTCATGCAACTGACTAGACTTTTCACAAATAAACGAAATCATAAGAGTATCTCCTGCTAATTGTTTCTCATTTATCCACACCAATAATAACTTCTCAACCTCTTCCAGTACTGGTGATCTCATTTTTGTCAGCATAGTTACTCCCTTTGCAACAACAGCATCCTTTATTTCATTTTTCTTGGCCACTATGGAACATAAGGTTGTGTAGGGTTTCTTATACATCATGGACAGTTCGGCCACACTTGTACCACTTTCATATTGTTCAATGATGGTTTTCTTAAATTCAATCGTATTTCTCACCTTCTTTACCACAGGCTTGGCACTACGAGCTTTCTTTGGAGCCATGGTAGCTTATTTAGTACTTGCAAGCACTAAAATAAATGGAATATTATGAAATATTTCGCTGGAGCACGTGAGGGGACCTTCGCTCACTGGTAAACAATGCCACACTGGCTGCCGCCCTGGCTCACGCCGTGGGTATGCGTCCCGGACGAACTACGACTCGCGAGTCAACCTATGAAAAGCGAGTCCATGTTTATACGAAAATATCTCTATGATTGGCGAATTTTATAATTGCCAGGAACTACGAAAAGCGGGGGGCCACTGTATATATATATAATATATATATATATATATATATATATATATATATATATATATATATATATATATATATATATATATATATATATATATATATATATTGTAGGTAGTAGGTTGGTAGACAGCAACTGCCCAGGGAGGTACTACCGTCCTGCCAAGTGAGTGTAAAACGAAAGCCTGTAATTGTTTTACATGATGGTAGGATTGCTGGTGTCTTTTGTCTGTCTCATAAATATGCAAGATTACAGGTAAGTCTTGCTACTTCTACTACACTTAGGTCACACTACACATACGTGTACAAGCATATATATACACACCCCTCTGGGTTTTCTTCTGTTTTCTTTCTAATTCTTGTTCTTGTTTATTTCCTCTTATCTCCATGGGGAAGTGGAACAGAATTCTTCCTCTGTAAGCCATGCGTGTCGTAAGAGGCGACTAAAATGCCGGGAGCAAGGGGCTAGTAACCCCTTCTCCTGTATATATTACTAAATTTAAAAGGAGAAACTTCAGTTTTTTCTTTTGGGCCACCCCACCTCAGTGGGATACGGCTGGTACGTTGAAAGAAGAAGAATATATATATATATATATATATATATATATATATATATATATATATATATATATATATATATATATATATATATATATATATATATATATATATATATAAACACACCCCTATTGGCTTTCTTCTATTTTCTTACTAGTTCTTGTTCTTGCTTATTTTCTGTTATCTCCATGGGGAAATAGCACAGAATTCTTCCTCCGTAAGCCATGTGTGTTGTAGGAGGTGACTAAAATGCCGGGAGCAAGGGGCTAGTAATCCCTTCTCCTGTATAAATTACTAAAAGAGAAACTTTCGCTTTTCTTTTTGGGCCACCCTGCCTTGGTGGGATACGGCCGGTTTGTTGAAAGAAAGAATAGGAGGGGTGTTAATGTTGCAGTTTAAAAACTGTAGTATAAAGCACCCTTCTGGCAAGACAGTGATGGAGTGAATGATGGTGAAAGTTTTTCTTTTTCGGGCCACCCTGCCTTGGTGGGAATCGGCCAGTGTGATAATAATAATAAAAATATATATACATATATATATATATATATATATATATATATATATATATATATATATATATATATATATATATATATATATATATATATATATATATATATATATATGTATAGGTTGGTAGACAGCAACCACTCAGGGAAGTACTACCGTCCTGCCAGATGACTGAAACAGAAACCTGTAACTTTTTTACAGGATGATAGGATTGCTGGTGTCTCTTTCTGTCTCATAAACACGCTAGATAACAGGGATATCTTGCTACTTCTACTTACACTTTGGTCACACTTCACAGACACGCACATGCATGTATACATACATACATCTAGGTTTTTCTTCTTTTTCTAAATAGCTCTTGTTCTTCTTTATTTCTTCTATTGTCGTATGAGGCGACTAAAATGCCAGGAGCAATGGGCTAGTAACCCCTTCTCCTGTAGACATTTACTAAAAAAGAGAAGAAGAAAAACTTTATAAAACTGGGATGCTTGAATGTGCGTGGATGTAGTGCGGATGACAAGAAACAGATGCTCGCTGATGTTATGAATGAAAAGAAGTTGGATGTCCTGGCCCTAAGCGAGTAGGGGAGTTTCGGTTGGGGAAATAAATGGGATTAAATCTGGAGTATCTGAGAGAGTTAGAGCTAAGGAAGGGGTAGCAGTAATGTTGAAGGATCAGTTATGGAAGGAGAAAAGAGAATATGAATGTGTAAATTCAAGGATTATGTGAATTAAAGTAAAGATTGGATGCGAAAAGTGGGTTATAATAAGCGTGTATGCACCTGGAGAAGAGAGGAATGTAGAGGAGAGAGAGATTGTGGGAGATGTTTAGTGAATGTATAGGAACCTTTGAACCAAGTGAGAGAGTAATTGTGGTAGGGGACCTGAATGCTAAAGTAGGAGAAACTTTTAGAGAGGGTGTGGTAGGTAAGTCTGGGGTGCCAGGTGTAAATGATAATACGAGCCCTTTGATTGAACTTTGTATAGAAAGGGGTTTAGTTATAGGTAATACATATTTTAAGGAAAAGAGGATAAATAAGTATACAAGATATGATGTAGGGCGAAATGACAGTAGTTTGTTGGATTATGTAATATTAGTAGATAAAAGACTGTTGAGTAGACTTCAGGATGTACATGTTTATAGAGGGGCCACAGATATATCAAATCACTTTTTAGTTGTAGCTACACTGAGAGTAAAAGGTAGATGGGATACAAGGAGAATAGAAGCTTCAGGGAAGAGAGAGGCGAAGGTTTATAAACTAAACGAGGAGGCAGTTAGGGTAAGATATAAACAGCTATTGGAGGATAGATGGGCTAATGAGAGCATAGGCAATGGGGTCGAAGAGGTATGGGGTAGGTTTATAAATGTAGTGTTAGAGTGTTCAGCAGAAGTTTGTGATTACAGGAAAGTGGGTGCAGGAGGGAGGAGGAGCGATTGGTGGAATGATGATGTAAAGAGAGTAGTAATGGAGAAAAAGTTAGCATATGAGAAGTTTTTACAAAGTAGAAGTGATGCAAGGAGGGAAGAGTATATGGAGAAAAAGAGAGAGGTTAAGAGAGTGGTGAAGCAATGTAAAAAAAGAGCAAATGAGAGAGTGGGTGAGATGTTATCAACAAATAAGAAAAAGTTTTGGAGTGAGATTAACAAGTTGAGGAAGCCTAGAGAACAAATGGATTTGTCAGTTAAAAATAGGAGAGGAGAGTTATTAAATGGAGAGTTAGAGGTATTGGGAAGATGGAGGGAATATTTTGAGAAATTGTTAAATGTTGATGAAGATAGGGAAGCTGTGATTTCATGTATAGGGCAAGGAGGAATAACATCTTGTAGGAGTGAGGAAGAGTCAGTTGTGAGTGTGGGGGAAGTTCGTGAGGCAATAGGTAAAATGAAAGGGGGTAAGGCAGCTGGGATTGATGGGATAAAGATAGAAATGCTAAAAGCAGGTGGGGATACAGTTTTGGAGTGGTTGGTGCTATTATTTAATAAATGTATGGAAGAGGATAAGGTACCTAGGGATTGGCAGAGAGCATGCATAGTTCCTTTGTATAAAGGCAAAGGGGACAAAAGAGAGTGCAAAAATTGTTGGGGGATAAGTCTGTTGAGTATACCTGGTAAAGTGTATGGTAGACTTTTTGTTGAAAGAATTAAGAGTAAGGCGGAGAATAGGATAGCAGATGAACAAGGATGCTTTAGGAAAGGTAGGGGGTGTGTGGACCAGGTGTTTACAGTGAAACATATAAGTGAGCAGTATTTAGATAAGGCTAAAGAGGTTTTTGTGGCATTTATGGATTTGGAAAAGGCATATGACAAGGTGGATAGGGGAGCAATGTGGCAAATGTTGCAGGTGTATGGTATAGGAGGTAGGTTACTGAAAGCAGTGAAGAGCTTTTACGAGGATAGTGAGGCTCAAGTTAGAGTATGTAGGAAAGAGAGAGATTATTTCCCAGTAAAAGTAGGCTTTAGACAAGGATGTGTGATGTCACCGTGGTTGTTTAATATATTTATAGATGGGGTTGTAAGAGAAGTAAATGCGAGGGTCTTGGCAAGAGGTGTGGAGTTGAAAGATAAAGAATCACACATAAAGTGGGAGTTGTCACAGTTGCTCTTTGCTGATGACACTGTGCTCTTGGGAGATTCTGAAGAGAAGTTGGAGAGGTTGGTGGATGAATTTGGTAGGGTATGTAAAAGAGGAAAATTAAAAGTGAATACAGGAAAGAGTAAGGTTATGAGGATAACAAAAAGATTAGGTGATGAAAGATTGGATATCAGATTGGAGGGAGAGAGTATAGAGGAGGTGAATGTATTCAGATATTTGGGAGTGGACATGTCAGCGGATGGGTTTATGAAAGATGAAATGAATCATAGAAATGATGAGGGGAAAAGGGTGAGCGGTGCACTTAGGAGTCTGTGGAGACAAAGAACTTTGTCCTTGGAGGCAAAGAGGGGAATGTATGAGAGAATAGTTTTTCCAATGCTCTTATATGGGTGTGAAGCATGGGTGATGAATGTTGCATCGAGGAGAAGGCTGGAGGCAGTGGAGATGTCATGTCTGAGGGCAATGTGTGGTGTGAATATAATGCAGAGAATTCGTAGTTTGGAAGTTAGGAGGAGGTGCGGGATTGCCAAAAACTGTTGTCAGGGGCTGAGGAAGGGTTGTTGAGGGGGGTTGGGACATGTAAGAAAATGGAGGGGAAACAAAATGACTTCAAGAGTGTATCATTCGTAGGGGAAAGGGAAGGCGGGGTGGGGGTTCGGCCTGGGAAAAGGTTGGGGGGGGGGTTTTTGAAGGGGTTTTGTGTCCCAGGGGTTTGGGGACTTCTGCGGGCATGCGTTGCTGTTTGATAGGATTGTGAATGGAGAAAAAAGGGGTTTTTAGTACTTGACTTTGCTGTTGGAGTGTGAGAAAAGGGGTAACATTTATGAAGGGGTTCGGGGGAAAACCGGCAGGTCGGATTAAAGTCCTGGAGATGAGAAGTACAGTGCCAAAAATCTAAAGTTTGGGGTTTTTTTAATGTTGCATTTAAAAAAAAACTGTAATGAAAAGGGCCCCTTCTGGCAAGAAGTGTTTGGAGTGAATGTTTGGGGGAAAGTTTTTCTTTTTGGGCCCACCCTCCCTTTGGGTGGGAATGGGCCCCGGTGCTAAAAAAAAAATAAAAAATGTTATATCATTGATTTGATTTTTAAATTGTTAAAATTTTTGGCCCAAAACCTTTACTTTAGAAAACCTTTCGTAACTAAGGAAGCTCTGTATAAATTTTTAAAAAGCTTCTCATGAAACCCCAGCTACTTTGGTACAAATCTTGCATAAAGAAAATGTGTCTAAAACCCTTTTTCACGTATGGGCCCCAAAACATTTTTGCGCCAGTTAATCTCCCCCCAAAACTTTTCGAAAAGGAAAGAAAATCTGCAGCTTCAACATCCTTTACTAATTTTGGGCATTACCCCCAAAAAAAAATTTTTTATATGCATTGCTTTAAAAAATATTTATTTGAGAGCACCAATGGGACATTTTTGGGGGGGGAATTTGGGGAATTTTTCTCCTTCCCATTTTTGATTTTTTGTGGGTAACCAATCACAAAAACCATGCAAAAGTCTAAATCAGTCAGGTGATTCTTAAATTTCTCACCACTGCTTTTTGGGACTGCAAATTTGGGACTGATGGGTGTTTCCCTTTTAAAACACTGCGTTTAGTACAGAAGTAAAAAGAGTGTAGTATAGATGGGGGTCCCATTTTTATCTTCATCACCCCCCATTGCCACCGAAAAATAAGCTTGCTTGTAAACCTTGACACGATTTGTTTTGTTTTCGTTGATCAACGTTTAGTATATTTTTCCAATACTTTGCAAAAGTTATTTTGTGCTGTTCAGTCCCTCCTCGTTTCTCAGGGTTTAAAAGGGTTTTAAAAAAATAGAGCAAGGAGAAATCGAATGTTAAAAACGTGGAAACTTTTTTAAAAAAAAATCTTTTCCTGTGTCTCGTTTCCGGTGAAGGGTCATGGCCCCCTTGGTTTTGGGCTATTCGAATAAACTTTAAGCAAATGTTTTCAGGGAAAAAAAAAACTACATGACAAAATCATACTAAAAAACAATTCATGTACTCACTTATTCTGTTAGCCTTCGGTTTCGCGCGGGACATTGTGTGGGTGATGGTGGTGTTTGGGCGTGTGGGGCTGCGGTGTGGGCGCTTCTCGTATTTTAAATTTGGGTTAGTGTTCACTACAGGGCCTCAAAAACTTAATGCCCAATATATGGGGCCACTATGTTGGTATGGTGGAGGATACGTGATAATCGGCCCTTTTGCTGGTAAGTCAATATTATTTTTCACTCTTATACAGAATCAGGATATTACCCTTTATCAATTCTTTTCTGAATATCACTGCATTATTTTAAATTTATGAAGTACATATCACTTTTCAACATTTTGGTTATTCATATTGTATAGAATTATGTAAGACAAATTTTGTTCCTGGCAAGTAAGTGTTATTTTCAAAAAAAAAAAAAACTCCTTTTATTGCAAAACAATAGAAAATACCCATTATGAATTTTTGACAAAAAAAGGGACAAAATTTTTCAATATTTTTTTGCTAGTTTTGGATGTAAAACAAAAAAAAATGTAATAAAATAATTAAAATTTACATAAATTAAATAAAATTTACAGAAAATTTATTTTAAACTTTCTGAACCATATTTACAAAGTTAAAAATGAGCAGTTTTTCTAGATCTGCGAGCAGCAATAAATCACTTTCCCATTTAAGCCACCAAATGTAGTCCGCCATCATGTTTTCATTATAAGATCCCTGATATCTCTGTTCAATATCCATTATATATTGGTGGAAGTGTTCCCCTTAATCCTCTGAGTATGCTCTTATATTCTTCTTGAATTTGTCAAGATGAGCATCAAGGATGTGGACTTAAGGGACATCCTACAGCCCATCTGATCATAGCTTTTTACCAAGGTCTCAACAAGTTCCACATAATTGTCAGCCTTGTTGTTGCCCAGAAAGCCCTGTGCTACAGCAACAAAACTCCCCCAGGTTTCCTTTTCCTTCTCTGTGAGCTTCTTTGGAAATTCTGAGCACCCCATGATTTTCCTGACTTGTGGTCCAGTGAAGATGCCAGCCTTCACCTTTTTCT
Organism: Cherax quadricarinatus; assembly: GCF_026875155.1. Classification (NCBI taxonomy): domain Eukaryota; kingdom Metazoa; phylum Arthropoda; class Malacostraca; order Decapoda; family Parastacidae; genus Cherax; species Cherax quadricarinatus. Next base: position 32,783,648 of record NC_069455.1, on the reverse strand, counting down.
CTGATAGCTTGGGAAAGAAGGCTGCAGACTCTTTGTCAAGAGCTATAATAAACTGTTTCATTAGCCTTAGTTTGATGTGTAATGGAGAGAACAGAACCTTTTGATGATCCACTAACGGCTTATGTTTGATATTATATCTTCTTACTGAGAACGCAGTCCTTTGAGGCCACTGCTTCCTCTGTTAATGTGCTGCTCTCTCTCTACTATCCCAGTGACAGAGATAACAGGGAAACTTGGTAAAACCCCCTTGGGGTCTCATAAAAAAATGCCTCCATTTTGAAGTCTTCATTAAACTCCCAACCATACTTATCACAGGTCAAAGTTTCCAGTAAAAGTTTGACACTGTTGTAGTCCTCCTTAAGATGCACTGAATGAACCAAAGGAAGAGATGGTTACTTGTTCCCATTGAGGAGAAATACAGCTTTTAGACTTCTGAATTCTGGATTGCATGCAATTCCAATTGTATCAAACAGGCCTGATACATCATTTCAGTAGCACATCCTGTCTTCATTAGTGAAGAAGCTTGGGAAATGTTGGTGACGTTTTCTTTGGCTTGTCACCTGCACACTTTCATCCACCATGTCTCTGATAAGGTCTTTTGGGCCTTTTTGGTTTTTTGGTAGTAAGGACCCCTCCCAACCCTGCATCTGTGAGATTTTTTTCCTATTGATCCCCGGAAATCAGGGGGTTAAACGCCAATTTAGGAACAGCAACCTATGATTCTTTTTTTTTTTCTTCCTCCTACCATCCTGCAAAAAGAAAAAAGGGGTTCGTTTCTGTACATTTTTTATTTAAAAATGTTTTTTTAAAGATTTTACCTTCCAATGTTTTTTAAAATGTTACAAAAACAAGAGGTGCCCGGTCTTGTCTTGGTCTACAGCGGGCATGCCAAAATATGCTTTGAAAGTTTCACATTTTTAGTGCGTTACAGAAAAATCTTTGCTCTTGTCATAATGAATGACCACTTCGTAGAGAATGCATCTGGAAATGACTGCCGCCTCACTTTTGGATGTGTCTTTCGGCACCCAGAGCGAAAAATGGTGGTTTTTGGTGAGCCCGTTTTATAATTGGCAGAAAACCCTAGAACATAATACTTTCACATCATTTTTCTTGAAAAGGTTCCAGAAGTGCCCCTGACCACAAATAAAATTTTTGGGGATCAAAACCCTTTTTTTTTAATTTTTTTTATTATAAAGTTTGGGGAAATAGGGCTTATTTCCCCAGGAACCACAAAAGGGAAATTTCGTTACAAGTGAAATCAATTTTTTTATTAAAAATAACTTTTTTGGTCTTTCACACAGGGTTTCAGCGACTCCGAGACTAAAAATTTCCATATTTTATTTGCCTCTTCGGTTTCTGCAGTTCCTCCTCTGGGTATTCATGCCTGCCCGCGCCCAATTTCGATACCCGGAAGAGTACGTGAAGAAAATGACTTAGTCGCCATTAAAAAAGTTTTATAGCAAAAAATTTGTGTAGTAGTAAGTTTTTTAAAATATGTATTTAGCTAATTAGAGATACAGATTTTTTTTAAAATATTGTTTTAATAATATGTGGCCCTACTTTCTAATTTCTCCTAATATGAAGGATTATTATTATTATTATTATTATTTATTATTATTATTATTATTTTTTATTTTTAATTTTTAATGTAGGTAATTTTTTAGAGTGAAGAGTGAAGTGTGAAGTTTCTTTTTTGCACCCTTTTTGGAAGAATATATGAAGAGGTGAAAAATTTTTTCTTTTTTTGGGCCCCCCGCCGGGGGAATCGGATGGAAAAAATAAAAAAAAATTTTTAAAAAATAAAATTAAAAAATTATCCAAATACGAAAGGAATAAAAGAACTTGGGTTCATCAAGGGAACTGAAAACTCAAGGCCCGGGGTCTTCGGCTGGGGCCTAAAAGGCCCGGGCACAAAAAAAAAAGGAAGCCTTAAAGGGAGCAAAAGCATCAAAAGTCGGGAAACTAAAGGAATGGAAAGAAATTTCCGGGAAATGGAAATCATTCTCAAGTTTTTGGGCCTTGGTGGGTCTTTGGTTTTGGGTTTCTTTTAGGGCCCTGGCATAAAAAAAAAAAAAGTTTTTGAAATTCCTAAAAGGGTGAAAACCAAAAGGGCACGGAAAATCGGGGGAAAACTGTAAATCAGAGGGTATTGAAAGTTAAGAGCCCCGGGAGTCAGAGGACACTGGAATTTAGGGGTCAGGGAAAGTCAGAGGACCCGGAAAAAAAAGAGCAGGGAAGCAAAAAGTACTGGAAGTCAGAGGGCCATGAATGTCACAAAAGGGGGACAGAAATCCTGGGAGACATGTCAAGAACATTGAAATTCACGTTTTGAGAACTGGGGGGAATTTCAAACTAAAAGTAAGTTACAAAAAAAGGCATTGGAACCTTTATGAAAGAAATGAAAACCCTTTTTAAAACGGGTGGGGGAAGCGAAAAAGGGCAAAAAAAAGTTACAAAAAGCATGGAAGATACAAAAAAACACTGTAAATCCAAAAGATTGTTGGCGGCCACAGGGGACTAGAAGCCAAAAGACACTAACACCACAAAAGAACATGGATGAAAGGAATGTCATTGAATGTAACACGGGTCACTGAAAGCCACAGGGTCATCAACTTTTGGGGGAATAAGGCAAGCAGATTCGATCCTGAAGGAGAAGATAAGTTCAGGCCCTAGATCAAAAAATATTTTCCAACATCAAGGGAATTCATAAAGGTGCAGAAGCTACCAAAGGACACGGAAGAAAAAATGCATATTTTACATGCCCATCAGGCACGAAACCCACTCAGTATCAGTGAAAGCTCCAAAAAGGGGTTTAGCATCGTGTCACGACGGGGGACGGTTGAAACATTATGGGATTAGGGCCTCATATGTATAAGTAAATCTTTTCAAAAATTCCCTGTTAAAATTGAATTGCTTTTTGAAGCTGTTGATTTTTGAAACTAACTGCGGGGAAGCCCTTTTTGATAAAATATTTCACTCAGGGGTTTAGCTTTTTTTAAAGTATTTTATCCCTTCTACCTGTATTCATTTTAAAAAAAAAAAATGCCTTGTGACACATCATTTAATTTTTTTTTTAATCATAGTCTGAAAACCTTTCTGCTTATTCGAACGTAGAGAAAAAAATTTTTTTTTGCTACATTTTTTATGTGGGAGTACATTTGTATATTTTTAGTTTTTGGGTCTGCAAATCAATATTAAATTTTATAAAAAAAAAAACCTAATTAAATTTCAGTAAATATCTACATAATTTTGGGATAGACTTTGAAAAAAGTAAAAATACGGTGTTCCAGTAGATCGTGTGTTCTGAGATGTGTTCTAAACGTTGCCTCTGACTCCTTCCCCTTGATGATATAAATCTGACACCTGCCATTCATTTCCATAAGGTGTGATATTTGTTTTTGGGTGGGTTAAAGTCAATTTGTTGGCGTTTAGTCTGAAAGGGTAGTGGAGTTCTTGTATTTTAAATTTTAAAAAATTGTGTTGTTATCCATCAGGGTGAAAGATGTAAACTTTATTCTTTTACTTGATGTTGGTTCTGGTCTGGTGATAATTCGTACATTTTTGAAGTGGTGACGACTTTCGCATCATCATTTTAAAAAAAACTATAGAGCCCCCCAAATATTTTTGCACACTCTACAATTAAGTTCTCTGGATGTGACATACAATGTATAGGGATACTTGACCAATTTATATAATAAATACAAAACCCCAATGAATGCAAAAATCTCCAACAAAAATGTGGCGTGCATCAAGACAAATATTTCCCCCTGTATAGTAAGGAAAAGGTGCCCAAAAATCAGAGCCCTCCTAAGGGGACTGTGAGGACCCCGTGATATTTTTAAAAAAAAAAATAAAGAAATATTAAACTTACTTTTAAAGGCTAACCACAATTTTAAAATTTTAAACAATTTTTTGGCTAATTTTTTGGAAACAAAATTTTTCCAAAACATCAGTAAAAAAAGTAAGTTATTGAAAAACCCTTTTTGGGGCCTCCAGCTGGTGATGGCCCTGGGCGCAGCCCCTCCCGTGGCTGATGGCTCGGGTGCAGCCCCCCATGGTGATGGCTTGGGGGTGCGACCCTCCCGCGGTGATGGCTTGGGCTGCAGCCCCCCCAGCTGGCTGATGGCCCGGGGGTGCCCCCTCAGTGGCTGAGGCTCTGGGGTGCAGGGCCCCCCCAGCTGGTGAGGCCCCCGGGCTGAACCCTCCGTGGGATGGCCCTGGGGTGCAGCCCCCCAGGGCTGATGGGCCCCGGGGTGCAGACCCTCCAGTGGCTGATGGCCTCTGGGCTGCACCCCTCCCGCTGGTGATGGCCCTGGGCTGCAGGGGCCCCCCCAGTGGCTGATGGTCTGGGGTGCAGCCCCTCCAGCTGGCTGTGGCCCCGGGTTCAGACCCCCCAGCTGGTGATGGCTCGGGGTGCAGCCCCTCCAGCGGCTGATGGCTTGGGCTGAGGGCCCCCCCACTGGCTGATGCCCGGGCTGCACCCCTCCGCGGGTGATGGGCCCCGGGCTGCAGCCCCCCCCAGCTGGCTGTGGGGCCCCGGGCTGCAGCCCCTCCGCTGGTGAGGGGTCTGGGGTGCACCCCCCCGCTGGCTGATGGCCCTGGGTGCAGCCCCTCCAGCTGGCTGTGGCCCTGGGCTGCAGCCCCCCCAGCTGGCTGATGGGCCCCGGGCTGCAGCCCCCCCACTGGCTGATGGGGGCCCCGGGCTGCAGCCACTCCGGGCTGATGGCCCCGGGCTGCAGCCCCCCCAGTGGTGATGGCCCTGGGCTGCGCCCCTCCAGTGCTGATGGGCCCCGGGCTGCACCCCTCCAGCTGGTGAGGCCCTGGGTGAGCCCCTCCAGTGGCTGATGGCCCTGGGGTGCAAACCCCTCCGTGGCTGAGGCCCTGGGGCGCAGCCCCTCCAGTGGTGATGGCCCCGGGTGCAGCTCCTCCAGCGGCTGATGGCCCTGGGCTGCAGCCCCTCCAGCTGGCTGATGGCCCTGGGCTGCAGCCCCTCCAGCTGGCTGATGGCCCTGGGCTGCAGCCCCTCCAGCTGGCTGATGGCCCTGGGCTGCAGCCCCTCCACTGGCGATGGCCCTGGGGGTGCAGCCCCTCCAGCTGGCTGATGGCCCGGGGTGCAGCCCCTCCGCTGGTGAGGCCCTGGGCTCAGCCCCTCAGCTGGCTGATGGGCCCGGGGGTGCGCCCCCCCAGCTGGTGATGGCCCTGGGCTGCAGCCCCTCCAGCTGGCTGATGGCCCTGGGCTGCAGCCCCTCCAGCTGGCTGATGGCCCTGGGCTGCAGCCCCTCCAGCTGGCTGATGGCCCCGACTGCAGACCCTCCAGCGGCTGATGGCCTGGGCTGGGAGCCCTCGCTGGCTGATGGCCCTGGGCTGCAGCCCCTCCAGCTGGCTGATGGCCCTGGGCTGCAGCCCCTCCAGCTGGCTGATGGCCCTGGGCTGCAGCCCCTAAAACCCATGCCTTAATCCGGCCCTGATTCTCAAAATGGAATGAGCTAAGATTCTATGTATAGAAAACACCATTGAACAAATGCAAATGTGCTTTTATGCTGGCCGAACTTCAAACACATGTATTACGTGGACAATTACCAATATATGAACAAGCAGTATGACAACCCTATTGTTCACATGTACTCCTGTATCGCTCTTCTACTACCATAGATTATCAAATTATATATTGTGTACAATACTGACACGCTGATGAGTAAGACCAAATGCCCAACGCTTATTTATCAATTGTCGAAACGTTTCGCATGCACAGCCAGCTTTTCCAGTTGAAAACATGCAAATATGCAATCGCAATGGAGATAGTAGAAGTGGAGAGGTAATTTGAAGTGATGAGTGCCTCTGGTTTGAAAGGTGGTTAGTCCTTATTCTGTACAAAATTCATGAAACCAAAGACCTGAATACTGGAGCTGGATGCAGGTGAAGCAGGAAATAATATCACAGGTGGACAAGACTCACAGGTGCAAGGTCATTCTAAACAGTTGTTAGCCGCATGTGTTGAAGAAATTTTCTCTGTCAAGAGGCCACTCTGTTGCTGTGTCATAAATATAAATTATAAATAGTATACATTTGTACATGTGACTTCCTCATCAATTTGTGATTATATGTCAGTTATGAAGCCTAAGTGAAACTGCGTCACCATGATATCTTGGTGAAGGATATATCTTCCTCTTAAGCATAATGTACTTTCACTGATAGGCCCCGTTCACATGTTATATACCGTCTCCAGCTGTTACATCTCACTTCCACGAACAGTATATAATCTCTGCTCCTATGCCTTTGCATTAGGCTAAGGGACTGACAACCTATATATATCGAAGAATTGATCGCCTCAAATTACCTTTTAACACTGTTTCCAGTTTCATAATCATTTGCATTTAATTGAAATTGTTTACTTTGGAGTTACATTTTAACAGAAAATATACCTAAGTGTGGCACATAACACTGACAATCATGAGACTCCTGCTTAGATATTCACCTTTCATTTTACCTTCTAAGAGTACTCACCTATATATACTCACCTATATGTAGTTGCAGAGGTTGAGTCACAGCTCCTAGCCCCGCCTCTTCGCTAGTCGCTAATAGCTCACTCTCTCCCAGCTCAAAGAGCCTTACAAAATCTCTTCTTAAAGCAATATATGGATTCTGCCACCATTACTTCACTCTCCAGATTTTCCCCCTTCCTGACAACTATAAGGCTAAAGAAAAAAATCCTAATATTCCTATGGCTCATCTGAGTACTCAGCTTCTAGTTGTGTCCCTTGCTCCTGTGTCCCATCTCTTAAACATTCTAGCCCTGTCCAGCTTGTAAGTTCCTCTCAGTATTTTAAATATCGTTATCGTCTGATGAATTCACTCTTGTCATTCACTGGCAAGCTCCTTGAGACAATGATCTCAAGACAAATGACAGAGTTTTTTGACTACCACTCACTACTTTGTGACCGTCAATATGGCTTCAGGAAAGGTTACTCTGCTGCTGATCTGTTTTTAAACCTCTCCACTAAGTGGTACCAGTCACTGGTGCTTTGGACCGGGTGTGGCACCAGGGCCTCTTAGCAAAACTACAAGCTCTGGGAATTGCAGGCTCTACGCTGTCTCCTCAGTGATTACCTTGATGGTTATCAATGGAACAGAATCAGCAAGACATCCTATTAGGGCAGGTGTTCCACAAGGAAGCGTTCTGGGACCATTGTTATGGAATGTCTACTTCAATGACCTTCTTCATCTCATCCCAGAATCCCATGCATATGCAGACGACTGTACACTGACATTCACTTATCCAAGAGAAGAAAAGCCAGCTACTCTAAGCTACATCAATCACCAGCTATGAGCTATATCGGCTTGTGGAAATAAATGGCGAGTAACATTTGCACCTGAGAAAACACAAATGATGATGGTCTCTAGGCACCAAGATGGTAATGCCAGTGCAGTAGTAATGATGAATGGGAGGGTGTTGGCACATGGGGAAGAAGTTGATATCCTTGAGGTGAAATTTGACTTCAAACTGACCATGAAAAAACCACTTCGTAAATCTTGCAAACAAGGCAGCCAGGAAGCTTACAGCACTTCACCGTATCTCGCATCTGCTTGACAGCAGGGGTTGCAAGATTTTGTAAGAGGCACAAGTACGCTCACACCTTGAGTATGCTCCACTTTCTTGGTTCGCCTGCCCCAACTTCTCATCTACGACTGCTTGACTGAGTAGAGAACAGAGCAAGACGTCTCATCTCTCGCCTGGACCAATCCTGGATAGACCTGTTATTTCAGCAGAGCTTTCAACACAGGAGGGATGTGGGTGGCCTTACTGTTATGTACAAGGCAAATATTGTCAAAGTACCACACTTGGATCCACTTCGTGGACAGCGTGAAGTAAGTTTCTATACCACAAGATGGGCAGAAAGCAGCAACTTCACTCTGGCTATACCTTTCTCCAGAATGTTCACTTCATCTGAGATCATTTATTCCAGGATGACTCGAGTATGGAACACATTCGTAAAGCATTATGATGTCAGCGAGATAAAGTCAGTTGATCAAATGAAAATACTGGCCCACAGATGGCTCCAACTTCATCCTGCTCCCTACTTGTATGTTTCATAACAAAAATGCTTTTAAATGAGCTGCTGTAGGTAACAGCTCTTAGCTTGTCAATAAAGTTAGGAATCCTTAACCTGTAAAAAGCTTGTCAATAAAGCTAGGGATCCTTAACCTAACTTTGTCAAACCCTCTGTATTAAAAAAAAAATAGAGAGGGAGAGAGAGGGAGCGAGTGTGCGCATGTGAGCAGCACCCACCTCCTCATGGTGGCAGAGGGTCAAGAGAGGGTGGAGTGGCCTGCTCACTCTGTCACATCTGTATAGGTTGTAACCCGGGATCCATATTTCGTTGCCCAAGTGATCCTTTATATGGGTCTCTGTGAAAACCCCGAACATTGCATTTGACTCCGTAAGCAGTCACAGATGAAAGGTATTTTCTTATTCGTTGCTGGCTTTTGACCTTGTATATTTGCAAAGATGAATGTCGTCGGACTGGTGGTATGGGGGGGGGGGAAGTCTTTTTTTTCCTGGCACTAATATCTGTTGTTTTGGAGTGGAGGCCATCGACTGTGATTCCACTCCAGAAATGATTGGAGTTGGTGTACAATTTCTGCCATTTCCTACCAGCTTTTTTCCCTTCCTGGCTCTAAAAACCTCTTTCTCTGGAGTGCCTGTGGCTACCCAGGTTTTGCCATGGTCTGGATGTTCTGTGTCCTCTTGTCCCCTTTAGGTGGCGTGCCTGGCAATATAAGCTGTAGCACTGTCTTTCCTGAACTGAAGAGTGACACATTTCAGGGTGGAAAAGCTGACAGGAAGAGAGGTTGCATTTTCCTGTTGTCATATGGGCACGGGATTTTCTGAGGTATTCAAAGTTGCACGTTCCTTCTGTTTTTCCAGATAATCCTCGCTTGCAGATACCAAGTGCATAGTATTTGCATAGATCTGGTTTCTGTTTGCCTTGGATTTTTGTGACTGTATTCCCTACTGTATTCCCTACTGGTGCGTGTTTTCCTGTCTCATTTCTATCTTCAGCACTAATGCCAACAATGGAACCTTCATCAGTCATTTCTGGTAATTTATCTTCACTATTTCTCGGGGCATCCCCTTGTTTACTATCTCCCGTGATATTGCTAGTTTGTAACATTGGTTTTTGCATGTCCTTGTCCTTGTCCACACATGTTTCCCCACTAGAATTCTTGTGCCTCTCCAGGCCAATCGTTTATTTCTCCATTCTTACAGTTTCTCTCTACCAGGACAGCATTTGTACCAGGGACGATAGCATCATCTGGCCCAGATTTTATATTTTCCCAACTGTTATAGAACTGTGTCATGTTTTTTTTCTTATGAAGGCCGTTTAGATGTTATCATCTTTTATTATCAATGTGGTTTTATTCCACAATTTGGTCTCATTTGGGCATACTCAAAAACACTTCCCTGGTTTAATATCTCTTGTAGATGATTCCTGAATCCTGCACGAGGGGTGTGGCTCTATTCATCACAGAAATTACATGTAATCCATGCAAAAGCCCGTTTGTTTGTTGGCTGCAGAATTTCATGATGTGATTTTATTAGTTGTTTTACTGTATTTTCTACTAGCAGCTTCCTTAAAGTGGAGATCTATCAATTTGTATTGTGTACGTTTTATTTATTCCAACGAATCCGTTTGAATCCGGTCCTTTGTTCACTTATTTCTTGGACGAATCCAGACGAATCTGGTTAGTGGATCACTGTATATATTTTTTTTTACTATTAACCACCTTAAAGTAGATGTGTCTATTTGCACTGTATCTATTTGTTGTAGTTACTGTTTAGGTGTTTGATGAGGGCGCGTGAAACCCCATCAGCTTAAGAATCCGGTCAGAGGACATCTTGTTTTCAACGAATCCGTTTGAATAAGGTCGTTGTTTCACTTATTTCTTGGACGAATCCGGGCGAATCTGGATTAGTGGAACACTTATTTTGGACGTATCCAGTCGGTGAGTTTGGACTAGCTCAAGAAAAGGTCTACTGAAAAAGTATTTAACAAAGTAATATGCGTTAAGTTTGATACAAAACGTGCAACTTGCGTGTTGGAGCAGCCGTGGCTTCTGAAGATGAAGATTACTGGAGGGATATTTGATTTTCGTTGTGTATATGATGACCACTGCTACTTACAGGTTTAGTGTATTTCCGCAAACTGTATACGTCACTCCATTACAATAAGTGAGGATTTGTTACTGGTTATTTGTTACGGCAACACTATAGAGGTTTCTATATGATGTCACTAGGTGGATGGTATCACTAAAGTATAGGTCGGGTACATTGACAGGTTTAGAAGATTATTAATACGAGCTATCCTGCATGATAGGGTCCTGGGGACTGTTGGCAACTCTTTACCACACGAAACCTGCCTCCTTAGGCCTAAATTAACCTAAATTTTCACCTTACATTTATTTTGGTAACTTATCTATATACTACGGTACTGCGATATACACTATAACACTATGTATGACATTCTATTATCTTTGAAACTCTTTTTTTTTTTCTCTGGCTAAAAGTATTGTTGTTTTTTGCACATGACACTAAAGCCGAAGGTCCACTCTGAGAGTATATTCTGGCAGGTATTGCACACTAATTCTTTTTTTTTTGACGCAGTGTATACTATTTTCTAATATGTTGGTTCTAAACGCAGGAGGGATGAACCTTATGTTACAAAAAAAGGCACAATACCGTGACTGGAACGATACACAAATGGTACAAGTCGGGCCGAAACGTCGTCGTAAGCTCCTCTCTTTTATGTGCGGGTTATTTGTGTGACCTTATAAGTTCACTGGCACAGTCTAGAATTCTAGCACTCAAGCGAGATTGCCATAATCACGAAAAAAAAAGCACGAAGCACGACGTGGCACGCGGGCACAGGGCACGTCAGGGTATATTAATATGTAAACTAATTTCCAATTTTTCTTTCGGTACAAATAGCAAACTGGCACAAATGTAGCCCCAAACTCTTACAACCTTGTCACTAAGAAAAGCTGGTCACATTTTGAATTATCAACCTATCAGCATTAAAATATGAAGGCAATTAGAGGATGGACTCAGAAATTATCACATGAAAATCATTATTTAATTTTTATGCATATATTGATTAATACAGTTACCAGGCAGGCGAATGACTTTATTGATATAAACACCTGAGTTTTGAACATGTAATCCTGCACCCACCATCTTTTTTGTTTATTTCTGACCAATCAAAGGTGACGAACTAAGCGTCTGTGGCGTCCATTCGCTACCCATTAGTTGGGAGACAATAATGTAAATAAGACAGACTGGTTATAAATGACCATAATTTTTAAAGGGGTGGACCGGTAAGCCAGCGGAAGGCCTCGGTCAGATGACCAAAAGCTCCAAAGGCGGGTCATCATCTGACTAAGACCCGCGTTAGGAAACATTTGTCCTGTTTCCTGACGAACCTTACCTAACCTAACCTAATAATGTAAACACTTTGAGGTTGACGGTGACCAAAACTGTTTTTCTGCTGGATGTATCCTCATATACTCTCAAATTTCACCACTTTACAATGTTGGTAAACATTTGTTTTTATTTACAGTGAAATAATGAAGGTTTGAGGCATGTGTGGATAAATATCTAATGTCTGTGCGATGCATATAGTGTTTGCACCATGCAATAATGGTAACAGAACAAGGCCAAGAAATTTCAAGGTATGACCGATAATCAGAAGCGTTTCCAGTTCAATAAATATATTTTTATATATTTTTTTAAAGCATCACATATGCATTCAGTTGTTGGTTGGGTGTATTCTGATTATTTTATGGCACTGCCTCCTAGATGATATCGAAATATATCTTTTTCTGATAACAGCCAGTCTGAACCAGAGTCTGATGTAAATACCTACTCCAGTGTAGTACCAACATGCAATAAGATCTGATGACAGTGAAGTATGATGTAATGTTACATTACTAGCCAGTGTATGCTAAGACATTAACATGAAATCATTGCAACACAATGAAGTATCCAGTCACATCCTCTTTCGTCTGTCTCATGTGTCAGGTAAATCTATACATAAAGGTAAAAAAACTTCATCAACTTTCATTCTAAACAATATTTTTTATAACGACTTTATTCTCAGGTAACATAAAAACGGATATTATAAGTTATATATCTATAAATATTTGCAGTGTTGATGTTTTGTTCATGTTTATGGTTTTTTTTTTTTTGGCTTCATAATAGTTGGAAACAAATTCCATTTATTTTTTTTGTGATATCTGTTAACATAATAAATTAAAAGATATTCACATTTGACATTCAATTAACATTTGGGTCTTTGCAATATCTGCAATGCAGTGCACTTTTATCGAGCAGGCCTATACATTTTATTGCATCATATATTCCAAGCAGGCCTATACATTTTATTGCATCATATATTCCAAGCAGGCCTATACATTTTATTGCATCATATATTCCAAGCAGGCCTATACATTTTATTGCATCATATATTCCAAGCAGGCCTATACATTTTATTGCATCATATATTCCAAGCAGGCCTATACATTTTATTGCATCATATATTCCAAGCAGGCCTATACATTTATTGCATCATATATCCAAGCAGCCTATACATTTATTGCATCATATATTCCAAGCAGGCCTATACTTTTTATTGCATCATATTTCCAAGCAGGCCTATACATTTTATTGCATCATATATTCCAAGCAGGCCTATACATTTTATTGCATCATATATTCCAGCAGGCCTATACATTTTATTGCATCTATATCCAAGCAGGCCTATATATTTTATTGCATCATATATTCCAAGCAGGCCTATACATTTTATTGCATCATATATTCCAAGCAGGCCTATACATTTTATTGCATCATATATTCCAAGCAGGCCTATACATTTATTGCATCATATATTCCAAGCAGGCCTATAAAATTTTATTGCATCATATATTCCAAGCAGGGCCTATACATTTTATTGCATCATTATATTCCAAGCAGGGCCTATACATTTTAATTGCATCATATATTCCAAGCAGGGCCTATACATTTTATTGCATCATATATTCCAAGCAGGCCTATACATTTTATTGCATCATATAAATTTCCAAGCAGGCCTATACATTTTATTGCATCATATATTTCAAGCAGGCCTATACATTTTATTGCATCATATATTCCAAGCAGGCCTATACATTTTATTGCATCATATATTCCAAGCAGGCCTATACATTTTTATTGCATCATATATTTCCAAGCAGGCCTATACATTTTTATTGCATCATATATTCCAAGCAGGCCTATACATTTTATTGCATCATATATTCCAAGCAGGCCTATACATTTTATTGCATCATATATTCCAAGCAGGCCTATACATTTTATTGCATCATATATTCCAAGCAGGCTATATATTTTATTGCATCATATATTCCAAGCAGGCCTATACATTTTATTGCATCATATATTCCAAGCAGGCCTATACATTTTATTGCATCATATATTCCAAGCAGGCCTATACATTTTATTGCATCATATATTCCAAGCAGGCCTATACATTTTATTGCATCATATATTCCAAGCAGGCCTATACATTTTATTGCATCATATATTCCAAGCAGGCCTATACATTTATTGCATCATATATTCCAAGCAGGCCTATACATTTTATTGCATCATATATTCCAAGCAGGCCTATACATTTTATTGCATCATATATTCCAAGCAGGCCTATACATTTTATTGCATCATATATTCCAAGCAGGCCTATACATTTTATTGCATCATATATTCCAAGCAGGCCTATACATTTTATTGCATTCATATATTCCAAGCAGGCCTATACATTTTATTGCATCATATATTCCAAGCAGTCCTATACATTTTATTGCATCATTATATTCCAAGCAGGCCTATACATTTTATTGCATCATATATTCCAAGCAGGCCTATACCATTTTATTGCATCATATATTCCAAGCAGGCCTATACATTTATTGCAAACATATATTCCAAGCAGGCCTATACATTTTTGCATCATTAAATTCCAAGCAGGCCTATACATTTTATTGCATCATATATTCCAAGCAGGCCTAAAACATTTTATTGCATCATATATTCCAAGCAGGCCTATACATTTTATTGCATCATATATTCCAAGCAGGCCTATACATTTTATTGCATCATATATTCCAAGCAGGCCTATACATTTTATTGCATCATAAAATTCCAAGCAGGCCTATACATTTTATTGCATAATATTCCAAGCAGGCCTATACATTTATTGATCATATATTCCAAGCAGGCCTATACATTTTATTGCATCATATATTCCAAGCAGGCGTATACATTTTATTGCATCAATATATTCCAAGCAGGCCTATACATTTTATTGCATCATATATTCCAAGCAGGCCTATACATTTTATTGCATCATATATTCCAAGCAGGCCTATATATTTTATTTGCATCATATATTCCAAGCAGGCCTATACATTTTATTGCATCATATATTCCAAAGCAGGCCTATACATTGTTTTTGCATCATATATTCCAAGCAGGCCTATACATTTTATTGCATCATATATTCCAAGCAGGCCTATACATTTTATTGCATCATATATTCCAAGCAGGCCTATACATTTTATTGCATCATATATTCCAAGCAGGCCTATACATTTTATTGCAAACATATATTCCAAGCAGGCCTATACATTTTATTGCATCATATATTCCAAGCAGGCCTATACATTTTATTGCATCATATATTCCAAGCAGGCCCATACATTTTATTGCATCATATATTTCAAGCAGGCCTATACATTTATTGCATCATATATTCCAAGCAGGCCTATGCATTTATTGCATCATATATTCCAAGCAGGCCTATACATTTTATTGCATCATATATTCCAAGCAGGCCTATGCATTTTATTGCATCATATATTCCAAGCAGGCCTATACATTTTATTGCATCATATATTCCAAGCAGGCCTATACATTTATTGCATCATATATTCCAAGCAGGCCTATACATTTTATTGCATCATATATTCCAAGCAAGGCCTATACATTTTATTGCATCATATATTCCAAGCAGGCCTATACATTTTATTGCATCATATATTTCAGCAGGCCTATACATTTTATTGCATCATATATTCCAAGCAGGCCTATGCATTTTATTGCTCATATATTCCAAGCAGGCCTATACATTTTATTGCATCATATATTCCAAGCAGGCCTATGCATTTTATTGCATCATATATTCCAAGCAGGCCTATACATTTTATTGCATCATATATTCCAAGCAGGCCTATACATTTTATTGCACCATATATTCCAAGCAGGCCTATACATTTTATTGCATATATTCCAAGCAGGCCTATACATTTTATTGCATCATATATTCCAAGCAGGCCTATACATTTTATTGCATCATATATTCCAAGCAGGCCTATACATTTTATTGCATCATATATTCCAAGCAGGCCTATACATTTTATTGCATCATATATTCCAAGCAGGCCTATACATTTTATTGCATCATATATTCCAAGCAGGCCTATACATTTTATTGCATCATATATTCCAAGCAGGCCTATGCATTTTATTGCATCATATATTCCAAGCAGGCCTATACATTTTATTGCATCATATATTCCAAGCAGGCCTATACATTTTATTGCATCATATATTCCAAGCAGGCCTATACATTTTATTGCATCATATATTCCAAGCAGGCCTATACATTTTATTGCATCATATATTCCAAGCAGGCCTATACATTTTATTGCATCATATATTCCAAGCAGGCCTATACATTTTATTGCATCATATATTCCAAGCAGGCCTATACATTTTATTGCATCATATATTCCAAGCAGGCCTATACATTTTATTGCATCATATATTCCAAGCAGGCCTATACATTTTATTGCATCATATATTCCAAACAGGCCTATACATTTTATTGCATCATATATTCCAACTTCTTGCAGAATTTATTTTTAGAAACATATTTATATAGGCTCATACTGTTTACACTGAAATATTCTATCGACCCATAGTAAAGACATATGGATTTGCACACTCTGTAGTATTGTCTGGTAAAGAGTCGCAAAATTTATTAAATGAACATAAAGTAGACTGGACCTCAAATAACTCAGTAAAGCCAAACACTGTCATAAGAAAAGAGATAAGATAAGGTTTTGTTTAGATCTTTTACCCTGGTGGGTTAGCCACTCAGGATAACCAAAGAAAGTCAGAGTATCTTCAAGGACTCTTTGTCTTATTTCCACTGGGGTCCTTAAATCTTGTCCCCCAAGATGCGACCCACACCATTCGACTGACACCTACATCAACCTTAAAAGAGGAATTTTTCAGTCATATTTCTGTCAAGGTAAAGCGCTAAACCAGCAGGGATCATACAACGCCTATGGAATATAATGCATTCACAATCGATTGCAGCAAAGGGAGGATAAGTTCAGTTCCTCGCATCAAGAACCCCTCACCAACATCAAGGGAAAATTATGTAAATATCATATAAAAATCCACTTTGATGAAATTGGTATAAAAAATTAGCAAATTGGCTCCCAGAGAACACAAAAAAATATTAAAATAATTCCAATTAAAATATATATATCAATGTTTAGAGTATGTAGTTAATTAGAAAAGAAATTTTCTTGTTATTTCATGGAAAACAATTTAAGAAAATTGAATGCCAAGTTTTCTTTTACTAAATTCCACCAACAGTGAAAGTTTGAAGCCGATCAAAAAAGTCATTTTCCAGTAATGATCTGATTCCACAGATTCTAACTTTTTAAAAATTCCAGTAAAATTTCAAATATGAACCAACTCAGACTATATATTTGAGGTGTCATCTGTCTTACACAATATATTGACAATAGACCCCTGGCTGTCTTCAAGAAGGCACTGGACAGGCACCTAAAGTCAGTACCTGACTAGCCGGGCTGTGGTTCGTACGTTAGTTTGCGTGCTGCCAGCAGTAACAGCTTTGTTGATCAGGCCCTGATCCACGATGAGGCCTGGTCTCAGACCGAGCCGCGGGGGCGTTGACCCCCGAAACTTTCTCCAGGCAAACTCCAGGTAACTAATATTTTGAAGTCGGTCAGAAGAACCAGTCTTTACTTTTGAATATAAATGTATAATACTATTTAATAATCATCGGTAAATTGGGACTTATTCCGGCCAACAACAAACAGATGAGTTGTTCCTGGGCAGAAAACACACAGTAGTAAAAATCTGAAGTTGTATAGATGAACAATCTTCAATTAGTGCACAGATTTCAAAGATTTCCAGTTTGCATATTTTACACATAAAATAGTTAGATCTGCATCTATATACTTGTATTTCATCCTCGATCATTCTCGAATTAGGAGGAACATTTTGTGAACGTTTGATGCCGCTCTGGGAATGGTCCATCAACTTTGATCATAGACCAGTTAAACTTAACAGATATTCCAAAAATTTGGTCCTCTTTATCGTACAAAATCATTGAAAATTTGAAGCTGACTGGATGAATCGTTCTCGAGTTATAAATAAAATTAGTGGAAGAAAAACAAAACAAAATGAATTTCAGACAATGTTTTAATGTATCCCTTCGGGGATACCTAATAGTTATTAGGTATTCCTGAAGAGGGACTTTTAAGAGATTTTCAGAATTTTCTTTACTTTTTTCGTTTTTTCTTTCAACTTTTTATTTTTCCTTTCCTTATAACTCAAGGCCTCATCCAGTTGATTTAAAAATTTCAGATACTGAGTACAGTATCTGAGGTGAAGTTCTTCAAACAATTCACATTTACATGTGCTTAATGGCTAAAGTTGTTAAATCCATTCCAATCATCCAAGATGGATTCAATAACTTGCAAATCCGTCATCAGCGCCGATTCAATTCAAAAAAAAATTTTCTCGTAATTCGAAGACGGTGGCGAGTAAATTAAAAATGTGTGGATGCACATTTGCCCATTTTATGAGTATTGTGAGAAATGACATGCATTAGCTTCACTATTAATTTCGCCGGGTCACCGTCTGGAGAAGACCCGGACCGGAAGTACCGGCAAATCCCTAATGAATGAATGAACTATTAATTTTAATACATGTAATTTGGGTAAGATAAAACTAAGACAATTCATACTCACCAGTTTAGTTACACCTCTGAGGCAAGTGGGACTTAATTAAGTCACATTAGTTCACAGAAATGTGACTCCTCCGATGCCCATTACGCCTCCACCACACTTACACTAAGCGGGACTTAAAATTATATTAATATTAAACAAAACCAGTAACTCTGGTAAGATTATTTTGCGTGGACTGTAACTGTAAGAGTTGGGTGTGACTTGGCAAACAAATGTGGTAGGGTCTATTACACATATCTACACTATAACAGCACATGGTAAACGCATTAAATAAATTCTTAATATTAACACTTAACAATTTGGACCACTGGTGGAACACACCCTGATGCTACGTAGTCAGCTAGAAATACGAAAGCCAACGTAAAACTACTGTACAAAATAGTTCAGTGATAATTATCCAAGGCGTGTAGTAGGGAGCCACCTGTGTCCTTCGATATTTTCCAATTTTACCACTCTATTATAGTGGTTTCACACATATTGGCTTTACATTTGGCAGTAGCGGACATTACTGCGATATTTGATTGTCGTCTCAGGCTGCTTCATTCAAATTTTGCATCGATGACGTCCGCTTCCATTAAACTATTATTGTGACTGTTCTTCACCTAATTCTCCATCCTGCTGTCCTCCCCTTCCGCCACTTACTGCTTCTTTTTTCAATCGAAAACTAAATTTAAATCACCAGCAACAAATTAGTTATATTATTGTAATTTATACATTATAAATTTAGGAAAGTGATATAGAAAGTTTATTACGCTGCTGCCAGGCACAGCTCGTTGTTAAACGACTTTAATTAATTTAAATTATTTTTTTTACTCCATTGATTTCTTCTTGCAACCTCTGTATCCAGTATTTCAGAGGATGTGGAAAATGATATGGCATATTCATTTTGTTTATATATTTAAACTAACAATGTTACATTAATTAATTTGGGTAAGGAAGAATACCTATTAATACCAATGGCTAAAAAAAAAAAGAGAAAAAAGAGAAAAATTATTGGACCGGTGATCAAAGTAATTTCAACAGGTGCAATATGTGCCTTTTGAAAAGGCGAATTAACTTTATTAACCAGCCAACTCAGTCCCCTTAACCAAGATACAGTATTCACAAATCTATCATAAATCAAGCCTTGTGAAATCAGCTGGATTCTCGTCACCAGGTATATGATTAAATGTTAATAATAGTTGACCCAAACTTTTATATTTCTCTTGCATTTGATTAACTTCAGCGACTCTGTTTTGTACGTACACAATCTTACTATTATCATTACGAATCCATTATAAGGATACCTCAGCTGTATAGTCCTTGTGGCTTAGCGCTTCTTTTTGATTATAATAATAATAAGGATACGTCTTTATCAGACAAATCACGGTGTCGCTAATATTTATCTCCTGCAATTTATTTCTTAATAATTAGCTAATTTGACACCTACGTAAATGGCTGTTAATTCCAACTGATTTAACTGGAGCCGCTTTAGCCTTACTCATAACAAGAAAAATATAATTATTACACTGAATATAAGCGGCTGCTCCATATGCCAGTTTTGAAGATTCGCAAAAAAATGAGTAGTATGTTATCACCATCTTGATTTGCTACATTACGTGGGAATTCCAACATTGGTATTCTTACATAATCACCTATCAATTCTTCCCACTTTTCAATAAATTCTTTAGTAGGGTTTCATCCCAATCACACTTAAGCTTCCGCGCTTCTTGTTTTAACAATTTACCTCTTATTGTAAGGGGTGACACTAAGCCAAGTGGATCAAAGCATTTGGAAACGTCAGCAGGCAAGATTCTCTTGGTTAATTTATTGGGCACATTATACTGATTTTTATGAAATATGATTCAATTATATTTCTGTCAACCATGGACTTGCTTGATACAACTTTCTCAACTTTTTGAATATCAATTGGATTGTTAAAATATCTCACATGAATAAATAGAGCATTAGAATCTTGTCCAGTTCTAATGCTATATTTATGTTGTTTTAATCTTAGTTCGAGACTTTCACCAGTTTGACCGTAATAAACTTTATCGCAAATTTTACAAGGAATCTTTTAGACACATCCGTCAGCATTTTGGGGGGAATTCTTCAACCAAGTTTTCATGGTAAGGAAGAACCAACATATTTTTAGTTAAAAAAGGTTGGTTGTCCCTTTTTTAGATTGTAAAAAAGTATTTCTAGCAATTTTAAAAGATTAATCAATTACGTTTCTTGGGTATTTCAGATCAATAGCTATTTCATAAATTTTGAATATTTCTTCATCTATGAGCGCTGGGCTACAAATACGCAAAGCTCTCAAAAACATTGATGAGAAAACAGACAGTTTAACTGTGAAAAATAATAGTGTACATAGGAACACTTATTTGTAGGTTTCCTGTAAATTTTAAATTTTAAATCATTATTACCCTTAATAATTAAAACATCTAGAAAAGGCAATGAGTTATTTTCCTCAAACTCAACAGTAAAGTTTATAGAATGGGATAAGCTATTTAATTTAACAAGGAAATGGTTTGTATTTACATTCTCAGACATAAGACACAAAATATCACCAACCTATCTGAACCATTTAGCTCTATTAGGGAGGATTGTGTTTAGCAATCTTATTTCAAAAAATTCCATGTGTAGGTTACTAAGAACAGGTGAAAGAGGATTTCCCATTACCATACCAAACGTCTGAGTGTAAAACTTATCATTAAATACAAATTTTTCATCAAAGGGACATTTAACTTTTTCAACTAAAATTATGCTGGTTCTCCCTTACCATGAAAACTTGGTTGATATGCCTTCTCTTCTTAAGACTTTTATTATCAAAGTTGTATATAAAAATCTTGATACAGTAAAAAAGCTTTTGATAAAGAATTCCCCCCAAACTGCTGACGGATGTGTCTATAAGATTCCTTGTAAAATTTGCGATAAAGTTTACTACAGTCAAACTGTTAAAAGTCTCAAACTAAGATTAAAAGAACATAAATATAGCATTAGAATTGGACAAGATTCCAATGCTCTATTTATTCATGTGAGAGATTTTAACCATCCAATTGATTTTCAAAAAGTTAAGAAAGTAGTATCAAGCAAGACCATGGTCGACAGGAATATAATTGAATCATGTTTCATAAAAAGCAGTTTTGAAAATAATATGAATATTTCTTTTGGTTTATGTAAATTAGATTCATTTATAATTAATAAAATTTGGGAAGAATAATACATTGGACAAATAATAAAACTTAATTCTTGGGTTGGATATATATATTTTGGAAGTGGGATGTCGTGAAGGACCTGTATAGTTGGGTCAACAGGCCCTCTGCAGTGTTCCTTCTTTCTTATGAATCGGGTGTAGTTGTACGTAAGGTGTTGCTTTGTTGTGGGATGTGATGGTGAGGTGTGGTTTCGAGCCTTTATATGCTTTCCTTTGAAGTAATGTTTTTATAGTTCCTTGATGATGTGAGAAGTCACGAAAGTGATTGGAATTTCACTGTTCCTTTACAGTGATTGTTTTGTTTATTCTGATATCACCTGTTTACTGTGATCTTATTGCATATATATATATATATATATATATATATATTATATATATATATATATATATATATATATATATTTGATTATATAGGGAAGTACCACCTCTAAAGCTGGAATGGGGACCCTCATCCTCAGAGAAGACAATAAACGTTCCTCAGAGAAAACTCAAGTTTCTCCCCGGAGCTGTTTGAATATTTTCTTCTCCTACCACCCCCTATATATTTTTTATTCTATGTGAACATTTATTAATAAACAAAATACATTTACAGAAAAAAAACATAAACATGAATACAATGGCACAAAGTATCAAAGATGATGAATTTCCTCCAGCTCCTCCGAAGCTGGACGTGAGCCAAGTATGCAGCAAGCATTTCCCCTCTGGATGGCGACACTGAGGCGCTGGAACATGAAAGTGGCTGCCCTTGGGTCCCTGGTGGTGTCGATGAGTCTGGAACCCAATTCTTTAAGGAAACGTGTGGCATTTTTTCCCCATGATCCCAAGGTCTCTGATCCCACTGGGACAAATTGATACTGTTGGCTAATCTCCCTGTACTTGCTGATCTTGTACTCCTCCCTGTGGTCAGCAGCTCCTCCCTGTCGCCCCACACTGTGATGGATATAGGTGTCAGCCAGTGTGGACACACAGGTTAAGTCCCATGCTAAGAGCTTGCCATTCTTCCAAGGATAGATGGTGATCCCGTCGGGGCGGTTTGCTGGGTTGTGGGTATTGTTTGCTGCAAGTGATCGTGGCTCCCTCTCGGCAGGGCATCCAGCTGTAGCAAGGGTTCTCTTAATGATGTCGTTGACCTCATTGTGTCTTGCATATATATATATATATATATATAATATATATATATATATATATTATATATATATATATATATATATATATATATATATAATATATAAACATTACTTCAAAGGAAAGCATATATATATATAATATATATATATATATATATATATATATATATATATATATATATATATATATATATATATATATATATATATATAATATATATATATATATATATATATATATATATATATATATATATATATATATATATAATATATATATTATATATATTATGCAATAAGATCACAGTAAACAGGTGGTTTCAGAATATGCAAAACAACCACTGTGAAAGAATAGAGAAATTCCAAGCGCTTTCGTGACTTCTCACATTATCAACGAACTATATAGTTCCTTGATAATGTTCTCAGTAGTAGTACCAGTTCCTAGTAACCAGTTACCAGTAACCAGTGTACCAGTAGATGACTCACTACCAACCGTCTGTGTGAATCACTGACTGTTATTCATGTTGCTGCTGACCATAGCTTGATTTCAAACACCACTCACCCTGTAGGCACTGGTGGGTCAGTCTAAGATAGGGAGCAAAGAGAGGCAGGTCGGCTGATGGCGCTTCACATTCTTCCTGTTATATATTATACGTACTACCAGCCTACGTGAGTATTTTTACCCCATCCACGTTATCGAACCCACATGACAACTGGTGGCACCGGTGTGGGCATGGATTTAAGGGTATTTCACATGTTAGAAGACTGTTTGTGGGTTGCCGGCAGGTCAGAGGTGAACCGTCTGCCACCTCCAGCTAGCAGCTACCCTCACTCACCTCCACCCTGTGTACTTCAGCCTGCAAGCCTGTTGCAGCCGTTTTTTCAAGCTTCCTGGCTTAGTTCGTGTGCTTCAATCTCCGAGGAGTTGACCCGGATTTTGCAATTAAGCCAGTCAATAAGCCAGACTGTGGAAGTGAATGCTAGTCAGCCTGCCTCAGCCTACCATCCAGCCTGTCTCCTGTCATCCACCTGCTCCTTCATGCTGTGTGCATCGTTACACGTCTTCCAGTCAGCCATTCTCGTGGGTTAAGCCAGTCAGCCAACCCAGCTTCCTAACCCAGCTGAGAGAGAGAAGTAAGCCACGCAAGTTCCTCTGAAGTATTGTCTCATATATCGCCAGTTGGATGCTGCTATGAGTGGTCTTCACCATCCCTGTGGCATTAAGTGGCTTAGTTAATCAAGCCACCTTCGTGAGTAGTGAGTGGCAGTGCGCGTCAGTGAGCGCCAGCGAGTGAGTCACGCTCCCTTCACCCACCCGCCACCTGCCACCCAACACCCACTCTTCACTCATCTACCTGTGGCTTTTTCCACCCTTATACCGGGTCCTAGTACTGTTTTGGCTCACATAATTGGTCAAGAGATTGCAGCTGAGCGCCAACGATAAGCCAGTTATGTGAGTTCACCTAGAAAGCACATTCCTACGACAACAGTGTGAGTGTAGCAGGAATCACCACCCGCCCGTCTTCCCCTCATCACTCGTCACCCTGTCTACCACTCCAGACTTCAGTGATAATTTTCTGTTTAGAGACATTTTCCTTGCATTTAAAGATATTTGCGTGTGTGAGACATTTACAGTGAATTTCTTGTGTACTCTAAGCCTTGTGTTTTCAGTGTAGACTCAGTGTTTCTTCGACTCTTATTTTTTGCAGATCATGTCGGTATACAGTAACAATTCTTGTACTACTACTACTACTACTACGCACTAACCTTTTCCTGCCTATATATAGGCCGTACTGCTGCACCTCTGTTAGTGTGGACTTTGTCATGGTCCAAGTCGGACCGAAACGACGTCGTAAGGCTTCTCTCTTTTATGATGCGAGGTTATTTGTGTATTTTTGTTCAATAATATTCAGTGTTAACTGCTCTATCTCATACTTTTTAAGTGTGTTTTTTTTTATGCTACTCTCAGTCTGTGTAATTATTGTATAGTGTAGCCTAGTCAGTCACTCCGTGTGAGTTAACAACTGTTTTAATCTTTTGTTTCTTCTCAAGCATTGTATTCTCCAGAATTCGTTCCATTGTTAAGTTCCAGGCAGTGATATTCACCCCATTATACTAAATTATCCATTTATTTCTTATGTGTACCTTATTTTTTTTCGATGCCATCAGTGTCTCATTCCCTGATCTTTTGCGCAGACTTAGTTGTACCATTATTTATGCCAGCAATTTTTGTCGTATCAGTCACAGCAAGATTTTTGTTTTGTGAGAATGTACAAAAAAAAAATGTATAAGTGAATATGTTCTGTGTGCCCCGCGCACTGTAACTTTTATGTGTCCCCCCGCCACTTGTAATGTTTGTGCCCCGCCACTTGTAAGATGCTGTTTGTGCCCCGCCCACTTCGTAAGTGTTGTGTTCCCCGCCATTGTAAGTGTGTTTGTGTGCCCTGCCTACTTGTTAACTTTGTGTTCCCCGCCACTTAACTTTTGTGGTGCCCCGCCCACTTGTAACTTTCGTTTGGCCCCGCCACTTGTAATGTTGTTTGCCCCGCCACTTGTAGTTGTTTGTGTGGCATTTGCCACTTGTAACTTTTGTGTTGCCCGGCCACTTGTAAGTGTTGTGATGCCCCGCCACTTGAAAGTGTTTGTGTGCCCTGCCACTTGTAAGTGTTGTGTCCCCGCCACCTTTAAGTGTGTTGAGTGCCCTGCCACTGTAGTGTTGTGTGCCCCGCCACTTGAAGGTTAGTGTGTACCGCGCCATTTGTATAGTGTTGTGTGCCCCGCCACATTGTAAGGTGTTGTGGCCCCGCCCCTTTGTAAGTGTTGTGTGCCCCCGCCGGCCACTTTAAGTGTTGTGTGCCTCCGCCACTTGTAATGTTGTGTGCCCCGCCACTTGTAAGTGTTTTGTGCCTGCCAACTTTGTAACTTTTGTGTGCCCCGCCACTTGTAAGTGTTTGTGTGCCCCCCGCCACTTCTAACTTTTTGTGGTGCCCGCGCCACATGTAAGGGTTTGTTTGCCCCGCCACTGTATGTGTTTGTGTGTCCCCCGACACTTAGTAAGTGTTGTGTGCCCCGCCACTTGTAACTTTTGTGTGCCCCACCACTTGTAGAGTGTTGTGTGCCCCGCCATCTTATAAACTTTTGTTGTGCCCCGCCACTGCAAGTGTTGTATGCCCCTCCACTTGTAAGTTGTTGTGTGCCCCGCCACTTGTAAGTGTTGTGTCCCCGCACATTGAAGTGTTGTTGCCCCGCCACTTGTAAGTGTCGTGTGCCCCGCACTTGTAAGTGTAAGTGTGCCCCGCCACTTGTATAATTTTTGTGTGGCCCCCCGCCACTTTGTAAGTTTGTGTGCCCCGCCACTTGTAAGTGTTGTGTTGCCCCGCCTCTTGTTAGTGTTGGTGATATGCCACATGTAAGTGTTTTGTGTGCCCGCCACTTGTAAGTGATGTGTTCCCCGCCACTGTAAGTTTTTGTGTGCCCCCCAGTGTGTTAAGTGTTGGTGTGCCCCGCCACTTGTAAGTTTTGTAGTGCCCCGCCACTTGTAACTTTTGTGTTGCCCTCCCGCGCACTTGTAAGTGTTGTTTGCCCCGCCACTTGTAACTGTTTGTTTGCCCCCGCCACTTGTAAAGTGTTGGTGTGCCTCCCACTGTAAGTGTTGTTGTCCCGCACTTGTAAGTTTGTGTGCCCCGCCACTTGTAACTTGTGAGGCCCGCCACTTGAAAAGTGTTGTGTGTCCCCGTCCACTTGTAACTTTTGTGAGGTCCCTGCCCACTTGTAAGTGTTGTGTGCCCCCGCCACTTGTAAGTTTTTGTGCTGCCCCGCACACGTGCAAGGTTGTGTGCCCCCCGCCACTTGTAAGTGTTGTGTTGCCCCGCCACTTGTTAAGTGTTGTGGTGTCCGGCACTTGTAATTTTGTGTGCCCCGCCACTTGTAACTGTTGGTGTGCCCCCGCCACTTGTAAGTGTTGTGTGCCCGCCACTTTGTACAGTTGTTTTGCCCTGCCACTTGTAAAGTGGGGTTGTGTGCCCCCGCCACATTAAGTGTTGTGTGTGCCCCGCCACTTGGTAAAGTGTTGTTGCCCCACCCACATGTAAGTGTTGTGTGCCACCGCCACTTGTAAGTGTTGTGTGCCCCGCCACTTGTAAGTTGTTGTGTGCCCTGCCCACCTTTAAGTGTTGTGTGCCCCGCCACTTGTAAGTGTTGTTGTGCCCCGCCACTTGGTAAGTGTGTGTGTGCCCCGCCACTTGTCTTAGTGCTGTTGTGCCCCGCCATCTTGTGAAGTGTAGTTGGTGGCCCCTCCACTTTTAAGAGTAGTTTGCCCTCCACTATGTAAGTGATATTGTGTTGCCCCTCCACTTTGTAAGTTTGTTGTGCCCCCTCCCCTTGTACGATGTTGAGGGCCCCCCACTTTTGTAAGAGAAGTGTCCCCCACCACCTGTAAGTGTTGTAGTGCCCCACCACGTTGTAAGATTATGTTAGCCCTTCACTTGTAAGAGTTTTGTGCCCCGCCACATGTAATGTGTGGATGTCCGCCGCCACACTATAGTAAAGTTGATGTGTTCCCCGCCACAAGTAAGTGTTGTGTGCCCCTCCACTTGAAAGTTGTGTGTGCTCACCACTTGTAAGTGTTGTGTGCCCCACCACTGTAAGTGTTGTGTCCCCGCCACTTGTAATGTTTTGTGCCCGCCACTTTGGTAATTGTGTGTGCCCCCTGCACTTGTAAAGTGTTGTGTGCCCCACCACTGTAAGTGATGTTGTGTCCCCGCACTTGTACGTGTGTGTCCCCGCCACTTGTAAGTGTTGTGGCCCACGCACATGTAATTGATAGTGTGCCCCTCCACGTTGTAAAGTGTTGTGTGCCCCGCCACTTTAAGTGTTGTTTGCCCCACCACTTGTAAGTGTTGTGTGCCCCGCCACTTATAGTGTTTGGTGCCCCTGCCACTTGTAAGTGTTGTGTGCCCTGCCACTTGTAAGTGTTTGAGTGCCGCCACTGAAAGTGTTGTGTGCCCCGACACTTGTAAGTGTTGTGTGCCTGCCCCGCCACTTGTAAGTGTTGAGTGTGCCCCGCCACTTGTAAGTGTTGTGTGCCCCGCCACTTGTATGTGTTGTGTGTCCCCGTGCCAACTTTAAAAGTGTAGTGTGCCCCCGCCACTTGTAAGTTTGTGTGCCCCTCCTCCACTTAAGTGATGTGTGCCCTGCAACTTGTAAGTGTTACACTTCCAGTTTGTTTCTTCTTGTTTTTATTTTTTCTTCATATATCAATTTCTTTGAACAAATACACTCTTATGTAATTTAAATTTCTTTTAATCCGTAAAGTGTTTTCTTTACTCTGAGTAAATTGTTTTTTGTTCTAATTTTAACAATTAAGAGTTAAAGTTTCCGTTCCTTCATATTTTATTTTATTATTAACCTACATTTTCACAGTGTAAACTTTATTGCTCATTGATTATTTTCTGCGCCCTTATATTTGTTGCATTTGTTTCTGCAGTGAATTATTTTTGTTGCACCTTGTTCTGCAGTGAAAATTATTTTCTTTTAATTGAATTTTTATGCATTATTATTCTCAGTCATTATTGTTTGATCTTTGTTTTTTCATTTTATTAATTTTCCGTCATGTTGTCTTTGCATTATATTTTAATTTTGGTTTATGCATTCTTAGAAAATGTTTAAATATCCCAGTTATCTCTCTTTGGCATGACAATTTTAGTGATTTTTTTATACTTTTTATATTGATTAACAGTTTTATAGTTAATTTTCTTTATTAGCAAGATACAGACATCTCTTTTTTGCATTTAATTCAAGCCTCCAGTATATTTTTTTACTTGTAAATTTCAAGTAATTCTTTATCTTGTTCCAGCAGTCCTTTACATTGAGTTGTTCTTCTCTTGCAGTGTATCATAGATTTTTTTTATTACTTCTGCAGAAATTACTTGCATCTTTTTTATTTCAATTTTAGGCATTTTGTATCAATTTTTCATTATTCATATTTTTGCTTTATTGTTTTTTGTTAACTTCTTTGCCATTATGCCTCACATAAGTAACCGTCATGTAATACTTTAGTGAATGGCGACACTTCAGACCTCTCATGCTACTGCTGCTGCTGTCATCAGTCCTTCACAGTTCTTATCGAACTGACAACCGACCAAACACTGAGACACTGTAGTTTTACTCTGATTCCCTTTGATGGCGTTACTTTTATTCAATGGCCAATGAACAGAGTCTGAAGCTGGTTTACTGCCATTCGTTCTCAGTGTTAATGCTCGAGTTTGACGGTCCTCCTTTTTTCTGAGGAAAGTCTTATCAAACTTGCGAAAGACGCTCTTCACGAACCCCTGCTGCTGTTCACGTTGTATAATCAAATGATATGGCCGAGACTTCCAGTAAATCTTACTAAGTGGTCACAATATGGCGGAACTGAGATTCCTTCTTTCCTCGTACCAGTAAAAACAGCTTGATTCCAATGTCGTTTCTTATGGGAACTAGTGAAATGCTACCAGCCAGACTAATGAATCGTGGTGTGCATTTGCTGTTAGATTATACAAACTTTTATCATCATTTATCAATGCTGTCCAGTCGCCTCAGCTTTTTTTTCCCTGACCGAGGATAAACTTCCACAGCATCGTTTGCTAAAATAGCAGTTTTTGGAGCAATTAAAGAACTAAAGCCCGCCTGCTTCCCGTGTGTGCATATGAGGACTAGATCCTCCAACTGTGACGATGAATCCCCTACAGCCCTAAATCATGTACGTTCCTTGTGCCCCCGTGGAAAATACTTTCCCATGTATCAAAAGTAATTTCACACCTATGCCTCAGTCTGCAACCACCTCTTGTTGTGCGTCACAGCGACAAATCTGATGTTCGACAACATCGCATGCGATCACCAAGACACAGATTACAGAGTCATAAATAAACCACGTATATTCATAGTACATAGTCAGTAACATAGTCACGGACTTGTTACAACTGTGGTTTCCCGCGGCCATATTGCAATTAATTGTCCTGATAGTCACCTAAGAGGTCTTCGTACTGAGAGATTAACATCAGATCTTCCCTACTTGTACATGGACATGACACATCTGAGTGCAATGCTCTCTACAACCTTCAGTACTCTAGGTCTTTCAGTATGCCGGTTCCAACCGCAGAACCGGTAGAGAAACAGACGGCCGTGGTTCTCAAACTAACCAGAAACCAGGCAATTCCTTCCAATTTCGGGGAATTCGAGCGCCCCATCAAACCGACCCATGGTGACAGTAGGTGATAATAAGTACCCAACCCCTTCACAATTCCTTTGAAGCCCTTAAGCAGTCCGAGAAATGACAATCCTGCTATGAATGCTGCTGTCCACAACGTCTCTGACGTAGATGATTTTGGGATATGAGAGTGAACAAATCTTTTCTGATGACAATCCACCCTTTTGTTTGCACGATAGCTTCAATTCAAGCCATAGCCCTATAGTGCAAGCATCTGTTCATATTGGAGTAGCTGGTTCTCACACCCTCCGTGTCCGAGGTCGGACTTTCCCTCATCACCTTTGTCTAACCAAGTGTAGAGACATCACGCTTTCGCTACCATGTTGTCGACCAATTACTTTCCTGGAGACCTCTACTGGGATTTTGCTCCACATGCGAGACTTACGCATTGTTCTCTGAACCCTTATCATGGCAATGCCCAAATTGATGACTTTATCGTACTCATTTTTGGGTTACCAGCTTGTGAATCCGAGATCTGCAAGTACTGGCCGCAGAGTACGACGTTCGGATTAATCCTTACAGCCATTGCATTTTCCAGTAGCGTACCCAAGCGGTCAGGCGCAGGTGATCCTGCACTCCTGTCCTGTGGTCCTGCAACTTCAGACCTGCAAAATAGTGTCGCATTTACCTCAAGTGTCCGAGGAAGAGCTCTGACAACCATGAGTGCGATCCAGTCCCCTGCAATGACTGCTAGTTCAAGTAGTAGTTTCTTTCTCCACAGGGAACGCCTTGTCGGAAAGCGATTACTTGCAACTAGTAAAGCCAACTCGTTTTTGATGTCACATGCCGTCTGCAGAAATACGGTTCTGTGCAGCAAGTGCCCCACAAGAGTGTCTGGTTGTTGTTTCCTAGTGTTCCAGATGGTATAATGTCCTAGTTGACAGTGATTTTCTATGTAAAGTAAAAGGTCTATTGTGTTGAACATCTTACATGATTGTAAAGAAAGTAAGATCCATTTCTTTCATAAGCTAACACTATCTGGCACATGTTCGTCTCAGAGCAAATACCAATCTTGTATGACCTTTTTCACTATCCTACCCTGGTTCAGGTAGGAGATGAGTTGTCACCTGAACCAGTGGGTCGGTGCTTATTTCTACCGGGGGAGACCTCATCCTACTTTCACTGGATCAATCTGTTCCACCAGTTGAGGAGAAAAGACTTAGCTTTCCACTGACTTCCAGATTGTAGTACAAGCGTTTGTTGACTCTGTTGAACAAACGTCGTAAAGCCATTTGCACCTTACCAGGTGAGAAATGTATACGAACTTATTTGTCCCACTCGCATTCCACTTTGAACTTGTTACAAGACCTAACTACAATTCTTTATACAGAATGCCTCATTCACAATGTGCTGTCGCAGAAGAAAGATCAAACAAATGCTTTGAAGATGGAGTCTATTGCACCTAGCAATTCACCTTGGAAAGCGCCCTTGATCCTAGTGCCTAAGAAGGATGGTACTTGAGCGCCCAGTGATTGACTTTATGAATTAAATGCGAAAACTATTCCAGATCGCTTCCCACTTCTCGTACTGTTGATCTTTTACATAACACTGGAGATAACAAAGTCTTTTCAACCCTGATTTGTTTACAAGGGTTTTTTGGGCAAGTCCCACTTCATGAGGACAGCCAGAGCAAACTGCATTCTCCACTCCTACAAGGTTCAAAATCACAGTCCTCTGTATGGCATTTGGATTACGATCCTCTCCTATCACGTTCTCAAGCTCAAAGACTAATATCCTTTAGAGGTCTTCATAGGTAATGCCTTATGGTGTACTTAGATGACGTAATCGTCATTTGTCTTAAAGACGTGGATCCACACAATTTAAAAGACTTATGTAGTACTTGGTAATCTTTGAAGAAGCAATTTTTAAGATCAAATGTCAGAAAAATTCAATTTTACAGATCAGAAATCAAGTTTCTTGGTCCACATAGTCTCTCCTAGAGGGTTACGACTGACCAAGTAAGAGTAACTGCAGTACTAAATAGTTTCCCAACTCCCAAAACTGCAGAAGCCGAAGATCCTTTGTGGCTTAGCAGGTTTTATAGATCTTTCATAGCCATTTTCTTTCATCATAGCTGCTGGCCTCTATCTGAGTTGCTTAATAAAGAGCTCCCTTTTGTTTGGACTATCCGTCAAGAAGAGCATTTCAAACTTTAAAGAAAAGCTAACATCTGCTCCAATTTTTGAAATTTTTCCAGAATTTTCTAAGCCTTCTATCTGACCAACTGATGCTAGTTCTATTGGCATAGGTGCCTGTACTAGTTCCGAATACTTGAAGTGGGCAAGTAAACAACGCAGTTGCATTTGTCTATCCGAGACCCTTACAAGGCTGAACGTAATTATACATTAACTGAGCAAGAACTTTAGGCAATCGTATGGTCTTTAAAGCATTCCAAGACATTAATTATACAGTACTCAGTTCATGTCTTGACCGACCATGCTTCCCTGATAACGTTTATTCCAGAACAAACAACCTACTGGAAATGTTAGCCAGATGGGACCTTGACTATCCAAGAGTTCAATCCCACCTTTGAACACTTACCATGTCAAGCATTCAAATGTAGCCGCAGATGCCGTATCATCGACAGTTAGTATAGTAACTGTGCAGACCTCCTCCATTTACTGCCGAAGATGTAAAGAATGCTCAACGAGCAGAGATCCCATGTTGGTGCTGGTGTGATTCCGGATTCGCCTGCTCCAGTAAGATCTTATTCTGACTGTGAAGCACCAGCACCGATCAAGTGACCTTTGTCATGAACCAAGAATTCCTGGTATCGAACACCGATTGGGTCACATCTCCAAGCAGAAGAGTATACCACTTAGGAATTCCACAGTCCTAGTGAATGTATGCTTACAGCAGTTCACGATGTACCAGGTGTTAGTCAACACCCTGGTAAAGGATCGTTCAGGTAAAACAATCCAGATTGAAATACATTTGGCCTCATTGGCAACTTGATATTCTGAGTAAGTTAAGAAATGTAGTGTCTGCATCAACATAAAGGTAATTGCTAAAGTCCTAATCTCAATCCAAGTGTATCCTCCAACTACTATCGAACCGTGGGAAAGAGTTCGGCTATATTAGTTAAACTAATTTCCGATGTACCCTCCAGGGCAACTAAACATCTTTGAGTGTTATTGTAGACGCATTTCCCCAGATATTGTGGATTGAGTTCCTATTGCAGATAAGACTGCAGAGACAGTAGCTAAAGCGGTAAATTCAACAAGATTGATTGGACTGAACACATCGACTTCCAGGTTGAGGGACGATACCTCATCTCCTCCTCTCCTTACGCTTTTCCTCTTTGTATTGACTCATATGCCACTGTGTGTCGACACGTTTCCTGAATAAAGATTCCCTATGCTGCATAAGTGTCTCAATCATCAACTTGTCGTTTTCAACCATCATCACAACTGTCAACAACTGCAGCATCATGGATCTTGTTACAAAGAACGTCTCAACACTTGTTCAGCCTTGGAGAGGACGAAGACCTACTCTTCGACTATGATGGAACCACTAATGACCCCGCCTCTGCAGCTTCACTCACCTCACCTCAACTTGCAGTATATAAGCCACGTCGTACGGCCCTATTGCTGAACATTCTACAAAGAATTGGATGGACTGACACATCTGACCAGGCTGAGGGACTGATAACCTTAATCTCCTCCTCTCCCTTACGCCTTCCTCTTTGTATTGGACTGATTGACGCACTTTGTGGTCGAAACGTTTCCTTATAAAGTATTCCCCTATGCTGCATAAGTGTCTCAATCCATATCAACTGGTCCGGTTTTTCCAAACCATATCATCACAACGGCTGTCAGACACTGCAGGCATCATGGATCTTGTTACAAAGAATCCTCACACTTGATCAACCTTTGGACGAAGACCTACTTCGACTAGTGGATGGTACCACTATTTACCCCTGCCTCCGCCTGCTTCACCTCACCGTCACCTCACTACAGTATATAAGCCACGTCTACGGCCCTATGCTGTACATTCTACAAGATTGATTGACTGACACAATCGACTGCCCGGGCTGGGTGACTGATTGCCTCAACTCCTCCCTCCTTACGCCCTCCCCTTTGTATTGGACTGATGAAGCCACTGTGTGGCGAAGCGTTTCCTGAATAAAGATTCCCATATGCTGCATAAGTGTCTCAATCTTCAACTGGGACCTCTTCTATGGCAGAAATGACATGTATGCCAGGGACGGTTTTCACTTATCTAGGTGTGGGGTGGGAGCACTGGCCAACGCAGTGGAGGGAGCTGTTAGGTCTTTAAACTAGGAATAGTTTAGTGGTAAGTGTTTTTTTTTGGGCGGAAAAACTGTGAAGTCGCAGGGTATTAATATGAATACTAGGAGAACTATTAATAGCAAAATGAGGTGGCTATTGGAAAGCCAGTGGCACTAATTGAAATCAAGGACAGTAATAGGTTTAGTGAGAAAACAAAAGTGGCAGGAAGGGTAAAGAGAGAGGAGGGTCCCTTAAATATTATTACACAAATAGTCACAGTGCTAGGAATAAGATGGACGTATTGAGAGTAAAGTTAGCTAGTGCAGGTAACATGATGTATATGCCATTACGAGAGTGTTTTATTTCAAAAAGTGGGAAATGCCTGCAGAATGTGCACATCCAGGGGTTTTAAAATTGTTCCAATAGATAAAAGTGTCGGATAAGTACATGAGAGGGAGGGTTGGATTTGAGTGGGACTTTTCACATCAGAAGTCTTAATTTCTTGGGTGTGCAATTGAAAATTGGGTTTGCAATGTTTTGTTAGTGGGAGATTGTAAATGAACCTCTCCTAGTATGGCCAACAGGCTCCTGCCGTGTTCCTCCTTCTTAAGTTCTTAATTTTTAAAGAACGCATTATCTGTCAGGCATACCGCCCCTAGTCCCTTAGTAACAGATAATAGTGGTGAATTCGTAATGAAGATTCTTGAAAATTTGTGGTACACTTGTACAAGATCTCTAAATTCAAACCAATGTTTCTCATCACCTGCCAAGCAATTGGTTAGACAGAAACGAACCAATAAGAAAGTACTTGAATGTCTTGAGAGCCACTATCAAATCCCAAATGAAACTGGGATGAAGTTATACCCTGATGTGCAGTGGGCTAATAAATTCTTCTACAATTTTCTATAGGTTGACACTCCGAATCCACAATTATGCATGTACGGTGTAGATAAACGTATTGCCCTTATGAGTGCTAGATTCTAAATCCGAAACTACAATTACAGAGCCTATGATTCAATAGCAACTCGTACCAGCCTAGCTCAAAGCAAATCTTTAGAAAGATCCGTGAAAGCACTTCAAAAATCAACAGCAAATTTACAAGAATCGCAAACACTTCGAGCAAAGCGGTCCAAAATCACAGTAGGTTTCGAGAGAGTATGCTGACTAACTTTAACAAAAGTCTGCAATGCCAAAGCTTGATCAAAAGTTTGTTGGTCCATATCGAGTATTTTAACATATTACTGGGCAATAAGTATAAGGTTAGAGAAATTAGTACTGTCAGTAAAATAATCGCATTTTATATCATATGAAGTTAGTATGATGATGATAATGTATGTTCCACCAACAAATTTTGTTGACAGGACTCTGATACACTCCTCCTGATCCTTAACTCTCTACTCTGAAACTCAGTCATACAATCAACCTGAATGTCCTTATTCCCTACCGTAACACGACGGAATTGAGAAATCCCTCAAGTAATCATTTGTAACTACCAATTCAATTTGCCCTCAAATCCGGCAAGAGTTAGCCGGTGCAACAGAGTTTTGATCCTACCAGAGGATTGACACCCATCTGCATATGTCAATCACACCGATATGCAGAGTTGGGGTTTAAATGTAAATAACCTGTATAGATGAAAATTACAGTATCAACTTATCAGTATACAAGAATTTTTTTTTTTGTGAGTGTTCACGTTCTCTCCAAATTTTGAGATTTAACGGTCTAGATTTGAGTGCACCGAACCTGCCTTTCTTTTAAACACTTCTTTATTTGATATATTTTCTTCCTCAAATCCGTAGATCACATGAATACAGATCGATCGATAAAATTTTTTTATCACTTCTATTGTGTAATCCCAACTTGAGTTTCATTTGATGAGTTGTGCTATATTATACCTTGTATTGCATTACAGTTTCATTACAGTTTCAGTTACATAAGCTTCCATTCCAATATTCTACTTATGTATGTTATAATGTTCAATTGTTGTGTACTTTGACATTGTATAGAATCAGCCCAAGCCGTACACCTGCCGTCTCTAGTATGTATTAGTTTTATGTCGGGACAACATACGTTGGCGTCGCCAAGCTCTCAGTAATAGTACCAGTTCCTAGTAACCAGTTACCAGTAACCAGTGTACCAGTAGATGACTCACTACCAACTGTCTGTGTGAATCACTGACTGTTATTCATGTTGCTGCTGACCATAGCATGATTTCAAACACAGCTCACCCTGTAGGCACTTGTGGGTCAGTCTAAGATAGGAAGCAGAGAGAGGCAGGTCGGCTGATGGTGCTTCCCATTCTTCCCGTTATATATTATATGTAATACCAGCCTACGTGAGTATTTTTACCCCATCCATGTTATCGAACCCACATGACAATGTGAGTAGTCACGAAAGCGCATGGAATTTCTCTGTTCTTTCACAGTGGTTGTTTTGCATATATATATATATATATATATATTATATATATATAAATATATATATAAATATATATATATATATATATATAATATATATATATATATTAAAATATAAAAAATATATTATATAATATTTATATATATATATATATATATATATATATATAATATATATAAAATATATAATATAAATATATATATATATAATATATACATGCATATAATATATATATTATATATAATATATATAATATATATATATATATAAATATATATATATATATATATATATATATATATTATTAACACACTGGCCGATTCCCACGAAGGCAGGTTGGGCCCGAGAAAGAAAAACTTTCCACCATCATTCACTCCATCACTGTCTTGCCAGAAGGGTGCTTACACTACAGTTTTTAACTGCAACATTAACACCCCTCCTTCAGAGTGCAGGCACTGTACTTCCCATCTCCAGGACTCAAATCCGGCCTGCCGGTTTCCCTGAATCCCTTCATAAATGTTACTTTGCTCACACTCCAGGCAGCACGTCAAGTATTAAAAACCATTTATCTCCATTCACTACTATCAAACACGCTCATGCATGCCCGCTGGAGTCCAAGCCCCTGGCACACAAAACCTCCTTTACCCCCTCCCTCCAACCTTTCCTAGGCCGACCCCTACCCACCTCCTTCCACTACAGACTGATAACACTCTTGAGTCCATTCCTGTTTCGCTCCATCTCTCTACATGCCGACCCCTCAACAACCCTTCCTCAGCTCAGACCCTCTGGACAATAATTTGGTAATCCCGCACCTCCTCCTAACTTCCAAAATAACTAATTCACTGCATTATATCACACCACACATGCGCCTCATACATGACATTTCCACTGCCTCCAGAACTTCTCGCTCGCGTGCAACAATCATCACGCCATGCTTCACACCCATAAAGAGCATTGGAAAACTCTACTCTCATATATTCCCCTCTTTGCCTCCAAGGACAAGTTCTTTTGTCTCCACAGACTCCTAAGTGGCACCGCTCACCCTTACCCCTCACCAATTCAATGATTCACCTCAACTTTCATAGACCCATCCCTGACACGTCCAATCCCAAATATCTGAAATACATTCACTCCTCATCCTTCCACACTCCAATCTAATATCCATCTTTTCAATTGACACCTAATCTTTTTATCCTCATAACCGACCTCTATCCCTGTATTCACTTTTATTTTCTTCGTTTCATACCCAGCCAAATTCATCCACCAATCCTCTGCAACTTCTCTTCAGAATCTCCGAAGAGCACAGTGCATCAGCAAAGAGCAACTGTGACAACTCCCACTTAATGTGTGATTCATTATCTTTTAACTCCACGCCTCTTGCCAAGACCCTCGCATTTATTTCTCTTACAACCCCATCTATAAATATATTAAACAACCACGGTGACATCACGCTTTCCTTGTCTAAGGCCTATTTTACTGGGAAATAATCTCCCCTTTCCTACATACTCTAACTTGAGCCTCACTATCCTCGAAAAAATTCTTCACTGCTTTCATAACCTACCTCCTACCCATACACCTGCAACTTCTGCCACATTGTCCCCCCTATCCACCTTGTCATACGCCTTTTCCAAATCCAAAAATGCCACAAAAACCTCTATAGCCTTATCTAATACTGCTCACTTATATGTTTCCTGTAAACACCTGGTCCACACACCCCTTCCTTTCCTAAAGCCTCCTTGTTCATCTGCTATCCTTTTCTCTTCTTACTCTTAATTTTTCAATAACTCTACCATAACCTTTACCAGGTATACTCCAACAGACTTATCCCCCTATAATTTTTGCACTCTCTTTTGTCCCCTTTGCCTTTATACAAAGGAACTATGCATGCTATCTGCCAATCCCTCTTCCATACATTTATTAAATAATTGCACCAACAAATATATAAATATAATATATAATATATATATATATAATATATAACAGAGAGAGAGAGAGAGAGAGAGGAGAGAGAGAGAGAGAGAGAGAGAGAGAGAGAGAGAGAGAGAGAGAGAGAGAGAGAGAGAGAGAGAGAGAGAGAGAGCCATTGTGAAAAATAGTTAAATTTCAAACATTTTCCTGACTTCTCACATTATCAAGGAACTATATAAATATAACGCCAACAGGAAGGCACATAAAGGTAAGACTACAGCTTACAGTCACGTTACAACACCCAACTCTCTGAAACACGTTGATTCTCTACCTGAGCATTAAGAGTGTTTTTACTTGTCTAATGCATGCTTAAATTTTTCTCAAATTTTATTAATTATTAAAGAATCCAATTTATATAAGCCAAAAGAAATATTTATATCATTTTCAAAACTGCTTTTTATGAAACATGATTCTATTGTATTCCGGTCAACCATGAACTTGCTTGAAACAACTTTCTCAGCCTTTAGAAAATCAATTGGATGGTTAAAATCTCTCACATGAATAAACAGAGCATTGGAATCTTGTCTTTCTTCTAATGCTGTATTTCTGTTGTTTTAATAAACTATCATATGTTTTGCAGAGAATTTTATAGACACACTCATCAGCATTTTGAAAAGATTTTTTATCAAAAGTTCTTTTTTACTGAATCAAGATTTATAAATACAACTTTGATATTAAAAGTCTTAAGAAGAGATTGCATATCAACCAAGTTTCCATGGTCATGTAGAACCACCATATTTTTAGTTGAATATGGTTGGCTGTCCCTTTTTGAATTGTAAAATGTATTTCTGGCAATTTTAATGGATTTAACAATTAAAATTCTTGGGTATTTTAGATCATTAGCTATTTCATAAATTTTTGAGATTTCTTCATCTACGAATCCTGGACTACAATACGCAAAGATTTCAAAAATATTGATGAAAATACAAACAGCTTAACTTTTTCTTGGTGTGAAGAGTAATTGGAACATTTATTTATAGGTATTCTGTAAATTCTAAGTTTAAAAATCATTGTTACCATGAATAATTGAAACATCTAGAAAAGACAATGAGTTATTTACTTCGAATTCAAGAGTAAAATTTATAGAATTGGCTAAACTATTTAATTTAACAAGGAAATGGTTTATATCTACATTTTTAGGCATAAGACACAAAATATCATCTACATAACTGAACCACTTAGCTCTATTTCGATGGATTGTATATAGCAACCTTGTTTCAAAAAATTCCATGTATAAATTAATAAGAACAGGTGAAAGAGGATTTCCCATTGCCATATCAAACTTCTGAGTGTAAAACTCATCATTAAATACAAATTTT
This sequence comes from Cherax quadricarinatus, assembly GCF_026875155.1. Classification (NCBI taxonomy): domain Eukaryota; kingdom Metazoa; phylum Arthropoda; class Malacostraca; order Decapoda; family Parastacidae; genus Cherax; species Cherax quadricarinatus. The sequence continues at coordinate 32,743,953 of NC_069455.1, read as the reverse complement.
GTTTCAGCAATACAAAGTTTAATAAGTTTAATGATAGTAGGAACTGGCAATGGTAAATCACACTTAACAATTTTCTTATCTGAAGAACTTGTTAGCATAAGTCTCATCTCCTTCATTCCACTGGGCTCCTTGTTTAATTGGGGTGTACCTGCTTCCATTGCCATGTTTCCTCTGTGCAAGAGCCCTGTAACCTTCTTCAGCATATTTACCTCATATTCTACGGCCCATATCCTGGCTTCTGCTGCTTCAGTTTGTAACTCCCTTTTCTTAATCTCTGCCTCCATTCCCATTCTCCATTTTCATAGAAAGGTCACCTAGTTTGTTTTCCCAATCTCGTTCCATCCTTTTACATTGCTCTTCCATCCATTCTTCCTTACCAGGTCCATCTTTCTCTGATCCTTTGAGCCTTCGACTTCCCCTCTGAGCACCCATTTTTTTATGTGTTAGGTTTTTGTAGTGTGTGTGCTGTTTGTGTGTATGTGGGTGTGTGTGTGTGTGTGTACTCACCTAATTATACTTACCTAATGTGGTTGCGGGTGTCGAGGGATCAGCTCCTGGCCTGCTCTATACTGACCTACTGTGGTCCTCGCTTTCTCCTGCTCCATGCTTTCATACCTCGTATCAAACTACATATGGTTCCTGCTCCTCTACCCTGTTGTGTGTAGGTGTATGTGTGTGTGTGTGTGTGTGTTGCCGTGTGTGTGTGTGTGTGGTGTGTGTGTGTGTGGTGTGTGTGTGTGTGTGTGTGTGTTTGTGTGTGTGCATGTATGTGTGTGTGTGTGAGTGTGTGTGGTGTGTGTGTTGTGTGTGTGTGTGTGTGTTGTGTGTGTGTGTGTGTGTGTGTGTGTGTATGTGTGTGTGTGTGTGTGTGTGTGTACTCACCTAATTGTACTCACCTAATTGTGGTTGCAAGGGTCGAGACTCAGCTCCTGGCCCCGCCTCTTCACTGATCGCTACTAGTTCCTCTCCCTCTCTGCTTCCTGAGCTTTGTCATACCTCTTCTTAAAACTATGTATGATTCCTGCCTCCACTACTTCACTTCCACTATTCCACTTCCTGACGACTCTGTGACTGAAGAAATACTTTCTAACGTCCCTGTGACTCGTCTGAGTCTTCAGCTTCCAGCTGTGACCCCTTGTTTCTGTGTCCCCTCTCTGGAACATCCTATCTCTGTCCAACTTGTCTATTCTCCGCAGTATCTTGTATGTCGTTATCATGTCTGCTGGGCCTCCCTCCTTACCTGTGCATACTTGTTCCAGGCTCTGCGACTAATCTCCCTATTTTCATGCGTTCTCTGCCTTCTGCACTTTTTCCATTCTCTATTGCACTTTGTTTTTTGCCTCCTTACACCATCGGGTAAACCAGGGGCTCGTTCTGGTCTTCCCATTGTTTCTGTTGCCCTTGGGAATAAACCTTTCCACTGCCTCCTTGCATTTTGTTGTTACATATTCCATCATTTCATTTACTGGTTTTCCTGCCAGTTCTCTGTCCACGGAGCCTCCTGCAGGAAGTTCCTCAACCATGTGTAGTCCCCTCTTTTATAGTCTGGCTTTTCCCATGCAACTCCTCTTAACTCTCTCCATTTGCAACTCTACTATGTATTCAAAGCACAGAACCACGTGGTCACTAGCTCCTAGGGGCCTCTCATATGTGATGTCCTCAATGTCTCAACTGCCCAGGGTGAACACAAGGTCCAATCTTGCTGGTTCATCCTCCCCTCTCACTCTTGTAGTGTGCTTGTCATGTTGGTGCATGAGGTTTTCCAGGACCACATCCAACATCTTGGCTCTCCATGTTTCGGGACCCCCATCTGTCTCCAGGTTTTCCCAGTCAATCTCCCTGTGATTGAAATCCCCCATAACCAGCAACTTTGCTCTGCTGGAGTGAACTCTTCTTGTCACCTCAGCAAGTGTGTCCACCATTGCTCTGTTGCTCTCTTCATATTCCTCTCTTGGCCTCCTGCAGTTCTGTGGTGGATTATTCATCACTGCAATGACCACATTGTGCTCCCCAGACTGAAGTGTACCTACTACGTAGTCCCTTTCTCCTGTCTCATCTATACCTCCCATTTTCTCTAATTTCCATCGGTTTTTTACGAGCAGAGCAACCCCTCCTCCCCCTCTGCCCCTTCTATCTTTCCTCATGATCTGGTATCCTCTTGGGAAGATTGCATCTGTTATTGTCTCCGTGAGTTTTGTTTCTGTAACTGCTATGATGTCTGGGGACTTCTCATTGATTCTTTCTTGCCATTCCTCATATTTATTCGTTAATCCATCCGTATTTGTGTACCAAACCTTCAACTTCTGTTCTAATACTGTAACTGTGATCCTGAGGGAATACTGGGGTTGGGAGAGCAGGAGCCCTGGTGGGGGCCTGTGGGGGATTGCAGTGGAGGTGGAGGAAGAGCTCCTATAGGGTGTTGCTGTAGGGGTAGGTTTGTGGTGCGAGGGGTGGAAACAGAGGGATCGGTGTGTGATGGTTGGTTTGGATTGTTCAGTTGCCTTGGTGGTGTCGTGGCTGGAGTCCTTCTGCAGGTGTTTCTGGGGGGTGTGCTTGTCCTTCCACTTGTTCCTGGGTTATTCTGCTATCCTTTTTCATTTCTTCCTATTCCTCCTTTCGTTTTTGCACTCTCTCTTTCAGTATCATCCTTTCCTCCTGTGTTCTGTCTCGTTCGAGGTACACACTCATGAACTCCTGTTTGCCTCTCAGCCATGCTTTCTCCTGCAGGATCATGGTTCAAGTTGATTCTGCCTTGAAAATTACTTTGAGAGGCCGATTCCTTTTCTTTGTGAACCACCCGATTCTCTGAAAAATTGCCACATGTGTCATGTCTCCCTCGCCTATCACCTTCATGATACCTTCAATTGCTTTTTTCTCCTCCTGCTTTCTTTCATCATAAGTTTCCCCTTCAGCTTCGTCTAGCCCATAGACAAAAACTGATCTCTCCCTTTCCACCTCCCACTGTGACTCCCATTGCATCCTCTGAGGTGTTTTAGTTCCTTCCCGTGGAGTGTTCCTTCCTTCAGTCCCCTTCCCTAGCTGTGGCCCCTATGCTCATTGGTTTGTCCTTCCTGCTCACCTGTTCCTGGCCCCCACAAGTGTCTCGTAAGGACCCTGCACATGTCCTAGTTCCTTCAATGTCTTCCAACCTCTCATTTTGTCCTAGTGTGCTCCCTGCCTTTGTTTTGGTCCCATGTGGGTCTGACAGGACCTCTGCATACAGTTTAGCTTCCTTTGTCTGTGTCTGATGTAAACATTGCTGATGCTACTTCTGTATTATCTTTGTCTCTAGGCTGTTTCAGATTTCTCAGCTCCTCTTCTAATCTCTTTATCTTGGCTTCTGCTACTGTGGCATGTTGCTCCCACCTTCTGCATTCTGCTGCTAACCTCTCCTCCATCTTCCTTGCAAGCTCATCTAGCCTCCTTCCCCAGTCTTCCCTTTTTTTGAGCTCTGCCTTTGGGCCCTTTGTTCTCATCCTAGTTCTAGGTTGCCCCATTGCACCACAGAAGGGGGAGAGATGGTTAAATGGAGGGGAATAGATGGTTAGGGGGAATGGGGATGGATGGTTATGGGGGAGGGGGAGGATAGTTATTGGAGGGGGAGAGGTGGTTGGGGGGAGGGGGTAGATGGTTTGCAGGAGGGTGTTAAATGGTTTTAGGGAGAGGTAGGTGGCTTGGGGGAGGGGAGAGAGGTGGTTAGGGGAAGGGGAGTACGGGATTGTGTCAAGTGTATATGTGCTTGTGTATGTGTGCTTGTGTATGTGTGTGTGCATGTATGGGAGAGGGAGGGATGGAATTAAGGGGGAGGGGAGAGAAGGATGAGTGACCCTTAGAAGTGGGGGAGGTGTGTTTGTGTGGTGGGATTAGAAGGGGAGGGGAGGGGAAAGAAGGCTGAGGGTAGAGTGACCACCTGATAACGGAGTCCTTATGGGTGTGTGTGTGTGTGCATGTGTGTGCGTGGTGTGTGTGTGTGTGTGTGTGTGTGTGTATGTGCATGTGTGTGTATATGTGTGTGTGTGTGTGTACTCGCCTAGTAAGGGTGTGTGTGTATGTGTGTACTCACCTAATTGTACTCACCTAATTGTGGTTGCAGGGGTCGAGACTCAGCTCCTGGCCTCGCCTCTTTGCTGATCGCTACTGGGTCCTCTCTCTCTCTGCTTCCTGAGCTTTGTCATACCTCTTCTTAAAACTATGTATGGTTCCTGCCTCCACTACTTCACTTGCCAGGCTATTCCACTTGCTGACAACTCGTCCCTGTGACTCGTCTGAGTCTTCAGTTTCCAGTTGTGACCCCTTGTCCCTGTGTCCCCTCTCTGGAACATCCTATCTCTGTCCACCTTGTCTATTCCCCGCAATATCTTGTATGTCGTTATCATGTCTCCCCTGACCCTTCTGTCCTCCAGTGTCGTCAGTCCGATTTCCTTAACCTTTCCTTCCCTTACCTGTGTGTGTGTGTGTGTGTGTGTGTGTGTGTGTGTGTGTGTGTGTGTGTGTGTGTGTGTGTGTGTGGTGTGTGTGTGTGTGTGTGTATTCGCCTAGTAGATGGTGTGTGTATATGTGTGCGTATGTGTGTGTGTTCGTGTGTTTTGGTGGAAATTGGTACTAGGGTCTAAAGCTTCTATAAGTGTCTACCCTTGTGTGTGGTTACTCCCTGTTGAGGTTGCGGGGTCGAGTCCGAGCTCCGTGGCCCTGTGTGTGTGTGTGTGTGTGTGTGTGTGTGTGTGTGTGTGTGTGTGTGTGTTGTGTGTGTGTGTATGTGTGTGTGTGTGTGTGATGTGTGTGTGTGTGTGTGTGTGTGTGTGTGTATGTGTGTGAGGGAGAGATGGTTAGGGGGTAGGGGAGGGGTTGTTGTGGTTGAAACATCTGTTGCCTCTCTGTCGTGTAGGCTCATATTTAGTCCCAGTTGTCTTTCCTAGTAATGCTACTCTCTCCACTTATTGCCCTTTCTGGATTTAAGTATCAGTTACTGCCTGTGTTTTGTCGGGTGTGTGTGTGTGTGTGTGTGTGTGTGTGTGTGTGTGTATGTGTGTGGGACAGGTACAAAGAGAGTGGGAGAGAGAGAGGGAGAGGTGGATAGAAAACAGGATGAAGGGGGTGGGGGTGGGGAATGGAAGTGGAGAGAAAGAGAGGGAGAGGTGCAGAGAAAGAGGAGTAGAGGAAGAGAGAGAGAGAGAGAGAGAGAGAGAGAGAGAGAGGAGAGAGAGAGAGAGAGAGAGAGAGAGAGAGAGAGAGAGAGAGAGTGAAGAGGAAAAGAAAGGTGGAGAAAAAGAGGGATAGAGGGATAAAAGTGGGTGGTGGGGAGTTGTAAGGAGGAGAGAGATGTTGAGAGGGAAGGAGGGGGACAGGAAGTGTGATGTGGAGGATGGAGAAAGATTGGCAAGGGGCTAGATGGGAGAAAGGGGGGAGGAAGGAAATAGAGAGGCGAATGGGGGGGAGGGAGTTAGAGGAAGAAAAAAAAAGGGACAGGGAAAGGAGAGAGAGAGAGAGAGCCAATATTGTAAAAGTATCACACCTGGATCCATTTCGAGGACAGCGTGAGGTAAGTTTCTATACCACAAGAATGGGAAGAAAGCAGCAACTTCACTCTGGCTGTACCCTTCTCCAGAACATCACTTCATCTGAGATCATTTATCTCCAGGATGACTCGAGTCTGGAACACATTCGTACAGCATAATGATGTCAACGAGATGAAGTCAGTTGATCAGATGAAAATGCTGGCCCACAGATGGCTCCAACTTCGTCCTGTTCCGTACCTGTATGTTTCATAACACTAAAAATGCTTTCAAATGAGCTGATGTAGGTAACAGCTCTTAGCTTGTCAATAAAGTTAGGAATCCTTAACCTGTAAATAGCTTGTCAATAAAGCTAGGGATCCTTAACCTAACCTTGTCAAACCATGTGTAAAAGAGAGAGAGAGAGAGAGGTGAAGGGAATGTAAGGGGTAGAGAGATATTGAGAGGGAGGGAGGGCGACAGGAAGAGTGATGGGGAGGTGGAGAAAAAGTGACAAGGGGACTAGATGGAGAGAAAGGGGGAAGAGATGGAGGAAGGAAAAGAGAGGGGGGGAATGGGAGGAGGGAGAGAGGAAAAGAAAATGGACAGTGAGAGGAGAGAGAGAGAGGTGTAGGGAAGGTAATGGGAAGGGTACTACAGAGAGGTGTCAACCGTCCTGTGTGCATGCACATGTATGTATGTGTGTTTGTGAAACAGGTAATAAGAATAAGAGAGTGGTAGAGAGAGAGGTGGAGAGGAAAAGAGGTAAAGAAAGAGATGGAAAGAGAGAGGTGGAGAGAAAGAGGAATAAATGAGGTGGGGGGTCTGGAGGTTGAGAGAAAGAGAGGGAGGAGGTGAAGAGAAACAAGGGCAGAGCAAAAGAGAGAGAGTGTGGTAGCACTTGACATTGCTGGTTCTTTCGACCGGGTGTGGCACCAGGGCCTTTTAGCAAAACTGCAAGTTCTGGGAACTGCATGCTCCACGCTGTCTCCTCAGTAATTACCTTCATGGTAGATCTCTAAGGTAGTTCTCAATGGAATGGAATCAGCAAAACATCCTATTAGGGCAAGTGTTCCACAAGGAAGCATGCTGGGACCATTGTTATGGAATGTCTAATTCAATGAAGTTCTTCATCTCCCTGGGGCTCCACGCCCTCTCCCGTTTCCACAAGAGGAACCACCACCTCCTCACTCCTTGTACGACCATGCCCTCCTCCTTGACCTCATTCTTCTTCAGGCATTGCCCTCACATGTGCAGATGCTCCACCTCTTGCCAGCCCAGGAGCCCATTTTTGCTTGCCACACTCTGCCGCCATATGGTCATATGCACCACACAGGCGGCACGTATGCCTCTGCCCGGCATATGCCACCATTACCTGAGTTTTAAACTCCTCAAGATATACATATGATATCTCACCATCATTTTAAGATTAAAAGTGCCTTCAAGAAATCCTCGTCTGGGTAAACAGCAGAGGGGTGCAAAGCATGACCACACTCCACCTCATCCAGGCAGCAAATAAGGAGCTACTGCACAGCACAACCTCTCGGCCCGAAAGCGAGGAGGGCAATGAATATCTCCTTTATAGTGTAATAATAAGTTATTATCTCCTTTATATTATAACAACAAGGTAAAATAACCCCCAATGGAAATATATCACTGTCTGACTTTTTGGGTTATCTTAGGTTCTTTACACATATGCTGCTATGTGTGGTAATCTATGTAACTGTATTTGTGTTAACCTGAATAAACTTACGTAGTTACATTAAACATCATGCACAGTGTGGGAGGGGCTTATTGCAGAGGTGGGAGGAGCAAAGAGGCAGCTAAGGACTATAATTGCTCGATCGACAGTTTGGAACTCCCAACAAATGTCTTTATACTCATGCTAATATTATCTGTATTATCTGCATATACCATTTATTTAGTAAAGATATTAAGCATAAGATAAATAAGATCAAAGCATAATAAAGATGGCCAAATTAATAATCAGTGTCATATTACACTGGAGTTCTCCAGGGAAGAGTCCTTAGTCCCCTGCTCTTCCTCATTTACATCAAGGATCTTCCAAACGTATCCCAACACCTGAAACCCATTCTCTTCGCTGACCACACGGCTTAGTCATCTCCCACCCTATTCTTTACACCCTCTACACCATTGTTAACGAGGAGCTGTTCAAAATATCGACTTGGATGACAGCCAATAAACTTACACTTAACACTGACAAAACCTACTATATTATGTCTGGTAGCAGAGCAGGCCAGACATAATGAGGGCAAATTCCTAGGCCTATACCTCGACAACAACCTGAATTTCAGTACCAATATCCAACACATAACAAAAAAAGTATCGAAAATGGTTGGAATCCTCTCCAAGATACGATACTACGTGCTGCAAACTGCCCTTCTCACACTATACCATTCACTCATTTATCCATAACTCATCTATGCTATTTGCGCTTGGGGATCAACTGCAGCAACACACCTAAAGCCAATAATAACCCAACAAAAAGCTGCAGTAAGAATAATCACTAAATCCCATACCTGGCAACACACCCCGCCACTATTCATAGATCTAAACTTCATTCGCTGCCTGACCATGGTAGAGTGCGGTTGTGCTCTGCACCCCTCTGCTGTTTTCAGGCGAGCTACCTTGTACCAACATGGCACTGAGTGTGAGGAGGCTCGTAAATACCATCGGTATAGAACTGCTTCATGGGGCAATTTCACCCTCTTCAGCACAGGTGTTACTCCCGACCATCATTAGGGAGACGTATGGTATCCAGGACGATGAGGTGTATGCCCTGAATGGGGCATACAGAATCTTCGTCAAACTGAATTCCACGTCTGTGTACGAGTCTTTGGTGACGAGATTCCAAGACGTGAGTCTTGACGCTACTCCAGCTGTGAAGGTGCGTTTGATCGACGTATTTCGCCACTTTACATGGGTTAAGATTCGTAATGTCCCATTTGAGGCAGATGAGGCTGACATCAGGAGTGTTTTCGAGGCATATGGGACCGTACATCTGGCACAACAGGGCAAGTGGACGGCTGGTGCTTACATGGGCCGTCTGGAGGGAATCTTTTCCCTGAAGATGACTCTGAGACATCCCATACCATCTTACGTCGTGTTGGAGGACTTCAGGACGCAAGTTATGGTATTGTACACCAGACAGAGACATACCTGCAGGTTATGTGAGGCGTACGACCATATGGCGGAAGCGTGTGTGAAGCTGAGGAGGGCGCCTGCACAAACTCGTGAAGCACCGGTTACCAGCGTGGTAGCTGTTGTTGAGAGCCCCACACGAAAGCAAGGGCTTGGACGCTTGTGGAGTGAAGTGGTAGAGGATCCCATAGACGAGACTGGCGTGTGTGAGGCAAGCTGTGACATTGCAGGAACTGTTACAAGGCAGGGGAAAAGTGCAGAAGTGCAAGTGCAGGAGGAGGTACAGGCTCTCGAGGAAGAGCTTCAGGAAGTGTTGAGGGCATTGACGCCGCCTGCAGAGGATGGTGTTACTGAGCTGGTGAGAGGCACAGCATTGCCTGTGGAGGAATGTGATGATAAAAACCATAGCAGGGATGATGGGCCAAGTAGTAAGCGTGAGATGCCGCCATGTGCTGTGGAACGAGGCGTGGTGGAGGTTGAGGTTCATCGTGAGGGAACCTCAGAAGACAACATGGAAGTGGAGGCATCACGAGGAAGAGAGCGACGGCGTCAGACTCAGATGATGTCCTGACGCCAGTGCATAGGTCTGGGAGGAAGGAAGAGTAATGTCGAGGTAGTCAGGATATGAGGCATTGCAAGAAACGGGGGGGTTGATGGTGTGAAGCCCTGTGCTGGCTCTGGGGCAGGAGGCCCTGGGATGAATGAAGAGAGGAGGAAGGGTTGGAAACTATAAAGAAGCCTTAGGTGTATGACTGTGAACGTAAATGGACTGTGTAATAGTGTGAAGAGGGAATGGTTTCGAATGTTTCTGTGTAAATATAGGGTGGATGTAGTGTTCCTGCAAGAGCACAATTTCAAGGAGGGAAGAGAGCTGGAGGTGGCGGGGTTTCAGGTCATGACTCTGCCATCTGCACGTCTGAAAGGTGGTGTGGGTATATTGATCAGGGAGGCGAGCCCATTTGTGTTGATAAGAAGTGAGGGGGAGGGGGGAGAGTGTTGCGTGTGGATGGATGGTGGATGGGGCAGAGGGTAACCTTTATAAGTGTGTATGCACCAGCTGAGAACGATGTGAAAGTAAAGCAGGAATTTGTTTGTGGTGACCTAGTTTTCTTCTTAAATGGTTTACCTGCGGTAGCCATCGTTGGTGGGGACTGGAACTGTGTTATCAGGAGGGCTGATGTGGAACCAAAAGGGGTGGGGCACATGTCAGCGGCCTTACGAGACCTCTTGAGGGATATTCAGTTGAGGGATGCAGTTGGAGGGGGAGTGTGGGAGGTAGAACAAACTGTCGTTAGGAGGGGTTATGCAGCTTGGTTAGATAGGTTGTACATTTCTCAAGGGGTCTTGGTAAAGTTTTTCCGCACAACAGAGGTAGCTTATTCGGATTATAGGGTGGTCGTGGCAGAGGTGGGATGGGAGCAACTGGCGGTTATCTATAGGGGTTATTGGAAGTTAAATACGAGTGTGTTAGGAGATGAGGAGGGGTTGGAGGGATTTACAACACTGTGGGAGGGGTTAAGTGTGGAGGTACATGGGGTGGAGGATGTGGTAACATGGTGGGATGGTGTGGCTAAAGAACGATGTAGGCAATATTACGTGAGAGAAGGAAAACGAATTAATTCTTTAATATATGGGCTGGCCAACTATTTGGAGGACAGGTTAAGGGGTTGTTATGCGAGAGGGGTGGTGGTGGGTATTTATCCTATGGATGACGTACTGGCACTTAAGAGGAGGCTGAGCGAGCTACAAGATGAGAGGTTCCAAGCTGTGACGGTAATGGCAGGTGTGGAAGAGGTGTTATGGGGCGATAAGCCTTCGTCGTGTGTAGTGCGTATGCTAAAGCAACGGCAGCAGGCAACAGCTATTCCATGGTTGGAGGTTCATGAGTCGGTAGGTGGGTATAGGGTGGGTCAGGTTATACACACCACAGATGGAATAGGAGTGTTTGTGGACGAGTGATATGGAAAGTATTGGCAAAGGGATGGGGTAGGAGCTGGGGTTTTAAAACAGGTGTGTGAGAATGTGATATGTCTGTTGGGAAACAGTGGTAGGGAAGCTTTGGGAGGGGAAATAACTGAGGGAGAAACATGGAAGGCTTTAAGTGAAATGCGTAAGTGTAAAGCTCCGGGAATTGATGGACTCCCGGCAGAGTTTTATCTTGAGCATTGGGAGCTGATGAGGGTTTTTTTGGTTATGTTGTAAAATTTAATGAAGGAGAGGGGAGAGTTGGGAGAGAAGAAGGCAACAGCTGTAGTAGTATTGGTACCGAAGGGTAAAGGGCAACATACACTTAGGGACTACCGGGCAATATCGTTGTTATGCACAGATTATAACCTGTTTGCCAAAATTTTGGGGAATCTGTTTAAATGCGTAGTGGATAGAGTAGTATCGAAAACTCAGTTTGGGTTGCCAGGGAGGTCTATGGTGGAGGGGCATGGGTTCCTAAGAGATTTCGTGGAAGGAAAAGGGGGGGAGGGGGGAGGGAGGATTTGGTGGCTTTAGACTGGCAGGGTGCATATGACAGAGTGGAACGAGAGGCATTGAGAGCCATCCTCAGGGGACAGGGGTTTGGAGAAGAAATAGTGGGATGGGTAGATGCTTTGTATTGCAGTGCAATGACGAGGGTACAGATTAATGGGAGAGTGGGTGGGAAGATTGTAATGGAAACGGGACTTCGACAGGGGTGCCCTATGCCACAACTTTTATTTGCATGCATACAGGACCCCTTTTATAGGATGATGGAGAAGTGTATGTGCAATAGGGGGGTGAAGGGAGTAGAATTGTGAGGGTTTGGCCAGTCTTAATAGGGTATGTTGATGACACTACTGTTCTGGTTAGGGAGGGGATGTCAATGGATACCTTGGATGGGGTAGTACAATTGTTCTCAAATGCAACTGGTATGAGAGTGAATTCAGAAAAGTCCATGGTTGGTGGGGAGGGTTGTGGCGCCTGTAGAGGGAATTTTCCCCATGTATACATGGGGAAGTATATGGAATAGGTTAAGTAGGATGAGGTTACAACCACGAGCACGTGACGTAATGTATCATTTTCTGCACGGGATTTTGCCGTCAGGTACGGTTCTGAGGAATAGACGTGTGGTTGAGGGGGTTGTGTGTGGAATATGTGAAGGTGAGGAGTCGGCGTTTTATGTTGTATATTTTTGTGAGGGGATGGGTAGCCACAGACATTGGTCGAGTAGGGTGCTCCATAAGATTGGGGGTAAAGTAATTTCTGTTCTGAGAGCTTTAAGTCTTGACGTGGGGGGATTGGATGGGAGTATCATTAGGGCTGTGGGAGTACATTATGGTAGATTATATATACATAACGTGGGGAATGAGGGGAAGAGGGGTTAGTGAGGTGAAGAGGCGGGTTTTAGCGGTTACATTTTATAAAAAGTTGTGCCATAACAGGAAAATTTATGGGAGAAGGTGGGAGAGGGCTTTCTCAGAGGGATATAGAGAACTTACGTTAGAGGTTTTATTAGATTTGTAAATCAGGTGGGAGGGGCAGGGTAAGGATGGTAAATGGTACTGTAGGATGGGATGTCAGGGGTAGAAACGGGGTCGCCTCCTTGGGGTTGGACAGTTGCAAAGAATTTACCTGGAGTTTACCTGGAGAGAGTTCAGGGGGTGAACGCCCCCGAGGCCCGGTCTGTGACCAGGCCTCCTGGTGGATCAGAACCTGATCAACCAGGCTGTTACTGCTGGCTGCACGCAATCCAACGTGCGAGCCACAGCCTGGCTGGTCAGGTACCGACTTTAGGTGCTTGTCCAGTGCCAGCTTGAAGACTGTCAGAGGTCTATTGGTAATCCCCCTTATGTATGCTGGGAGGCAGTTGAACAGTCTCGGGCCCCTGACACTTATTGTATTGTCTCTTAACGTGCTTAGTGATACCCCTGCTTTTCATTGGGGGGATGTTGCATCATCTGCCAAGTCTGTGCGCGACTTTAGTGTGGAGAGAGAGTTGGGATAATGTAACGTGCGAATGTGTATGAACCTGTGCGTATGGGATGTGTAACGGCACATACGCAGTTGTGGCTGTCTGCGCCTGCGAGCGCCTTAGATAAGCTGTTGTGATTAAGGATTGGTTGAACTTCATTGTAACAATGTTTCTGGACTTGTTAAGCAATAGATGTGTATCTTAACAGGGTTGAAGTGTCACTGTGTAAGACTTGGTCATGTTTCCCTTATGTTAATATTTGTTATTAAATGTACTGTGTCTTTGGTGTTACTGTTTCACCAATACTTATATAATTACCACTTGGGTTTATTCATATATGTCAAGTCAGGATGTAAGTCAACAAGTTGGTGATAAAGGTCATATTATTTCGGGGTGAGGGGGGGAATTGATGTGTAAAAAAGTTTAAGTAAATTAAAAACGGTAATCCCAAAACTTTTTTGGGTTTTAAGTTGTTACGTGTTTTTTTGAAATGTTTTATTAAACATTGTGTTACCCCTTAAATTTAAAGGGGATTGTGATTTTGGTTTTTTGGGTCCATCTATGTTGAAAATTTCTCTTTCCTCACGGGGACACTTGTCTTGTTTTTCCTAAATGAGGAAAAATTAATGTCATGATTTTTTCAGTTTTGGTGATGGGGTTAGTTTTCAAGGGTTTGTGTGTGAGTGGGGGGGGGGATGATGGGTCACTACCCCCTGCGTCCCTCGTTGTGCCCCCGGTTTTTTTTCTGGTGTTTTCACGGTTTCCGCTCTTAGTGCTAAAACTTTAATTTGTGTCATCAATCCTATACGTTTACATCCCTCTGCCCCGGGAAAACCAATCTTGGGGGGGAAAAAACATTATATACTGAGAAAAAAAAGGAAAGAATTAGTGGGCATTCCCCTAGCAGTTTTACTGCCGGGAGGGGAATCATAGCCGGGTCCCCGTGTGGAAAAATAATAATTTAAACTTTGTGTCAGAGGAAAGAAAGTCTCCCTGAAAGCATTGAGTATACATAGTGTTTTGTGTAAAATCCAGGGGCTCCTAGTATATTGATGTTTTAAAGGGGCTAAAGTTTTCCATTGAAAACGGGGGAATTTTTGTAAATAAAGGGTGATAACCCTTTATAGAGGAAGGTGCCAGAATTCGACCAGAAACTTCCCCACAGGTCAGCTTTTTTTAAAAATTAATTTTCCTTTGGCCTGCTTGTGTACTAGCAAATATTCTTTATACAGTGAATGCAGAATACAGTGTTTTTAGTAGGCAAACAAAACATATTAAAATGGTACTTAGTGGAGTGGAGTGACTTTCATTATTTTCTTTTTTTTTAAATACCAGAGGTTACTGTAAATTTTTCATTAACCTTTAGTTCCCAGCGGTGGCAATTTCCCAAAACGAGAACAATTTTTTTACTACAAAAAAAGGCCCCCTTTCCTCCAAAATTTGACCAGTAAAACTATAGTGAAAATATAGCATTTATTGTGGTGGAGCCCGGAAAAAAAAAAAAAAAAATAGAGAAGCTGGGATCAGCGATTAAAATAAAAAAAGGGGGGGGCTGGTCCGTTCGTCATTGTAGGAGTCCCACCCCAGTCCCCGGCTCTTCTAACAGAAAAAAGTTATATTTTTGTATCAACCCAAATCACATATTCCCCGGGGGTAGAAAATTTTCCCGTAGTTTCCTTCATGGGTTAGCTCAAATCACCGACCAGTATGGTTTAAATAAGTGACCCCACTGATCAGAACGATAGACTGGTCCGAAACCCTTTTACTGGTCCGAACCCCGGGCTGGTCCCAAAACCTGGACTGGTTTCAAACGTTTCGTTTTGCACCCCTTGCAGGTTTTTTAAGGGAAAAATTCAAGAGGTTTCTAGTAGAAATTTCGTAAATCAACCATTCAAATCATTATGAAACTGTGTGTAGTCTTTTGGTCAGGCAAACAAACGGGGGTTTCCCCATGGGATTTAAAATTTTCATTTTTGTGGGAAAAAGGTGTCACGCCCCCTTTTGCGATATCCAAAAAACAGCTACAAGCAGTATTAAAACGGGAAGTGTTTTTGGGTTTTGCCCAAATTTAGATAAAAATTGGGGGACTTTAAAAACACAAGGGGATTTTTAAAAAGGTCAACATCAAGCTGGGTTTCCTAGAAAAAACCCGGAAGCTTTCTAAACAGATGGGGGAAAATTTTAAAAAAATCCCGGGTGAAAGGTACTGCCCTTGATAATGGCCATGTAGTAAAAAACTGTAAAGGGTGGAGATGAGGGCCCGGTGTCAGTATAAAAGGGGGGTGATTGTTTCTGTCCCGGGAGACGTAAGGGGGAAACTGGAGGGGCTGTCCTGGGAGACAGTAAAGGGGAAGCTGGAGTGCTTTTCCCGGGGGACAGTTTTTTTGGGGAAGCTGGAGAAGCTGGGCCCTGGGAGACAGTAATGGGGAAGTGGAGATTTCCCGTCCTGGGAGACAGTATTTGGGGAAGCTGGAGATTTTGTCCCGGTAGTCGGGAAATTTTTTCGCCCCGGGGGGGGGAAAGGGAATTTCATTGAGGGCCTCATTTGGGGGGCAGGGCCCTAGTTTGGGAAACAAAAGGGGATCAAAGATAAAATTAAAAACCAAAATTGCCCAAAAAAGAAATACCGCAGGGAAATAGCAAACAAAAAGGACCCCCCACTAGCCCAAAAGTGAGGTATATTTCCAAAAACAAATGGGGGGAGCTCATTGTTGGTGCTAGGGAGGATAGAAGTAAGACAGGGAAACATGCACAACAGGGAATACAGTCACAGAAACCCAAGGCAAACGGAAACCAAAGCCTGTGCCATACTATGCACTCGGTTTTCTGCTGGCATGGGAAATCTGGAAAAAAGATGGGACGTGCAACCTATGACCACCCTAGGAAATGCCATGCCCATATGACAACAGGAAAATGCAAAACTCCCTTCCTGTAAGCTTTTTCACCCTAAAACTGTGTCCCTCTTCAGTACAGGAAAGAACTGTGTTATAACTTAAATTGCCAGGCATACCATCTAAAGGGGACAAAAGTACAAAACATCCAGGCCATGGGAAAACCTGGGTAGCCACAGCCACTCAAGGGGGAGAGGTTTTTATTTGCCAGGAAGGAAAAAAAACTGGCAGGAATGGCAGAAATCGTACACCAAATCCAGTCATTCCTGGAGTGGAACCACAGTCGATGGCCTCCACCCAAACCCAAACAGATACAGATACTAATGCCGGAAAAAAAATTTCCCCCCCCAGTACCAACAATACCCCCAAAGTCCGATAACATTCTTCTTTGCAAATATACAGGGTCTAAAGCCAGAAAACAAACAACAAAATACCTTTCATCCGTGGACGCTTGCAGAGGAAAAGGCAATGTTTCGCGGCTTTCCTGGACCCAATAAAGGATCACTTGGACAACGAAATAGGTTCCCAGGTTAAACCTAACAGATGTGCAGGTGAACGGGGCAAAAAGGGGGGGGTTGCCTGTAATTAGAGTACTTGTTTGCACAGAACTGCTAAAGCCTAAAATGTGTGGGAAGTTTTAGCAGTAAAGGTCGAAAACCCAAAACCTAGTCTTGTGATAGTCTACAAGCCTCCGGGGACAAATCCAGCAATTCCAGGAACACTGTTAAAAAATGCCCACTTTTGGGAAAACCTTCCACTCCTGCACCCAAACATCTTGTCGGGGGGATTTCAATTTAAGGCCCCTAAATGGGGGAAAATATAAAAATAATATTGTTGCATTTAAAAACACCGGGGGCAGCTCTGATAAAACTCACACTCACGCGAGTTTTTTTAAAATCTCTGCACAAAATTAAATTTTAAAACCAGCAAATAATAGAGCCTACGATGGAAAATACACTAGACCTCCTTCACTAACAATGATATTGATAAGAAATATCACCAACCAAAAACAATATACTAAATCACAAAAAATTAGGTTCAGTCAGTAGCGCGGACCCCCCAGCCCGACAAAAGGAGTTAGTCAGAGGGGCATTCCCCAAAATTCAACTTCAATAAAAAAAAACATAAAGTGGGCCCAAGTAACCATCCTAACCGATATAAGCTGGGAAATATAAAAGCAAAACAGCCCCCCAAAACTTTATCCCTTTAAACAGTTTAACTCGGTAGCACTCGATTAGGGCACAAGGCTTATTCCTCTAAAAAAAAAGAAGGAGAGATGTAAAACAAAAGAGAAGGGCTCCCTTTACGGCGAGGGAAAAGAATAACGAGCGGCAAAAAGAGGTAAATATATCTGAATCGTGGGGAGACATGGTCAGAGAAATGCAACTCAAAAATTTAAGCTAAAAGAACCCTTTAGGAGCAGGAATCGGGGGGGAAGAACTAAAAGCCATAAATGAAATGAAAGAAACCAAAGTATTTCTTCTCCTATGCCAAATAAAAATCGAGAACAAGTCCAGTATGGGCCCCTACTTAAACAAGATGGGTCCACAAGAGACACCAAGGGAAATGGTGAGTACTCAAGTCCCAAATATGATCAGTTTTTAGCAAGCCGTAACCAACGAGAGTCGAAGAAAAAATGAATTTTTTTGAGGAGCACAAAATTTGATTAACACAACCCTACCCGATGTTATCCTGACGCCAAGGGACTTCGAAAGGCGAAAAATGACTGCCCAGCATCTCCCCCGGGCCAGACTATGGAACTTGTGTTTCATGACGCAAAAAGCCCCTTCACGACCTTTTCCTCTGGAAGGGAGCATGGAACGGGGGCCCGCCCACAGTTACTAAAACAAGAGACATACCCCCCACTCCACAAAGGGGGCAGTAAACAAAGCAAAGAATACAGCCCAATAGCACTAACATCCTATCATAAAAATTTTTTAAAAGGGCCCCTAAGAAGCAAGATCACCCGCTCTAGAAACCCATCAGTTCAAAACCCAGGGCAACTGGGTTTAGAACAGGTCGCCCGTTGTCTAACTATTGGACCACTCGAAAAGGTCCTAAAGCACTAGAAGACAAAAAGAAGCAATGTAATATATAAGACTTTGCAAAACCCTTCGCAAGGTGACCATGGGTAATAGCGCAAAAAATGCGTGCAAAAAGGAATAACGGGAAAAGTCGGCGATGGATCTATAATTTCCTACTAACAGAACACAGAGGTAGTCGTCAACAGAGTAAAATCCGAGGGCTAGGTGAAAAGCTCTGTTCCACGGGACAGTACTCGTCCCATCTTGTTCCTCATCCTTATATCCGACATAGACAAGGATGTCAGCCAAGCACCCCTGTCTTCCCTTTGCAGTGACACCCGAATCTGCATGACAGTGTTTCCATTGCGCCGCAAAACTCCAGGGAGACATCAACCCCAAACTTTCAGGGGCTGCAGAAAAAATATAAGTTCAACGATGGAAATTTCAATTACTCGAAAGGTAAAATGAGGAAATTAAAAATTTTATCGATACAAAAAAAAAATTCTGGGCCCCAAAATAGAGCGAAACACCCAAAGTCAAGACCCGGGGGTGATCATGTCGGGGGATCTCACCTTCAAGGACCATAACATTGTATCAATCGCATCTGCTAGAAAATTGACGGTGGATAAGGAACCTTTAAAACTGGGGGGCCAAGCCCTGGTGACACTCTTCAGGTACTTGTTCTATTAGGTGGATATTCGCAAACCCAAAAGCACCCTTTTAGGCAGGTAATTGCCGACCCAGAAAAAGTACAGAGAACTTTCACGGGACGCATAACGGAGATAAAACACCTCAATTATTGGGAGCGCTTGAGGTTCCTAAACCCGTATTTCCCCGGAAGCAGGAGGGAAGATACATATTATATACACCTGGAAAATCCTAGAGGGGCTATACCCCAATTGCACCGAAAATCACCCCTACGAAGCAAAAAAACTTTGGGAGACGATGCACCCCCCCCAATGAAAAGCAGGGGGTCACTAGCACGTTAAGAGACCAACAATAAGTGTCAGGGGGCCCCAGACTGTTAATGCCCCCCAGCACACAAAGGGGGATTCCAACGACCCCTGGCATCCTTAAAGCTGGCACTGGACAAACACCTAAAGTCAGTTCCCGGGTCCCGGGTTTGGCTGTATGTTGGTTTTTGGGGCAGCCGCGCAACGGCCTGGGTTTTTTAGGCTTGATCCCCAGGAGGCCCGTCTCAGACCGGGCCGCGGGGGCGTTGACCCCCCGGGAATCTCTCCCGGTAAATCCAGGTAAATCCCGGGGGTGATGGGTACCCTTTTGCAGCACAAGTTTTAATAATGCATTTTTAGGTCGGTGTAATTTTTGGAGTTTATTATGGGTGATTGTCATTAAGCTTGGTGCATTTTATTGTGTTGAGGTTGTAATTTAGGGGTTATATTTCAGCCATATTGTGGCCTTTATTATTGTCCCTTTATTCCTTATGAATTGTAAAATGTTTTAAATAAACTTTTATATTGTATAGGTCAGGGGTTGCTGGATTGTTATGTGTTTATATATTTTGTTATTGATGTTATCCTTGTTCAAGTATTTTTTTAAAATTTTGTAGCAGGGGAATGTAGAATGATTCATTTGTGGGAGGGGGGGGGAGTGTAAAACAATACTGAGTAAGTTCCACTTTTGAACCCCTTTTGTACTTGGAATTGTGAAACAAGTATGTGAAGCAGCTATAGGTTGGTTTCGTTTATTTTAATGTCTTTATGTATTTTGCTTATCAGTGATTGTGTAGTAAGTTTATTGTCTCACCAGTGTCATGTTTTCATATTGACAAATGTACCATATATATTTGCAATGAAGTTTTAAAAAAAATATAAAAAAAATTCTAAACTTATTCCTGTTCAACATCCACCAATACTACGTGCAATTTTACATCTACGGGGCCTTTAAATTTTCCCCAATTTAATTTGACCAAAAACGTTTCTTGATGTTGTACAAAAACCCAGGCACAACACCCCAAACATCTCATGACATTCCCCCGGGCTGAAAAAACCTTTACAAAAAAATTTTATGTATGTCAAAGGGCCTAAAATCTAGAACACCCTACCTTAAAAGCTCAGAACTGCAGACAATTATACCTTCAAAACTACCGTTAACAACATCTTATCCCCTGACCACCACAACAACAATACATGGGAAAACCATCTTCACATAACACTAAGGGGCCCAATGGAATAAGTCATCTGTCTGACTTTTTTGGGGTTTTCCTAGGTTCTCTAACCTATGTGCATGTATGATAATTTATGTAATTTTATTTGGTATCCTGAATAAAATTACTTACAACTCACTTACTCCTCACCCCCTTGACTATAAAACAGAAATGAATCTTAATCATAAAAAAATGAATCAAACTGTCATAATTCGCCTGGATAACAATATAGAACCCTTTTATTTTGCCAAAACAAAAGCATTTACATTGCTAAACTCACAAACTATAATGTAGTTACTTAGCCTTAATACCAGCTTACTCCATAATCTAAATTAATTTAGAGTTAAGAATTAATCTAAGTCTGCCCGAAATGCCTAGCCATGCTAGGTGTCCTAGTGGCCCCCTCTGTAATTAATATTTTATAACACGTAAACCACACAATATCCAAAATCTGTAAACCCCGCATTGTAATCTTTATAGAGAATAAACTTGATTGACTGATTGAGAGTGCAGGCCTCGGCGACCTTGTCTAGCCATGTTACTGCCTATAAATATACGGTTTTCTCGACTGCCGATCTGGTGTACTCAAAGAAAACGGTGTTTAACACGGGAAACAATAAGAAATCATTTACAATGCGTAGAAATAGCCCAAAATACCGCGATTTTCGTGAATCTTTTGACGTAAATGAGGTGCGAGCACATTTCGGCGATTTTCTCGAAAGTAATGTTTTGGCCTATTGCTTGTACCTTTTCAATTATTAATGATTAGATTGAAAAGATTTTCACAGGGAACATAAAACAAACCGTGTGTCTGTGTGTATTTACCGTAAAACATAATTTGGAATATCTTAAATATTTTTTTTGTGAGGGAGGGGCGTTAAAAGGCAGATATTTTGGTGATTGTCAAAAGCGTACCAAATGTATTTTTTTTTTTACCATGAAGATAATCTCTGTTACATTTATTGATTTCATATGAAATTCTGGTTAGACGTATTCTACGAGTGGGGAGTGTCCGTAGCGCCGCTAGTACCTCCAGCCAGGAAGAGGTGGCTGCTGCCTTATGTCATAATCATTATTTTCTTTTTCTCAGTTGTTTGTTGGCCGATCTTATTCAGACTTTCTCACATCATCCTAAATACATGTTTCTAGACGTATAAAGAAAAAAAACGGACGAAAATAACAGAAACAGCAAAATGTGCATCCTACATCCAACTTCTTTTCATTCCTAACATTAGCAGTCATCTCTCTTATATCACCTGCATGTGGATGACATGCATTCAACCATCCTAGCTTTATAAAGATTTTCTTATTATTTTCCTTAATTTATACAGGAAAAGTAGTTACTAGCCCGTTGCTCCCAGCATTTTAGTCGTCTCTTTCAGCACGCATGGCTTACGGAGTCAAGATTGATTTCAACTTCCCCATGGAGATGATAGGAAATAAAAAGAACAAGAACTATTTAGAAAAAAGGATAAAATTTAAATCGGTGTGTATACATATTTGTATACACACAAATATATATACACGGCTATGGTTCAGGTTCGATTCCCAGTGAAGGAGTGGAAACAGTTGAACATGTTTCCTTACACTGATTGCTTATTTTTCGCATCAGTAAAATGGGTATCTGGGTGTTAGGCGACTGGTGTGGGTCGCATCCTGAGACAAAACTGACCTAATTTGCCCGAAATGCTCTTCATAACATGTGGCTTTCTATATAATAGCATGTCATTGATGTCAGCTAGGCCTGTATACCTTGTACATGTACTTATAGAAGTTAAGATATTATTAAGACATACAGTGAAACCTCCACTTGTGTGCACATCCACGTGCAAGTTTTTCAAAATATGAGCAGTCGATCAGTCGATTTTTTGCTTCCATACGCGAGCGAAATTTACATAAACGAGCAGGACCCAAAGGGGGTTCCTTGATGCTGGTGATGGGCTCTTGCTCTTGATCTAGGGGAATGGATCTCATTTGTTATTGGGCAAAGAAATAGATATGATGTTGATTGGCTTCATGACGAAAAGTACCTTGAAATTGAGCTCAAAGTAGCAGAAATGTTCGATTCTTTGGCGATATTCAAGAGTAAACAAATGACGTGTCCATTCCAATATGCAATCGTGAATGGGTTGACATCATTTATACAATTATTACAATAATGCAGTAGTCTGCATAACAGTAAATCTTCTATTTTTTTGTGTGAATAAAAATTATAAATTATATATATTGTAATAATAAATATTGTGGAAAATATATAGTATATTTTCCGAAAATAGTTTATTCTTTATGTAAATTAATAAAATATATTGTATTTAATAAAAATTATATTATAAAAAATGGGAAGCTCAGCACCTGCACAGTCGAGCAGGGAGAGTCGCCATTGTGCTTTTGAATGAGCCAAGAAAACGTTAGTGAAAATAAGAAGAATTTTTGTCGCTCTAGAGGTTATATTGGTCTTACACCTCACAAATAGGAGCTGAAATTGTTGGATGTGCATTTCTGCATAATTTGAGCATTAAATCGATGCACAGGACAGCTATCAGATAAGCTATCTAAATTATGTTTGTAATTCTGGCCAGTATTATCATCATAAATTTGGTTAGAGGGAGGTTTTTGAGTATTATACACAGTAATCTCCAGACTAATTGGTGTGTGCGAGGGGCTTGGACTTCCAGTGGGCATGCGTGAGCATGTTTGATAGGAGTGAATGGAGACAAATGGTTTTTAATACTTGACGTGCTGTTGGAGTCTGAGCAAAGTAACATTTATGAAGGGATTCAGGGAAACCGGCAGGCCGGACTTGAGTCCTGGAGATGGGAAGTACAGGGCCTGCACTCTGAAGGAGGGGTGTTAATTTTGCAGTTTAAAAACTGTAGTGTAAAGCACCCTTCTGGCAAGACAGTGATGGAGTGAATGATGGTGAAAGTTTTTCTTTTTCGGGCCACCCTGCCTTGGTGGAATCGGCCAGTGTGATAATAAAAATAAAAAAAAATACAGTCCACAAAAACTATAATTTTACCAGAATTACTGGTGTGTATGTACATTTCAATTGTAATTAATATAGGTCTAGAGCAACTTGTGGAGAGATAGATGGTAGGTATCGAAGGGGGACACTTTTGCGACCTAGGTGTCCTAAAAATTCCTGTTTGTCTCTGTAACTTTGATAAATAATAATTATCTTTGTTACCCTTTACTTGTATGTATGTAATGAGATTCATCCAGGTAAACGTAATTTTCCATAATTTGCCCGTTGGTCCTTCTTGAACTGGAGGTAATTAGTGAAGTCATTAATTAGTGAATTAATTACTTAATAATTATATGTGAAATGACAGGGAGGTGGATGATAGGTCCACAAATTTACTTAATGTGTAGTGGATTATAATTATTACAATATTAATTTTTCTAAGCCAAGCCTGGATAGGATTATGTTAATGTGTATAATATTAATTTTGCTATGCCAAATTCTGGCCAAGATTTATATCAGTGTATGTGTAATTGCTAAGCTCAAGTATAGCTAAGCTTTATATTAATGCATTTAAAATTTATATTATAATTTTCTAACATGTGTAATTACTAAGCTCAAGTGTAGCTAACATTATTAATGTGTATTTAAAATTTATATTATAATTTCCTTACATGTAATTGCTAAGCTCAAGTGTAGCTAGGATTTATTCAAAGGTAAGTTGTAATATTTACCTTTATGAAGTGCATAATTTAGTACATAAGCAGTGTTATTAATTAAGTTGAATTTAATACATTTGCATCATGGTTGAAAATGAGGAAATTAATGTAGAAGACAAACACATGGAATATAGAGCAAAAAGGGCATCACTGCAGGCTAGAAAAGGTCATGTAACAAAAGCATACAATAAATGTTTGGAATTAATGAATCAAGAAACTGTGAATACTGATGATTTAAAATTGCATTTAGATGTTTTAGGGAATAGATATGATTTATACAAATTATATTACAACAAATATGAAGGAGATTTGTTAGTAAATTGTGTAGATGAGACTGAAGTAGATCTTATGATTAATCAGTATTATGAATTAGAGGAAAAGATTCTTTCAAGTCAGGCCTTGAATAAATTAAAATGTGCAAACCAGGAAGTTAATCAATCTGCTCCAACAAATAAGATGTCTTTGCCAAAACTCCCAGAATTATGTTTACCTGTATTTGATCCTGGATAAAATTGGGAGGAGCTTTGGTCTATTTTTAAAGCAGCTGTGCATGATAGGAGTGACCAAGCCTGTGTAACTAAATTATAGGATAGGATAAACTCCCACATCATTTGTGACTAGAGTCACAATTTTGTTGTCTTTCCATCTTACAAGAAGGATATTATCATTGCTTTTGAATTCAAAATTGCCCCTGGCCACATTGCTCTTTTCCATTTGTTTCACAGGCATCAGTTGTGGCTTACCACATATATTATCACGTATTGTTCCAGCATACCTGCAGTTATACTTGTCTCTCAATACCTTGACCAAAGGTATACTTGAAAAGAAATTATTAGCATAGACTGCTGATGTTTTTCTTTGGTCGAGAGATGCTGCAAGTATAAGAACAATCCTGGAACTCATTGGGAGTTTACTTTCTTAATTTGGCAGCTTTATGTGATGGTTCTCAAAAGTTGGGTTTCCTTGATACATGAGTATATCATGTATGATTCCATCTTTACTGGCACGACAGGAGAGTTTGAAACCCCACTTGTCTGGTTTGTTTTTGATGTATTGCCTTAGGTTTACAGCTGTTTTGCCCTTGAAAGCAACCAAAACTTCATCAACAGACTGCTTGGGTGTAGCTGGAACTTTCAAGCAAGCTTTAGTTAGTGCAGTGTAAAAAGGCCTTATTTTGTGGAATCTGTCATTATCCTTCTTTTGTGTGTTATCATTGAAATGAATGGTATGCCTCAGCAACCTAAACCTCTTTGATCCCATGACTTCTGCAACTTGAATTATCTTACTTGCACTTCTCCAATAGTCCTCAATGGATGGCTGTACAGTGTAACCCATATACAACAGAATACCTATGAACCTAGTTATTTCCTCAGAATCTGTTTGAAAAGTAGTATGTATGTTTTTTTGCCTGGCATACAAATTAGTTTGAAATGCAATGTTGTCTATCATGTCTTGAGTAAAAAAGTCTGTAAAATAATTATATGCACACCTAACTTCAATAGGCTTTACATGTTCATATGCAGGCAAAGGGTCAGTCTGGATGTCCTCATTCTTCCATTGGGTGTCTACTTGACAAGAAAGATCATCTTGAAGCTGTTCTTCATCAGGGTACTCCTCCACAGTACTACGTTTCTTCTTCTTGTTCAATTTCTGCTTTTTTGCTGGAGGTGCAGCTTCCTCCTCATCTGTTGACACCTCTGCATCTGGTGGCAAGTATTCATCATCAGTTTCCACCACTTCCAAGGTTCATTGCTGGGGATGCAGCTTCCTCCTCATCTGTTGACACCTCTGCATCTGGTGGCAAGTATTCATCATCAGTTTCCACCACTTCCAGGTCATCTGGGTTTTGATCTGAGTCACTATTGTCCCAAACAGACAAATTTCGACTTAGCCTTGGAGGACTCACAGTAGAACAATTTCTGAATGATGTGGAATGACAATAAAAATGTTCTGTACACTCCCAGATCATTACTGAATTCATATATACACTACCAAATTTTATGGAAATATTTGTATACCGAAACTTGAAAACATCACCTAAACGGGCAGGACCGAGTGTACTTGTTCCTCTTTTGTTGCACTTTTTTCATTTGCATGGTGCACTCGTAATATGCTTCACAACGTCTTTACATATATATGTCAAAATATGGCTAAACTATTCATTTATGCACTAGACACACAAACCAGTACTTACTGACATTGTAGAGGGTGAAAAGCTTGAGTATATAAGGAGCACTCAACGAAAAACACTAGTCTGAGCGACGCCAAGCAAGAAATGCTTACATTCTGCTCTCTCGACCAATGAGAAGCGAGGAGACGCCATCACCGCTTAGCTGGAGCGACTCAGGGAAGGTTTGTGATTGGTCAAAAATAGAGAATGGGAACCCAGATGCGTGGGGGGAGTAGGAGGACGTGTGCAAAAAACCACGCTCTCAGGACCGAGTACACTCGGCCCTGCCCAGTAAAGGGATTTATTAATTAAAATCTCTAGTAAGGCTGATACATGCAGGTAATGAGATTAAAAGCTGTAAGCCTTCTCCCTGAAAGCTGGCTGCCTTGAATCAACGTCTAGCGCAAGCTGGATGCCAAGGTATTGGTCCAGTGTGGTGAGAATGGTAATGCACTGCGTACCTTGTTCTAAGGTTCGTAGGTTCGAGTCTCCTTCAGCCAGAGATCAGTGTTTGTGTATATTTCGCCTGCACTTGCAAATTTCTTGCATTGTTAAAATCTCTAGTAAGGATGATGCATGCATGGGATGAGATGAAAAGCTGTAAGCCTTCTCCCTGAAAGCTGGCTGCATTGGATCAACGTCTAGCGCAAGCTGGATGCCAAGGTATTGGTCCAGCGTGGTGAGTATGGTAATGTACTGTGTACCTTGTTCCAAGGTTCGTAGGTTCGAGTCTCCTTCAGCCAGAGATCAGTGTTTGTGTATATTTCACCTGCTGTTGCGAATTCCTTGCATTGTTAAAATCTCTAGTAAGGCTGATGCATGCAGGGGACGAGACGAATAAGCTGTGAGCCTTCTCCCTGAAAGCTGGCTGCCTTGGATCAACGTCTAGCGCAAGCTGGACGCCAAGGTATTGGTCCAGCGTGGTGAGAATGGTAATGCACTGCGCGTCTCGTTCCAAGGTTCATAGATTTGAGTCTCCTTCAGCCGAAGATCAGTGTTTGTGTATATTTCTCCTGCTCTTGCGAATTCCTTGCATTGTTAAAATCTCTAGTAAGGCTGATGCATGCAGAGGAAGAGATGTAAGCCTTCTCCCTGAAAGCTGGCTACCTTAGATCAACGTCTAGCTTAAGCTGGACGACAAGGTATTGGTCCAGTGTGGTGAGAATGGTAATGCACTGCGTACATTGTTCTAAGGTTCGTAGGTTCGAGTCTCCTTCAGATATATATATATATATATATATATATATATATATATATATATATATATTATATATATAATATATAAAGATTAGTGCAACTTATCATAGGAGAAAAGTGTTGCAGAGGATCAAGGATGCTGCAGAGTAAGACACTCTCACAGCACGGGAGCGGCAGTGAGCAATCTGAGATCACCAGTCTCTGCATGCTGGAAACTAAGGGTCACTCATTTCTGAAGCTATCAGAATTAAAGTAAACAGCATTTACTAAAATTTAATAGCATTTACTACGATGTAGGTAAGTTAATGAAAGAGTTGACGGTTAGCAAGTGTGGGGATCCAACAGTACACACAAACAAACGTGCACTCGCAAGTACACAAGTACACACACACACACACACACACCCCACACACACACACACACACACGCTGACACACACACACACGCTGACACACACACACACACACACACATGCTGACACACACACACACACACGCATATGCTACAGCCTAGTGTCTAATCGACATGTCCTAGGACAAATGGTAACACACACACACACACACACACACACACACAAAACACACCAACATGCAACACACACCCAACATGCACACACACACACACACACGCACACACACACGCACACACACACCCCACACACACACACACACACACACACATGCACACACACATATACAACAGGCCTAGTGTCTAATCGACATGTGCCTAGGACAAAATGGTAACAAAATGGTAACTAACACACACACACACACACACACACAAAGACTCGACCCCTGCAACCACAAATAGGTGAGTACACACACACACACACACACACCGCAGACACAATATAGTTTAGATGGCCAAAGACTGCAAACCTCACTCAAGGAAAAAGATCTGGGGGTGAGTATAACACCGAGCATATCTCCTGAGGTGCACATCAATCAGATAACTTCTGCAGCATATGGGCGCCTGGCAAACCTACGGATAGCATTCCGATACCTCAGTAAGGATTCGTTCAAGACTCTGTATACCATTTACGTCAGGTCCATACTGGAGTATGCAGCACCAGTTTGGAATCCACACCTGGTCAAGCACATCAAGAAATTAGAGAAAGTGCAAAGGTTTGCAACAGGACTAGTCCCAGAGCTACGGGGATTGTCCTACGAAGAAAGGTTGAGGGAAATCGGCCTGACGACACTGGAGGACAGGAGGGTCGGGGAGACATGATGACGACATATAAAATACTGCGCAGAATAGACAAGGTGGACAAAGACGGGATGTTCCAGAGATGGGACACAAACACAAGAGGTCACAATTGGAAGCTGAAGACTCAGATGAATCAAAGGGATGTTAGGAAGTATTTCTTCAGTCATAGAGTAGTCAGGCCGTGGAATAGCCTAGAAAGTGACGTAGTGGAGGCAGGAACCATACATAGTTTTAAGGCGAGGTACGATAAAGCTCATGGGGCAGGGGGAGAGAGGACCTAGTAGCAATCAGCGAAGAGGCGGGGCCAGGAGCTATGTCTCGACCCCTGCAACCACAAATAGGTGAGTACAAATAGGTGAGTACACACACACACACACAAACAAACAAACACACACACACACACACTTACGCACACATACACACACACACACAAACAAACACACACACACTCACACATACACACACACACACACACACACAAACAAACACACACACACACACACGTAGATTGCGTTTTCCTAGACTGCAGGAAGGCCTTTGACACAGTTCCCCACAAGAGATTAGTGCAGAAGCTGGAGGATCAGGCACACGTAAAAGGAAGGGCACTGCAATGGATAAGGGAATACCTGACAGGGAGGCAGCAACGAGTCATGGTACGTGAAGAGGTATCACAGTGGGCGCCTGTTACGAGCGGGGTCCCACAGGGGTCAGTTCTAGGACCAGTGCTTTTTTGATATATATGAACGACATGATGGAAGGAATAGACTCTGAAGTGTCCCTGTTCGCAGATGACGTGAAGTTGATGAGAAAGAATTAAATCGGACGAGGATGAGGCAGGTCTGCAAAGAGACCTGAGAGGCTGGACATGTGGTCCAGTAACTGGCTTCTCGAATTCAATCCAGCCAAATGCAAAGTCATGAAGATTGGGGAGGGGCAAAGAAGACCGCAGACAGAGTATAGGCTAGGTGGACAAAGACTACACACCTCACTCAGGGAGAAAGACCTTGGGGTGACCATAACACCCAGCACATCACCGGAGGCACACATCAACCAAATAACCGCTGCAGCATACGGGCGCCTGGCAAACCTGAGAATAGCGTTCCGATACCTTAATAAGGAATCGTTCAAGACACTGTACACTGTGTATGTTAGGCCCATACTGGAGTATGCAGCACCAGTCTGGAACCCACACCTAGTCAAGCACGTCAAGAAGTTAGAGAAAGTACAAAGGTTTGCAACAAGGCTAGTCCCAGAGCTCAAGGGAATGTCGTTACGAGGAAAGGTTAAGGGAAATCGGACTGACGACACTGGAGGACAGAAGGGTCAGGGGAGACATGATAACGACATACAAGATTACTGCGGGGAATAGACAAGGTGGACAGAGATAGGATGTTCCAGAGAGGGGACACAGGGACAAAGGGTCACAACTGAAGCTGAAGACTCAGACGAGTCACAGGGACGTTAGGAAGTATTTCTTCAGTCATAGAGTTGTCAGCAAGTGGAATAGCCTAACAAGTGAAGTAGTGGAGGCAGGAACCATACATAGTTTTAAGAAGAGGTATGACAAAGCTCAGGAAGCAGAGAGAGAGAGGATCCAGTAGCGATCAGTGAAGAGGCGGGGCCAGGAGCTGAGTCTCGACCCCTGCAACCACAATTAGGTGAGTACAATTAGGTGAGTACACAACACACCACAACAACACACACACACACAACAATACACACACACACGCACACACACAACACACACACACACACACACACACACACCACACATACAACACAACACACACACACACACACACACACACACACACACACACACACTTGTTAGAAGAGAGAGCAGACTTAGTTTTTTTGACAGGTAGATCGGCCAAAGAGGAACCTAGGAAGTACGCATTCTAGGAAGAAAGATAAACATAGAGGGAACTAGTGTGTAGGCGGCTGGGTCGGCATCAGGTCAAAATCAGGCCAGTGAATCACATGTTCACGCGGACAATGCAAGCATTCTGAGCACTCACATGCACGTATAATGCGCACACACGTCCATGCATGCACTCAAACCCAAAAGTAATGCTCACACAAGCACACACATTCACTCATATACATATATACGCACACAGACCAATCGATACCTCACTGTGACTCGAAAACATTTACACACTCCTTTCCTTACCACTCCGTATCTCTCTCTCTTTCTGTCTCCCTCTCTCTCACACACACAAGGAATCAGGAAAGGCAGGACAAAAGAAGCCATATTACAAGAGAGGGAACTACACAGGCATGAAGAATTTCCTGCAGGAAGGTCAGTAAATGAGGTGATGGAATATGTGACAACAATATGCAAGGAAGCTGAGGAGAAGTTTGTACCTAATAGTAATAGAAATAACGAGAAAGCCAGGATGAGCCCCGTGGTTCACCCATAGGTGTACAGTGGCCAAAACCAAGTGTGCTAGAAAATAGAAGAAGAATAGAGGGAAAAGGATCCAGGAGAATAAGGAGAGCAGTCGTAGAGCCAGAAATGAATATGCACAGGTAAGAAGGGAAGCCCAGCGACAATACGAATATGACATAGCAGCGAGAGCCAAATCTGACCCAAAGCTGTTGTACAGCCACATCAGGAGGAAAGCAAGAGTCAGGCTGAGGAAGGAAGGAGGGGAGATTACAAGAAACGACAACAAAGTATGTTAGGAGCTCAAAAAATGTTCACAGAGGAGAAAGAAGGGACTCCAGAAAGACAGAGAGGTGGGGTACAACATCAAGTGTTGGACACAATACATTCAACCAAGAAAGAACTGAAGAGGCTGCTAAGCAAACTAGATACCTCAAAGGCGATGGGGCCGGATAACATCTCTCCATGGGTCCTGAGAGAGGGAACAGATTTGTTATATGTACCACTAACAACAATCTACAACACATCTATTGAAACAGGGCGGCTACCTGAGGTATGGAAGACAGCAAATGCAGTCCCAATTTTTAAAAAAGGAGACAGATACGAAGCATTAAACTACAGACCAGTGTCACTGACATGTAGAGGATGCAAAGTCCTGGAGAAGATTATCAAGAGTAGGGTGATGGAGGACCTAGAAAGGAATGAGCTTATCAACGACAGCCAGCATGGTTTCAGGGACGGGAAATCCTGCGTCACAAACCTAGTGGAGTTCTATGACAAGGTGACAGCAGTAAGGCAAGAGAGAGAGGAATGGGTAATTGCATTTTCTTAGACTGTAAGAAGGCATTTGACACAGTTCTACACAAGAGATTAGTGCAAAAGCTGGAGGACCAATCAAGAATAACAGGAAAGGCACTGAAATGGATCAGGGAATACCTGTCCTGTTTGCAGATGATATGAAGTTGACGAGAAGAATTCAGTCAGACGAGGACCAGGCAGAACTACAAAGGGATCTGGACAGGCTGCAAGCCTAGTCCAGCAACTGGCTCCTGGAGTTCAACCCCAGCATGTGCAAAGTCATGAAGATTGTGGAAGGGCGAAGAAGACCGCAGATGGAGTACAGTGTAGGGGGCCAGAGACTACAAACCTCACTCAAGAAAAAAAGGGTCTTGGGGTGAGCATAACACAGAATACATCTCCTGAGACGCATATCAGCCAAATACAGTGGATCTCCGTTTTCGAACTTAATCCATTCCAGAAGGTCATTCTAAAACCGAAAAGTGCGATAACTGAATCAATTTTTCCCATAAGAAATAATGTAAATACAATTAATCCATTCTAAACACCCAAAATATTCTCAAAAAATTCATTTTTTAATGAATTAATGTAGTTTTACATACAAAAAATCAATGATAAATAAATATAAATAAATGTAAACATTACATACCTTTATTGAAGACTGTTACGGCATATTGAAGAAGGCGAAGATGGGAGAGAGAGTTGAAGTTATTGATTGGAAGGGAACCCTCCATAAGGACATTAGGTATCAAAGCCTCTCTGGGGTTACCACTTTCCTTCTATGTCTTTCATTGCCACTAGGACCAGCTTGAGAGTCACTGTCGCATAAAATATCTGTCCAAAGGAACTCTTTTTTGGCGTCTTTTTAAAGATTTTTCTGAAGTGGGACAAGGTTCAGCCCACTGAACATGTTGACATAGGGCTTGTTTCAGTTTTGGTCGGGGAATTTTTTTCTACACAAGTTTGCAAAACATTCCATTTGCACAAATGTCCTTAATCATGAAGAAGGCATTTTTTCCCCCCCTCTCTCTTCCTCCCCTCTGAAGCTTTTTCCCCTACCTGTGGTCTTTTGCTGATCCAGATAAAGGGCTTGCAACCTTCAGTGGTACCTCTTTCCTGTAGTCCTTCACCAGGAGTAAAACTCTTCTTCCATCAGTGACATTCAACTAGCAAAGGTTTTTGGATCGAAAAAAGGGGATATGGGTTTTGGGGTTTAAGATTCAGGAAAGTACAAGGGGGTATTATATAAAAACGGGAAAAAATGCAGGGGGCGCTCTTCGAAGTCTGCTTAAAATATGGACATGGGAGGAAGTGCAAGTGGGGGGGGGGCCCCGGCTGAGCCATATGTGAAAGTGGAACAAAATTAACAACTTTCAAAATGCGCGTATTACAATAATGGTCGGAAACAAAAAAAGAGCCCTGGAAAAAATACATGCAACCTAAACATCACCCGGCACGCCTCCCAAATCTTGTCTGATCTAGTGAGAAACCCTAATACAGGTCCACAGCGCCCCAGTTAAAGACTCCAACAGTCCCATTTACAGATTTAATGAACAGCCATCATAAAAACAACCCCAATCCAAATTTTCAGATTCGGCGAGTAAAAATTGCTAGGGCTGTTAGTCCGGGTTTTGAAATCCTGATGGGGGTGATTTGTTTTGGGTTGCCAAGCTTACCTCAAAACGACAAAAAACCCTTTCATTCAGTTTGGAAAAGGCTACAATGTTCCATTACAAAAAGATAAAAGGAAATTTTGTCACAAGATTCCAGAAAAAAAATTCTTAGGATAAAACCCTTTACAACGCCTCAAATTTTAGACACTATACAACAAATTTCCCAAAAAAATCTCTAAAACCGTAGGGTACTACAAAAATACGGTACTATGTTCCACAACCAATCTCCTGGGCCCTGTATCACTCACTCAATTACCCTATCCACCTTTGGAATCTTTCTAAGGCTCAAAAATAAATCATATCAACCATTTAAAAACCTAGCAAAGGCTGCAGTCAAAATGAAACAAAATTCCCATTCCCGCAGCGAACTCGCCAATATTCAAAAGCTTTAAAAATTACTCACCAACAAAACATCCTATTATTATTGTGCCCCATACATAATAAAACACTAAACTCAAATTTAAACCCCCCCACTTAAACTTTCCTTACTAAACCCTTAAAAGGACACACGACCATAACCAAACACAGATCACTCTTTTAGTTCCCCTTCCACCACTATTCCTGGGTTTACCCGGAGAGAGTTCCGGGGGTCAACGCCCCCCGGCCCGGTCTGAGAACCCCCCCTTTAAAAAAATCAATGCACAAAAGGCCCAAAAATTTGGAATTCTTTTATCTGTGAAATACCCAAAGAAAACCCCGTCCATATCAGTTTAAGTTTTTCCTTAAAACCCCCTTACCAACCAAAACTAAATAAAAGCATTAACCTACCCGCCTCAAAAAATCATGTCCACTGTGTTACTCTCCCAGCCCAAGCCCCACAAATTAAAATGCTCTAACAAAATAAATTCCATATTTACCTAGAAATGTTTTAATAAATTATTTCATAGATAAATTTTGCAACCCTGGTGTCGATGTGTCTTAATTTCATCTTGTCGGGGATTATAACCATTTTTGTACTACTACATACTACCCCACCTCTTCCTCCTAACAAAGCCGTCCTCTCCACTTCTGGTTAGGTGATTTGCCTTTGGGCCCAATCGGACCGAAACGGCGAAGGGGTTTTTTTTTTGTCGCACTGCCGTGGCGAGCGTGGAGCGAGTTGTGGAAGCTGAGTCGTGGCATAGAGACAACTGGGCGAAACATCTGGGAGTCGTAACCTCATACACCAGACAGCAGTGAGAGAGCTGCAGTCAAAGTGACATTTTCCCTTTGTGCAGGCTGATGTCACTGAAAGCTTGTGACACGAGGCTGACACATCGCGCTGCCGACAGGCCTTGCCTGCGGCTCTTGACGAGTATCATCTCTCGACAGTTGGAAGTTTTAGCAGAGGTTAGCCATAAGCGTCCCCAGACTTGTTTTCTCTAACATATAACTGCACTCTGACAGTCTGGAAGGTGAATTGTTGAAACAAATTCTCTGATGGGAATCGTAGCAGGTTACGATTCTGCAGAAACATCACGAGCGACGAGCATAAAAGCTTTTGTACAAGAAGAGGCTCGTACGCTATGGGCTGAGTAATCAGCTGTCAAACACACTGGTCACACGGGTGACTTAACCACAGTGGTGCTACTCAGGTCTGGCTGGCCCAGCCCAGACTCACTGGACACATGGAAACTTTAAAAACACATCCGCTGTACAGACGGTACAACATGGTTAACTGCAAATGATGCTTTCTGTGCACAAAACTGACACATAAGACATATACTAAAATGTGAGAAACACTGACTAAGAGGATATTATTAACACACGACATATATTTTCTCTCAATATTCTCAGACATACTGCTTGAAATAATACTGAACACTCGATGGTGACATCATGTGATGTCAGGCGTGATGTCGCGAGGTGACGTCAGCAGGGGCTTGACCGTCAGAGACATCTCGAGGTGAGTCAGGCGAGACATAGTGGATCCTTTGAAACATATCGGTTGGACGTAGGCAGACATTGTGAGGTGACGATCCATGTTGATGTGGGCAGCAGTACTCTCCACAGCATGTTGGCATGGGACAATCTGTGTAACTCACGTGGCTTTTGTAGGTCTACGTGACATCGGCCATAGACCCAACGTGGTGTTTTGTTCTCGATCCACGTGTGTCGTGATCTACTTGGCATGCTGATCCACCGCAGCTTCGAGTGGCCTTGGGCACTCGGATACTACATGCACTGCAAAGAATTCACACGAAAAACAGCAGAAAAACACAGCAGAGGGAGTGGGGCCCCAGTGGTGAGTGTATGGAGTGTGGTGGCGAGGAGCGTGGTGAGTGTATGTGCAGGGGCGATGCATCTAGCAATTTCCTCCTCCTCTCCTCCTCCACCCACAAAACGTGGAGAGAGCCAGACTGGACGCAGGAGAAATCCACACAATACGTCACCTCTGGCTTGCTGAGTGATAAAACAGCTGTGCTGTGAGTCTGTGAACAACAACAGCAACACATGACAAGTGGGACGCCGGAAACACCGGATGACCTGAGAGAAAAAAGCATGGGACATGTTAAGCGTGATCACTGTAGCGTCTTGGTTCGGTCACTTGTGACGCCACTCACAGATTCTCGAAGACTTTTCGACGCATATTTTCGGTCTGGATCCTGCTGAGAGAGTACATGTGGTCTGGATGCTCAAATGAGTGCAGACCGAGACATCAGGTATAACTCTTCGGTTGAGAGACGGTGTTCTTATGTATGTTGGACTGATGAAGCTGAAGATGGACTTTCCATACCTGTCTTCCCTCTCTCCAGGCAAACACAAAACTGCTGGCAAGCACCGCATTTGTACCATTTATATGAGTTTTTTGGTAGGCTTGTAAGCGGTGGTTTGTGCTCATGACTGCTTATACTCTTCGGAGGATCTTTCTTACTTTATTGTTAAGTCGTAGGTACACAGGCTTTGTGTTGTGGCCCATGGCCCGGGGCAGGGCCATCCCACGAGGGAGGAGAGCTGGGGGTATTTGTAGTCTTCCTGCTAGGGGGGGGACCGCTGTGTGAGTGAGGGCAAGCTCTGGGGCATACTGAGAGATGGGCAAGGCCTATAGGTGGCAGCACTGTAGTGGCTCGGCGTAAATATGAACTCTATGCTGGCTAGACCGCATGGGCTGTCTGTGCAGAGACAGTTACATGCTGTCTCATAATGATTCCATATGAACTTGTTTGTGTATTGTACTCATTGTAATCATCTAATGACCACATGATGTTATTTGTAACTCATTGTAACGTCATCTAATGACCATAATAACTGTTATTGTTTACTCATTGTAACTCATCTGAATGGACCTATATGAATTGTTTTATATGTTACTATCATTGGTTACTATCTAATGACCATATGCAGATATTGAGAATCTAGATGCCTCTGTGATATCAAGCCTCTCCGAGATGTGTTATTTACTACTAATTATCCCATGTGTCCACACAGTTCTTGTGTGACCCCAAGTTTGTGTTTATTTCCCAGATTTCTCCGATTTCATAATTTCATTACTTGTTAATAAGATGTACGTCTTTATCTTTAATATCTGTTTACTCATTTATATTTCGCCTACTTGTAAGCACTTTTATAATTCTTTCATAAACTTACCTAACTTTTCCCTTTGCTTTCCAAACAATAAATAAGACGCTCAATTAGCTGTATGTGTCCTACTACACTACAGTGCAATTCCTGATGTACTCATATTCCATCTAGCTAATATCAACTACATCAAAATAAGATATTTTAGATCATAGTGTTCAATTCGCTATTTGAAGAAGGGATTTGTTTTTTTACTCAGACTACTTATATTTCGTCCCTTTTTACTTTTCTCCTGAAATAATTCTCTATGTACCCAATACGTTGTTACTGGCCCTTTATTTCAGTAATTGCTATACTCCTTGTTCTAAAATAATTATGAGGCTACTTTTCAGGAGAATTTTTGTTTTTACCTCGTTGATCCATATAGGTCATTTTTTTTAAAGAAATACACGTCCAAAGTTGTATTGACTACCTCAGGTGCGTACTATTTTTGCTTTTGTTAATACATTCTTTTATTATTTATATTCATTCAGATCCTATATTTTAGCTGTTAAATATCTACCGTGTTTTATAAACGCTCAGCATTGTTTAAAATAATTAAAGGTGCTGTATTAGATGCTTAAGTGTATAACTGTATTATCTATATCTGTAGATAATCCCTTTCTCGTTTTAAATTTTTAAAGTTTTAGAAATAATCACGGCGTGTTAGTTCATAAGTCTTAAGTGTAGATTCAATATAAATCACTATATTATTTGTACTCAGAAAATCTAGTGTGTAAAATTACTCTTCATCGCTTATGATTACAGACTAGATCCTGATGTTGATACTTATGTACAATGAATTAGACCACGGAATCGAACGCAGCATCTGTAATTACTACACAGCAGACCAAGCAAAGACAGTTACTCAGTGCAAACAATAACTAACCATCTTTAAATACAATGTCAGATCCTTGAGCAAAACATTATTGATGACCCTCACAGCATTACTCAGTTCCTCCTTCATTCCAATATATCAATCATTCCAACTCACAGAAAACCTGGCTTAGCCTGATCATTACAGTACCTATACATTCCTGGCTACATGGCCATACACAAAAAAAAAAAACCTGTTTTTTTAGAACAGACAGCAAGGGGAGGAACAACTATATACTACTCAAAATCAACTCGTATGTATCAATAAATCTTGCACAAGGGATGTATGATGAACATTGAGATATATCATAATCAAATATAAATCAAAAAACCTGCAAAAAATCCCTCACAGTTATAGAAACCATTTACAGAGTACCACAGTCAAACATTTAACACCTTTAGTGAAAAAACTAGGCAAAACATGATTACTGATGCACACCATGAATAAAAGACCACCTACTACTAAACAGGGATTTAAAAATAAACATACTACACGACCAGGACCCACAAGTAACTTAATTCACAAACACAGAGTCACGCCTGTTGCTACAGCAATATCTAAACCTACAAGAATTCAGTATTTGAGGACACGCATCTTAATAGACACATCTGGAACAAATCCCATATCCCCTTTAAAATCAGGCATATCACAGCAGCACTACCAGACCACTATCCAACCTTTCTTATAACAATCTGGGCAAACTGCCACAGACATTACTAAAGTAACTTCAGACTACATAACGAGACAGCAGTTAACAAATTTAAAGCAGCTATGAATAACATCGAGTGGTAAAATGAGCTCGATACATATACAGATATGAATGAATGTATAAATAAATTTTCTTGAAAAACAAAGCCCAGAAGCCTCCATAAAAACATTGCCCCAAAATAACTAAGACAGATTACAGCAAAGAGACGAATAAGTCCCTGGCTAACCACTCCAAGCATCCTCCAAATCCATTAAACACAAAGACAAGTATGAAAACATGTATAGAGGGTCAAAATAACGTAGCGAACAGTCTAAAACGTTACTCGTCCAGTACTTTACCAGCCTGATAAGAAGGTCCTAAAAAATTGTATTATGAATAGATTACATAACATCAAAAGGTGATATTGATAAAAAAACCGGAAAACTCTATCTGAAATTCTCTGTAACTAAAAAATTATCCGCGAAACAAACAATCAAACAACAAAATCGGACGAGCCCTCCTCACGCCTACTGAAACAGCAAACAGAGTCCAAGTTTTCTACTCCACCATAGGAGGGAAAAGAATCTAGCAAACAAAATGCCAAGCGCAAAACACCCCGTCCATCAGACTACCTCATAGGTACCTACCCAAATACGCTATTCTAGCTCAACCAGCCCCATCAGAAATTACCACTCTTCTAAACACCCTTAAAAAAACAGATGGAGGCATAAAACAACTTGCCTGCTTTTTATGTACAAAAAAGCTTCTCAGTATTGTCACTAATTATTGCAACGCTCTTCAACAAATCCATTGAATCATTCTACCTTCCAACAATCCTCAAAATAGCGAGCGGTCACTCAGATCCACTAAGGAGGTTCCAAGCTGACTTGAATATCTATAGACCAATTTCTAACTTACCACTGCTCTTAAATCTTTGAAAATTAATTTCATAGGACGGATCTATTCCACCCCCCCCTACCTCGTCTCACACAACATGTCTAAACCCTTGTCAGTTTGGATTCAGGATAATTAAAAGCACAAATGATGTACTATCATACACATGCTAGAACTCAATACATACCCCACATTCAAAAGAAAGAAGTCCCGCTGGATATTTTCATTGATTATACGTAAAGCTTTTCTATACAGTCGACCATGAACTGCTGTACTAAAATTAAACGCACTATGGTATTAGAGGCCACCCCTCAACTACCTAAAATCCATACCTTAGTAACAGAACTCAATTATGTGTATGCAAATGATGCAAACTTTCACCTCAAAACAGTCACACAGTAGGAGTCCCACAGGAAGCGTACCCTTGGCACACTCCTCTTTCTCATCTACATTCCAATTATACTACGAATGCATCAACGCCTACTCAAACCATATTATTTGAGATGACACTTACATGGTCTTTTCCCACTCCGGCATAGTCATACTAGCAAACAACAGTCAGTACCGAATTGACGAAAATATCTGCCTGGATGAGTGACTAATAAACTTAACCCTGAACACTGATTAAAAACCATTTAATTCAGTTTGGAAACAAAGCTGCCAAAATGATCAATTAACATAACGCTAAAGCGATCATCAATCACAAGACTCACATAGGGGAAAAATTCCTAGGCATCCACCTTCGACAGTAGCTCCTTAAGTTCGACACAATTACAAACAAAATCAACCAAGAAAATCACTCCAGACTGTTGTGACCTACTATCAAAGATAAGGGACTACGTTCCACAATCAGCTCTCCTGGCACTGTACCATTCACTCATATACCCTTATCTTACATATGGAATTTGTGCATGGGGATCAACAACATCCAATCACCTAAAACCCCTAATAACAGAGCAAAAGGCAGCAGTAAGAATGATAACAAATTCCCACTCCAGCCAGCATACACCACCAATTTTCAAAAGTCTGAATCTGCTTACCATTAAGAACATCCATACTTATTCATGTGTCTACTACATACACAGAACAATACACGCAAATATAAACCCACCACTCAAACTTCTCCTCTCCAACCTAAACAGGACACATGACCACAACACAAGACACAGATCTCTTTTTGATATACCTCGTGTCCACATCACACTGTGCAAAAACTCTATGCACATAAAGGGCCCCAAAATATGGAATTCATTACCAGAAGATATTAAAGTAATCCAGTCTGAAAATCAATTTAAGACTCTTCTCAAAAACCACTTAATCACCCTAGACTAAATGCTAAATACTCAGTACACACTCATCTATGTACTCCCACATCATAACTTCAACAATCACTTTGAACCTTTTATCCATTGTTGACAGGAATATAATTGAATCATTGTTTTCACAAAAAGCATTTTCGAATATATGAATATATCTTTTGTCTTATACAAATTTTGATTCATTTATAATTAATAATCTACTGTACAACTACGAAATAATTACTATCCAACTGTACAACTATGATATAATCCTTAGTGTTAAGTAGACTGTAAGCCAATAATGTTAAGTTGGCCCATAATGCCTAGGTATAATAGAGGTTCTCTTTGTATTGCAACCCACTATTGTGAATACATAATCTCAATGTACAATTTGCAAAGACATAAAATAAATAAATAAAATAAATAAATAAATATGAATTCACTGTTATTGTACTCATTAAAACTCATCTAATGACAATATGAACTGTTAATACCTTATTAATCTTAAGTTACTTTTAAGTTTGCTCAAAATTCTCTGAATACAAAGGGTTTTTGGCATGTACTCCCAACTATTATACTCCTTTGTATAACCATGTATATGTCAAAATAAAAAAAATATTATTATTATATTAGTGTAGGTCTAGAAACTGCACAAATTGAGAACTAAGCCGCCACAAATTCTAGCTAACTGAAAAGAAAGCTGTGTAAATTCTATGCTTTGAGTGTGTATATGCATGGAGTATCTGGGAAAAATAATAGGACATGCATCTGTAATCACCCAAAGAAAATGCTGCGACCTCCTGGAGAGAGGAGTGTCTAGCTCTACCTCATGTAAACTTTTTCACCCCGAAATGTGCCATAATCAGTTCACGAAAAACAATGCTACAACGCAAACTGCCCTGCATACTATTTGTAGGTATAGGCCCACAAACCTAACTATAGAAATTACAACCATTCCACTGGAATTGATATTGTTAGCCAAGTAACGGAAAAATGGAAAGACATGACAAAAATATTCCACCATCTTGGAGACTTGTTGGACTGGAGGCACAGTTAGTGGAGGCCTCTCCAGAAATACAAATAGAGAAGCCACCAACTTCCCTTGTTCCCCAACAAACAAGCAATACGTCTTCATTTGTATTTGCGAATATACAGAGCCTTAATCCATCAACCAACAAAATACGTTTCATCAGTGGACTCCTTACAGAATCAAATGAGATGTTCGCGGCCTTCAGAGACTCGCTCAAAACGACCACTTTGACAACGAAATTTGGATAGCAGAGCACAACTTATTTAGACGCGACAGAAAGAAGTAGGGACAAGGGAAGGAGTTGACCTGTATATCGAAGTGTCGCTCATTTGCACAGTTACTAAACACCATAAATGATGTAGCTGTTGAAACTTAGAAATAAAAATTGAAAACCAAAACTTAATCAAAGTGGTTGCATATAAGCTGCTAGATGCAACTTCCCAAAAGTTCAAGAAACGGTTATTGAAAATTGATTACGGTCTAGAAAATCTTTCAACAACAGCCTTAAATATCTTGCTGCTTGGTGATTTCAAATTAAGATATACAACATGGAAGAATGTAGCAAATAATGTTATAGAAAATATAATCCCTGGAGGCGGCTCAGATGAAAAGTCTCAAAACAGACACACATGAATTGCTGAATCTCTGCAATAAATTCACCCTAAGTCAACAGATAGTGGAGCTAACAAGACTGGAAAAAACTTGACCTTATTTTCACGAATAATGATGACTTGGTAAGTTATATAACAGTATCAAAGAAAGTCTATTCTGATCACCACCTAATAGAAGTCCAGACTTGTATGCACAGGAGTCCTGATTTACATAATGCATAGAATTAAGAGGATGCCTTCTCCAGATTCAACTTCTATACCAAGAACATCAACTGGAATCAAATTAATAGTCTTAAATAAACACGCTTTGAAGATGTATTAAATAACATCGATCCGAACCAGTATCTTGAAAAGATCAGTTCTATGGCAGCTGAAGTATGCTCAAAGCATATTGAACTAAGGTAAAAGAAGTGATGTAAATTAGAAAAAGAGAGACGCTCCCTCTACAGGCAAAGGCCAAGAATCACTGAGCATCTCACGGGGTCTAGATTATGTTAAATGTGGAAGGAAGCACTGACTATGGAAGTAGAAATATTGAACATAAATTAAATGATTCATACAGGATCTGGGCGAGACAGAAGGAGCTGAGAGCAATTAATGAAATTGAAAGAAATTCAAAATATTTCATTCCATATGCCGAAAACAAGGCAAAAGCCGTCTCCAGTATCGGGCTCTTGCTCAAAGAAGGTGGGATTTACACAGAAGACAGCAAAGAAATGAATGAGAGATACAGAAGTCTCAGTATGATTCTATGTTTAGCGAGCCATTAATCAGACCAAAGATCGATAATTCAAATGATTGTTTCATAAACGAGCTTCAAAACACTGTCAATGTATGCCAAATTTCTGACGTAACTTAAATTCCACTGGACTCTAAAAAAGTTATTGATAATTTGCCTATGCACTCTACCCTAGGCTCAGACTCTTGGAACCCCGTGTTTATCAAGAACTGCAAGAAAGCCTGGACACAGACGTCATCCCACAGTCGCTAAACAACGGACATAACCCTACTTCATAAAGAGTTCTAAGAAGCATGATCACCAACCACTCGGATTTCTAACATTTGCATAACCCAGGGCATCACGGGTTTAGAGCAGGTCGCTCCTGCCTCTCACAACTACGGACCACTATGACTTGGTC
This sequence comes from Cherax quadricarinatus, assembly GCF_026875155.1. NCBI lineage: Eukaryota > Metazoa > Arthropoda > Malacostraca > Decapoda > Parastacidae > Cherax > Cherax quadricarinatus. The sequence goes on along the minus strand of NC_069455.1, from coordinate 32,701,086 downwards.
ATGGATGAGCTAGAGAACAAACAGAATGGAGATGTAATATAAACAGACTTTGCAAAAATCTTCCACAAATGTAATCATGGGAAAGTGGGCAAATGGATATTCAACTTTGTAATCAATAGAACACAACAGTAATATTAAACAGAGTCGAAGGCTGCCACATTGAAAAGCTCTGTTCCACAAGGTAGAGTACTCGCTCCCATCCTGTTCCTCATCCTCATATCAGAAATAAACAGAGATGTAAACTATAACTCTATTCTTTTTCAGACGATATTAAAATTTGCATGAGTGTCGTCCATTGAGGACACTAAGTCTCCATCGGATATAAACCAAGTCTTCCAATGGGCCACAGAAAACAAATTTCAGTTTCTCTGTTATGGGAAACTTGATGTAATAATAGCTAGAACGGAGTATATTACAAACTCAAACCAAAAAATAAAACGAAAAAGTAATGTGAAGGATCTTGGAGTTTAAATGTCAGAGGATCTCACTTTCAGATCACAATAGTGTCGCTATCACATCTGCGAGGAAAATGATAGGCTGGATAATGAGAACATTCAAAACAAGAGATACCATGGCAAATAATAATCCTTTTTAAGTTACTTGTTCTCTCTGGGCTCGTATACTGCTTTACACTAGTAGTCTCATTCAAGGCAAGAAAAATCGCAGATCTAGTGAATATATAGAAAACTTTCACTGCACATATAAGTTCAGTCAAATACCTTAATTACTAAGAACATTTGAAATCTCTTGACCTGTACTTCCTGGAACGTAGGCGAGAAAGATACATCATAATCTATACCTGGAAACTTCTAGGAGTTGTGCCATATCTGCACACAGAAATCGCTCCTTATGACAGGAAAAATCTAGGCAGATGGTGCAAAATACCCCAAATGAAAAGCACACTGAGAGAAAACACAGTAAGAATCCGGGGAGAATGTTAAACATCGAGCTCAGTTTCAGTGCATCACGCAGTTCCCAGGAGTCAGAGGAAACAGTCATCAACGAAATTGAAAGAGATCATAAATGTTTCTCCTATGTAGAATAAAGACCAAAAACCACATCCAGTACTGGGCCCTTGCTTAAAGGAGATGGAACTTATTCTGACGAAAACAATGAAATGAGTGAAATACTGAAGTCACAACATGTATTTGCACTAATTGACGCATTAACAATCCAAAAGGGCTTTTCATGGATGAGACTCAAAACCCTTACGAAATCTTCAAAATTTCTGTTGTAACCTTAAATCAATTCGACGTCGTAAAAGCCTCTGATTGCATTCCCCTGCACTCTGCCCCCTGCACTCTGCCCCCTGCACTCTGCCCCCTGCACTCATCCCCCTGCACTCTGCCCCACGCCATAACTCGTGGAACTTTAAATTCATTAAGAAGTGTAAAGAAAGCTATCACGTGCCTCGAATATTTTATGGAGGGGGTCCCAGGGCACAGGTATCATCCCATAATCCTTAGAAACCCTAAACATTGTCCCACTCCATAAAGTTGGCAGTGAGGCAATAGCAAAAAATAAATAAAAAATTGTACACAGATAGTCACGAGGGAGTCTTCACCAAATTCAACTTCAATAACTAAAACATAAGGTGGGACCAAGTAAACTAAGTCCTAAATGATATAAACTGGGAAGATAGCCTAAGCAACATGATTTCCAACCTATGTCTAGAACAAATTAACTCTGTGGCACTCGAGATATCTCAAGCATATTCCTATATGGAAAAAGGAGAAAGAAAACTAAAAAAAAAGGGCACCCCATACAGCAAAGGCAAAGAATAGCAGAGGGGTTAAAAGGGGCCAATATATCGCAATAGTAGGAGCACTGGTTAGAGAAATAGCAAACACAAACTAAAGCTCAAGGCTCCATAGAGTCAAAAAAAAAGCGGTAAGAACTAAAAGCCATAAATGAAATTGAAAGAAACCCAAAGTATTTTTTTTCTTATTCAAATAAAAGTCCAAACAACACCTTTTTGGGGCCCCTACTTAAACAAGAGGGGGCCTACACAGATGACAAAAAGGGAAAGATGACTACTTAAGTCCCAATAACTGGGTTTTAAGCGACTTCTAACCAACGAGAGTCGAAGCCCAATTAAAATTTTTTAAAGAAAACACAAAAATTTGGGAACACCACACCTATTTGATATTACCTGACGCCAAATGACTTCGAAAAGGAAATAAATACATCCCCATGCACTCTGCCCCGGCCCCAAATTTCACGAACTGTGTTCTCAAAAACGGGGAAAACCCCTACCGTGTTTATAACACCATGGAGGGGGACATGGACAGGGGGGTCATCCCCACTGCTGAAAACACAACAGACATAGCTCCACCCCGAAGGATCAGTAAAGCAAACAAGGACTACAGACCGATAGTGCTAACGCCCTAAAAAAAAAATCTTTGAAAGGGTTCTAAGTTTGGGATACCAATCATTTACAAAACCCAGGCAAAAGGGTTTTAAAAGGTCGCTTCTGTCTATCCCAACAACAACCCCTTATGACAAGGTCCTAGATCTCCAAAAGAAAAAGAAGCAGATGAAATATACACAGCAATTGCATAACCCTTTTGAAAAATGGGGCCCTTTGGTGTAATAGCGAAAAAATGAGTGAAAAAGGGAATAACGGGAAAGTTGGTACATGATCAATAATTTTCCTAGCAAATAAACACAAAGAGTAGTAATCAACAGAGTGAATCTGGGGCGGCTATGGTGAAACTTCTGTTCCTAAAGGGCACAGTAATCGCTCCCATCTGTTCCTCATCCTCTATCTGACATAGACAAGGGATCAACCCACGCCCGTGTCTTCCTTGTGATACCCCCAAAATTTTGCATAAATTGTCCCCCAAAATTCCCAGACACGCAAGACTCCGGGCGGACATCAACCAAACCTTTAAAGGGGCCGCAAAAATAATATTAATTTAAATGAAAGAATTTCAACAACCCATAGGGAGAATTGAGGAAATAAAACTTCATCGATAAAAAACAAATTCCAACGACACAATAGAGCATAAACTATTGAAAAACCTGGGTAAAAAAACATTTTTTCAATCACATCGCTCGATAAATGACAGGATGGTAATAAACCTTCAAAACTGGGGAAACCAACCCATGATGACACTTTTTGGTCGTTTGTTCTATCTGGGCGGAATAATTTTGCACAAAAACAGAGTTTTTCGGGGCAGGTGAAATTGCGGCCTAGAAGATAATACTGGGGATTCGACACGGGTTTGGGTAAGAATACTCACGTAGGGGGATTACGTATAATTACAGACAAGGGGGAGTGCGCCCTTCAGCCCTACCTACTCTCTGCTCTCTTAAACTGACTGGCCGCCCACATACCCAAGTGAGAGGGTCTTTGAATAAACCAGGGCAGCGCAAAAGATTCAAAGTGACTCAGGCAGAGACGGTTGGTCAGAGTCAACTGGGGACAGTGGTTATGGGAACTGTTACACTACGAGAGCTCGGCACGCTAACGTATTCTCCCACAACAACTAATACAAATAGAGATGGCAGGGTTAAAACGGGTTGGGGGATTCATACAATGTCAAAGTAACAAAAATTAAACATTATAAATACATAAGTAAACATTGGGAAAGGAACTTTCGTAACTGAAACTGAAATGCAATACAAAGGGATAAAATTTCACAACTTTAAAAATCAACAAAAGAAAAACGAACCAAAGTTGAATTCAAGTGATAAAAAAAAAATTTTGATCGATCGAACTGTATTCAGGATCACGGATTCTAAAGGAAATATACAAAGAAAGAGTGTTTAACAGAAAGGCAGATTTGGGCACCAAATCAGACGTTAATCCAGAAAGCGGAGAGAACAAGCACAAAAAAAAAAATTCTTTAATACTGATAAGTTAACTGTAATTATTCTCATACAGGTTATTTACATTTAAAACCCCCAAATCTGCTAGGGTGAGATTGACATATCAGAAAGGGTGTCACTCTGGAGGATCAAACTCTGTAGCATTTTCTAAACCCATGCTGTATTTGAGGGAAATCTGAATTTGGGAAATTACAAAGATACTTGAGGGTTTCTCAAAACCTGTCGTGACGAGGGAATAACGACTTCAGGTTGTCGTCTGACGAGTACAGAGGGAAAAGAAAGGATCAGAGAGTCAGAGTCTGTCAATTAGTCTGGTTTGGAACATCATTACATCACATACTAACTTCATAAATCTAAATGCGATTCTTTATACGACCAGTACTAACCCTTACCTTATCTTTTTACCTGATATGTTCAAATACTCGATAAGGGCCAACAAACTTTTGATCACTTTGGCATTTCAGACGTTTTGTTAAATTAAACACAAACTCCGAACCTACTTTTATTTTTTGGGTGGCTTTTCGAGTGTTTGCGACCTTGTAAATTCAGCTGTTTGATTTTTGAAGTGTTTCACGATTCTTCTAAAAACCCTTTGAGCTAAGCTGGTACGATTGCTAGAATCACAGGGTTTTAATTTTGGTTTTGGGTTAAAATAACACCATAAGGGAAACGTTTTCTACACCAAAAAATGCTAATGTGGAGTGTCACCTAAAAGAAACATTGTAAGCAGAATTTATAGCACACCACATCAGGTATAAATTTACCCCCAAATTTTTCCCGTTGGGATTGATAGGGTCTCCCAAACATCAAGTACTTTTTTATTTGGGGTTTGTTCCGCTAACCCATTCGCGGATAGAGGAACAATGGTGGATTTTGAGATCTTGTACAAGGTGCACAAATTTTCAATAATTTCATTACAGAAATTCAACCTCCTATCTGTTACAAGTGACTTAGTGGGTGTATGCCTGCAGATAATGCGTTCTTTAAAACGCTTTTAGCACTGCTCGGCAGTCTATCTGCAATAGGAACTAACTCCAAATAATCTGGTGAAATGGTCTACCATGAACAACACAGGATGTTGTTGTTACCTTGAGGGAACATTGGAAATTAGTTTTAACAAATCTAGCGCAACTCTTTCCACGGTTCGCTAGTGTTGGATACTACTTGGATTGGATTAGGACCATTAGCATTGCCTTTATGAGTTGTCATGCAACACTACATTTCTTAACATACCAGAAATATCAGTTGCCATACGAGGCCAAAAAGTATTTCAATCTGGCTTTGTTTTACTGACGATCCCATACCAGGGTGTGCAACACCTGGTACAATCGTGAACTAGCTTAAGGCAACATTCGACTAGTGACTGGGAATACTAACTGGTAAACACTTCTGCTAGGAGTACCCCAAACTCTTCTGTTCGATACATAATTCTTGGTTCATGACAAAGTCACTGATGGTGCTGGTGGCTTTCACAGGCAGAATAAGATGCTCCTGGATCAGGCATCGGATCACACTCAGATCCACATGGGAATCTGTTCGTTGAGCATTCTTAACATCTTCAGCACTAAATGGAGTTCTGCAGTTTACAATACTAACAGGTCGCATAAGGCATCTGCGACTCACATTTGCCTTGCAGGTAAATGCTCAAGGTGGGATTGAACTCTTGGATAGTTCCCCAAGGTTCCATGCGTAGCTAACCTTCCATAAGGTTGTTTGTTCAGGAATAAGGTTATCAGTGGAGCATGGTCTGTCAAGACATGAACAAGTACTGATAAATAATGTCTCGGAATTGCTTTTTAAAGACCATACTATAGTAAAGCTTCTTGCTCAGGTTACTGTATAATTACGTTCAGCCTTCGTAAGGAACTCGGCTAGCAAATGCAACTGCGTTTGTACTTGCCATCGACTTCTGCGCTAGTACGGCACCTATGCCAATTGAAACAAGCATCAGTAGCCCAGATAGAAAGGGCTTAGAGGAAAATCAGGAAATTTCAAAATTGGAGCAGATGTTAGCTTTTTCTTTAGGAGTGTGGAATGCTCTTTCTTGACAAGGTCCAACAAAAGAGCATCTTTCCTGAAGCAACTCAGTTAGAGGAGCACTTAAGGAAGAAAAATTGGCAATGAAAGATCTATAAAAACCTGCTAAGTCCCACAAAGGGATCTTAACGGCATCAGCAGTATTTGGAGTTATGGAAAAGTTAGTACTGCAGTTACTTTACTTTGGTCATCGTATAAGCCCGCTCTAGGCAGGGACTACGTGACCAAGAAACTTAATTTCATGATCTGAAAAATTGACATTTATAGACGAGTTTGATCTTTAATGGCTTCTTCAAGCTTACCAAGTACTAAATCAATCTTTTTCAAGTGTGTAACCACGTCTTTAGACATGACGAATTACGTCATCTAATACACCATAAGTGGCATTACCATATGAAACACTCTAAAGATATTAGTCATGAGCCTTGAGTACGGTGATAGGGGAAGATCGTAACCCAAATGCCAAACGGAGGAAGTGGATAATGACCAGTATGAGTGGAGAATGCAGTTAGCTCTTGGCTGTCCTCGTGAAGAGGGACTGCCAAAACCCTAGGGTTGAAACCCTAGGGTTGAAAAGACTTTGGGTTATCATCTCCGATAATACGTAAAAGATCACCCCATACAGGGAGTGGAAGAAAAAAAGCGAACTGGAATGGTTTTTTCGCGTTTAACTTCCAAAACAATCACTGGCGCCAAGTTACCATCCTTCTTAGGTACTAGTATCAAGGTGCATTCCAAGGGGAAATTGCTAGGTGCAATAACTCCATCATCAGCATTTGATTGATCAAATTCTTCTGCGACAGCAACTAGTGAATGAGGCATTCTGTATAACCAGTAAGGTGAATAGGTCTACGTAACCAGGTTCAAGTGGAATTACGATGGTAGACAATAATTCGTTATACCCATCTTCTCACCTGGTAAAGCAAAATTTGGCTTTTACACGTTTGTTCAACAGGTCAACAAACGCTTGACCTTCATCGTTCATATCTGGGAAGTCAGTGGAGCTAAGTCTTTTCTCCTCAACTGGTGGAAAGATTGATCCAGTGAAGTGGATGAGGTCTCCCCTGCAGAAATATCACCGACCCACTGGTCATGTGACAACTCATCCCTCTACCTGAACAGGTAAAGGATCGTGAACAAGGTCAACTAGATTGGTATTTGCTCTGAGGCGAACACTGTGACCAGAAGTGTTGGCCGGAAGAAATGTATCATACTATCACTACAACATGTAAGGATGGTTCAACAAATAGACCTTTTACTTTTTGCAAGGAATCACTGTCAACTAGGACGTTATCACCAATCTGGAACCCTATGAACAACCCCAGATCACTCAGAGAGAGCACTACTAGCCGCAACAGAGACGTCTTTCTGCAGACGGCATTGAGACATCCCAAAACAAGAGAAGAGCATTACTAGTTTGCAAGTAATTGTTTTCCGACAAGGCGTCCCCTGTTGAGAAACTACTACTACGAACTAGCAGGCATGCAGGATAGGTTGTGCACTCAGGCAGATCTGAGTGTCCTCGGACACTTGAGGCAATTGGACTAACCTGAATCTGAAGGATAGGTGGAACACTGATGGGAGTGACAGAATTACCAGTGGCCTGACCGCATGGACGCTACTGGAGAATGCATAACTTGGAAAGGACTTAATCCGTACATCAACTCCTCAGCATTATAACATAATTTCTGATCCAGATGCTGGTAAACCCCAGAATGGAACGATCAAGTTCGTCAAATGGTTTGGGCATGCCATCGATAAGGTTCGAGCACAAATGCATAAGTCTCGCATGGAAAGCAAATCCCAGTAGAAGGTCACCAGGGGAAATTAATCTGGTCGACAACAAGGAAGGAAGCAGTGAAGTCTCTACCTTGGATAGAAAAGTTAGGAAGTCCGACCGTATGCACCAGGTGAGAACCATATACTCCACTAAGGGAGGACACTGAGTCGTTCTACGAGAAGGACATGTCGTAAACTCTTACCTTAAACAAACTAACCTAATAATAAAGACTATGCGCACCAAGTCCCATGAACAAATGAACGGGCGCCAATATAAACAGATGCTTGCACTATAGGGCCATGGTATGCTTTGGAAGTTAGGTGGCAAACAAAAAGGTGGATTTCATCAGAAAAGAACTTGTTCCACTTCATCCCCAAATCATCTATGACAGAGACATGTGAAGCAACATCAATCAGCAGGTTGTCCATTCTCGAGACTGCCTTAAGAGGCTTCAAAGGAATTGTGAACGGGGAGTGTAACTCATATCACCTACTGTCACCATGGACGGTGTTGACTGGGGCGCGTCGAATTCCCACCAATTGTAAGAACGGAGCCTGGTTCTGGTTAGTTTAGAATTGGAAGAATGAGCCTAGGTTCTGGTTATTTTGAGAACCACGATATCTGTTACTCTTACGGGTTTCTGCGGTGAATACGGCCAAAGAAAACCTAAGGTAACTGAAGGTTATAGAGATCATTAGCACTCAGATGTGTCATGTCCAAGTATTCTATGATAAGTACAGTAGGGAAGTCTGGTACTCATCATCATACGACATCTCTTAGTGTAACTATCAGGACAATTATTTTCAATATGGCCGACGGAAACCACAACAGTTTGTAACAATTCCGCCGACTAGGTAACTGAAGAACTAATGAATACTACGGTTTTATAACGACCTGTACACTGGATCTGGTGATCTCTGAGATGGTTGACTACCACATATGTCTCTGTGGCGCAAAACAGAGGTGTGCAGACTGAGGCATATGTGTGACATTATTTTGATACAAGAAAAGTACCCTGGGGCACAAGGAACGTACATGATTTAATGCTGTAAGTGTTCCATCGTCACAGTTGGAGGATGAGCCTCATAAGCAACACACAGAAGCCGGTGCATTAGTTCTTTAAATTGCCTCCAAAAGAAACTGCAATTTAAGCAAACGATGCTGTGAAGGTTTATCCTCGTCAGGGACAAAAGATGATGCAGTGGACAGCATTGAATAAATGAAGATAAAATTTGTCTAATCTAACAGCAAATGCACTAACGATTCATTACTCATGGGTGTAGGCATCACTATTCCCAAAGTGTACGAAAAACATAAGGATCCCTGTTTTTACTGGGACAAAGGAACGAACGAATCAGTTACCTCATAATTGACCACTTAGTAAGATTCCTGAAGTCACGCATATCAAGGAGAACAACAACGTGAACAGCAGCAGGGATCGATAAAGAGCTTCTTTAGCAAGTCCTGATAAGGCTTTTCCTCTGAAGGAGGACCTTCAACTAGAGCACTACCACGAGAACGAATGGCTGCAAACCATGCTTTCAAAGACTAGTGTACATGGCCATTGAATAAAAGGTAAACGCATCAAGGGAATCACGAGTATAACTATAGTATCTCGGTGTCTGGGTCCGGTCTGTCAGGGGTACTGTGCGAGAAGAAACTGTGAGGAATGATGACAGGAGCAACAGTAGCCTGAAGAGGTACCTGAGTATAGACCATCACTAAAGTATCTATCACTTGACGTATGTGAGACATAATGTCAAAGTACACGAGACAAAATAAGGCAAAAATAATGACCAATAAAAATGAAATAAAAATTCTTAGAATGAAATAAAAGAATACACCTAATTCTGCAGAAGTAATAAAAAAAATTTTTTAAGATACACTGCAAGAGGAAGGACAACTCAATTTTAAAGGACTATTGGTCAAGAAAAATTTTAAATATTAAATAAACAAGTAAAAATTATTACTGAGACTGAAATTAAATGCAAAACGAGCAGTCTTTAATACTATTGCCTAAAAAAGAAATTAATTATTGTAAATTTTAAATCAATGTAAAAGTATAGATAAAATAACTAAATTGTTAACTGGGAAATTTAAGTTCTTCTAAGAATCATATACAAAATAAAAATATAATCATAAAAATCTATCAATAAAAGAAAATAATTCACTGCAGAACAATGCGTAGAACAAAATGTAAATTCAAAGCTAGTTGTAGCAGAACAAGTGGCAAGCAAATAATACAATATTCACTGCATAATATGTCACTGGGAAAACTCAGGTAAAATAATGAAATAGTAAATTATGAAGAAAAAAAAATGATTGAACCTTTAAACTCTTAATTGTAAATTAGACAAAACAATTTACTCAACAGAGTAAGGAAAACACTTTCGTTAAAAGTAAATTGACATGCATCAGAGTTAATTTGTTCAAAAAATATAAAAATATAATAAAATAAACAAAGGAACAAAACGGGTAAATTAACACTTACAGTGGCGTGGCACACAACATTATTAGTATATTTCTTACAACAAAATACTGCTTGACTGGATACGACAAAAATTTGCTGGCAAAAATAATGGTACACATTCTGCGAAAAAATTAGAGGAAAGAGACCAGCGTGCATACGAAAAAAATACAACATAGAAAATAAATGTAGATTATTTGGTATACTGGGTGAGATCTCACTGCATGAAATTACAATGACAAATTTACTGGAGAAATACAACTCTGAAAGAAAACAATAAAAAAAATGAATCTCTTCACAAGAGTGACTGACTGGTACAACTACACAATTAATACTTACTAGAGACAGGATAGCATAAAGAAAAACACAGTAATAATAAAAATATAAGATGAGCGAAAACACAGGAAAAATATTGAAAAAATAATGCAGTTAAAGAAACACAATGAGTCTACAAGAAAACCAAGGTTTAGATACACAATCAATTTCACTATAAATGTGCACACACACGCAAATGTCTTTAAAAGCTAGAAAATTGTCTCTAACTATCACTGAGTCGTAGTAGTCGGGTGATACTGGTGATGAGGGTAGTTGTAGGTTTGGTCCCGCACGTGATGACTGACGCCTCCTACACTCACTGTTGTCGTAAGAAATGCGCTCTCTCGTGAACCCCATAAGTTGGGTTATATCGTTGGTGCTTCACCTCACAATCTCTATGCCAATTATGTGAGCCAAAACAGGAGTAGGACCCGTACAAGGGTGGCAAACAACCACAGGTAGATGAGGTGGTTGGCTGGTGTGGTATGTGGATAGTGGTGGAGGTAGGTGTGGTGGGTGAGGACTCGCTGCCGCAACGCCCGCCACTCTACCCACGAAGGTGGGCTTGATAAGCCACTCCATCCAACAGGAAGGTGAAAACCACTCTAGCATCCAACAGGGAGCACAAAGCCGATATAAGACAATACTTCAGTGTGAACTTGGCTTACTTCTTACTGCGTGTGCTTACGATCTCTCTCTCAGCTGGGTTTAGAAGCTGGGTTGGCTGACTGGCTTACACCCTATCGAGAAATGGCTGACTTGGGAAGACGTGTAACGATGGCACAAAGCACGGAGGAGCAGTTGATGACAGGAGAGCAGGCTGGATATAGGCGGAACTGGCGTTCACTTCCACAGTCTGGCTTACTGACTGGATTAATTGAAAATCCGGTCAACCCCTCGGAGATTGAAGCAATTTAGCACACTAACTAAAGCCAGGAAGCTTGAAACGGCTGGAAACAGGCTTGCAGGCTGAAGGTAGGTGAGTGAGGGTAAGTGCGCTGCTGGAGTTCACCTTTGACCCTGCCGGCTACTCACAAACAGTCCTTGTAACGTCTTGAATTATCCGTAAAAACTCAATCCACACTCCACAACCGCCGTCACCATTTATCATGTTGGAGTTCGACATGGATTAGGTAAAGGAATACTCACGTAGGCGGTATTACGTATAATTACGACAAGGTGGAGGCGCCCTTACAGCCGTACCTATCACTCTCTGCTCCTAACACTGACTGACTGGGCCACCCACCGTACCCTTACGTAGAGGGTCTTTGAATAATGCCAGGTCACACAATAAGAGTTCAGATATTGACTTCAGCAGAACGGTTGGTCCCATGAGTCAACTGCACAGTGGTTTACTGTTCTGGTTTACTACTACAGAGAATAAGATAAGATAAGATTCGATCGGATTTTTAACCCCGGAGGGTTAGCCACCCAGGATAACCCAAAAAGTCAGTGCGTCATCGAGGACTGTCTACTTATTTCCATTGGGGTCCTTAATCCTGTCCCCAGATGCGACCCACACCAGTCGACTAACACCCGTACCTATTTGCTGCGAGGAGAAGCAGGACAACAGGTGTAAGGAAACGTGTCTAATGTTTCCACCCGCCGGAATCGAATTCCGGGCCCTCCGTGTGTGAAGCGGGAGCTTTAGCCACAGGCCACCGGGCCACAGAGAACCTTCACGGCACACAAACTGCGATAAAACACCACAGTTACTGGAAACGGTTGAAGTACCTCAAACCTGTACTCCCTAGAACGTAGTGGAGAGATTCATGATTATTACACCAAGGAAAATCCTAGAGGGCTTAAGTACCAGATGGTGTAAACTAAAATCACTCCCCATGAAAGGAAAAGACTCGCATGACGAAGCAACATCCCCCAATGAAAAGCGGGGTGTCACTAGCACGATAAGAGACAACACAATAATGTCATGCCCACAACTGTTCAACTGCCTCCCACAGACATAAGGGGGATTACCCAACAGACCCCCTGTCTGTCATCAAACAGGCACTAGACAGCACCTAAAGTCAGTAACCTGACCAGCGGGCCCAGGGGTTCGCTACGTCATTTGCAAGCGACCAACAGTATCACCTGGTGATCAGGCACTGATCCCCATGAGACCCTGTCACAGACCGGTAGCGGGGGCGTGACCCCCGAACCCTCCCCAGTATACTCCAGATAGCGTTAACTCCTATATTATCAAAATCACCAAGAAGTCTAAGACGCATGATTGCTAATCACGTGGAATCTCAACCAACTGCACAATTGCAGAGCACCGTAGTTTTTAGAGCAAAGTTCGCTCTTGCCTTTACATGGCTATAACTATTACTACATAGACATGGATGTAGTAATGAGATCATGGTGTAGTTGCTCACAAAATGCGTGCAAAAGGAATGAATGGTAAAATGGGCAGATGGATAATTAATTATCTAACGAACACGATACAGTTAAAAACTCTTTTCCCAAGGCACAGTATTGACCCTTGTTCTCTCTCAGTCTCAAATCCGACATTGACTGAGACATAAACAGCACCATATCATTCTTTGCAGATAATAGTAGAATCTGTATGAGAGTGATATTCAATGAGGACACAGCAAACCTCTCAACCGATATAAACAAACTCTTCCAATGGGCCACTCATAATAACATAACGTTTAGTTAGGACAAGTTTCAGTTTCTTCGTTACCTGGAGGTTACCTGGAGGTTATTCCGGGGATCAACGCCCCCGTAGCCCGGTCCATGACCAGGCCTCCCGGTGGATCAGGGCCTGATCAACTAGGCTGTTACTGCTGGCCGCACGCAGTCCAACGTACGAGCCACAGCCCGGCTGATCCGGCACTGACTTTAGGTATCTGTCCAGCTCTCTCTTGAAGGCAGCCAGGGGTTTATTGGCAATTCCCCTAATGCTTGATGGGAGGCTGTTGAACAGTCTTGGGCCCCGGACACTTATGGTGTTTTCCCTTAGTGTACCAATGGCGCCCCTAATTTTTATTGGGGGCATTTTGCATCGCCTGCCCAGTCTTTTACTTTCGTAGGGAGTGATTTCTGTGTGCAGATTTGGGACCATTCCTTCCAAGATTTTCCAAGTGTAGATTATGATATATCTCTCCCTCCTGCGTTCCAACGAGTACAGGTCAAGTGTTTCCAAGCGTTCCCAGTAGTTAAGGTGCTTGACAGAACTTATACGTGCAGTAAAGGATCTCTGTACACTCTCTAGATCTGCGATTTCACCTGCTTTGAATGGAGATGTTAATGTACAGCAGTATTCCAGCCTAGAGAGAACAAGTGATTTGAAAAGGATCATCATTGGCTTGGCATCTCTCGTTTTGAACGTTCTCATTATCCATCCTATCATTTTCTTTGCACGTGCGATCGTGGCACTGTTATGATCCTTGAAAGTGAGATCCTCAGACATTACTACTCCCTGGTCCCTTACATTATTTTTCCGCTCTATTGTATGGCCAGAGTCAGTAGTATACTCTGCTCTAGTTATTATCTCCTCCAATTTTCCATAACGGAGTAGTTGGAATTTGTCCTCATTGAACATCATATTGTTTACCGTTGCCCACTGGAAAACTTTGTTTATATCTTCTTGGAGGTTAACCGCGTCCTCAGCAGATGACAGCCTCATGCAGATCCTAGTATCATCCGCAAAGGATGATACGATGCTGTGGTGTATATCTCTGTTTATGTCTGATATGAGGATAAGGAATAAGATGGGGGCGAGTACGTTAAGGGAAGATTAAGGAAGTTAAGAGCGAAATCGTGTATAAAACATCCTCGAATCATTCAACTGAGCTTAAGACTGAGGAGGATTACAAACAGAATCATGGCTGTCTTTAAGAGGGATCTGGATAAGGTCAAGTCAGTCCCTGATCAGCTGGGCTGCAGTGCACACGTTGGACTGCATGAGGTTAGCACGATCAGTTTGAGTGAATAGGTCATCCACCATCTCTAGCAATCCCATTACATCATCTCCAACACCTCCACGCTAACCTTTTTCAACATCACCCTCAATACATCTTCAACATCTCCACCCTCACTATCTTCCATATCTTCAATCTCACCATCTCCAACATCTCCGCTCTCACGATCATCTCCAACATCTCAGCTCTCACCATCATCTCCAACATCGCTCACACCGTCATCTCCAACATCACTCTCACCATCATTCCCAACGTCTTCATCAAATATTTCCATAAATATGTAGCGACCTTAGTACTGCTGAAGAACTCTTGATCAACAGAGCTCAAGTTATTTTCTTTGTTCCTTGGAACAAATATGGTATCCTCTTATTCCCTAGGTTCAGTAGGAGCCCTACGAGTTTAGTGCGCCAACCCAAAATGTATAATAATCACTGCATCACTTTGTGCAGCATCCTCACACCCTCTTTATATTGCACCCCACACCCCCTCTATATTATACTCCATACCCCCCTCTATATTACACCTCACACCCCCTCTATATTACACTCCATACCCCCTCTATATTACACCCTACACCCCCTCTATATTACACCCTACACCCCTCTATATTACACCCCACACCCCCTCTATATTACACTCCATACCCCCCTTTATATTACACCTCACACCCCCTCTATATTACACTCCATACCCCCTCTATATTACACTCCATACCCCCTCTATATTACAACCCTACACCCCCTCTATATTACACCCCACCCCCCTCTATATTACACTCCATACCCCCTTTATATTACACCTCACACCCCCTCTATATTACACTCCATACCCCTCTATATTACACCCTACACCCCCTCTATATTACACCCCACACCCCCTCTATATTACACTCCATACCCCCTCATAATTACACCCTACACCCCCATTATATTACACCTCACACCCCTCTATATTACACTCCATACCCCCTCTATATTACACCCTACACCCCCTCTATATTACACTCCATACCCCCTCTATATTACACCCCACACCCCCTCTATATTACACCCCACACCCCCTCTATATTACACTCCATACCCCCCTCTATATTACACCCTACACCCCCTCTATATTACACCCCACACCCCCTCTATATTACACTCCATACCCCCTCTATATTACACCCCACACCCCCTCTATATTACACCCCACACCCCCTCTATATTACACTCCATACCCCCCTCTATATTACACCCCACACCCCCTCTATATTATACTCCATACCCCCCTCTATATTACACCCCACACCCCCTCTATATTACACTCCCATACCCCCCTCTATATTACACCCCACACCCCCTCTATATTACACTCCATACCCCCCTCTATATTACACCCACACCCCCTCTATATTATACTCCATACCCCCCTCTATATTACACCCCACACCCCCTCTATATTACACTCCATACCCCCCTCTAATTACACCCCACACCCCCTCTATATTACACTCCATACCCCCCTCTATATTACACACCACACCCTCTCTATATTACACACAACACCCTCTCTATATTACACACCACACCCTCTCTATATTACACACCACACCCTCTATATTACACACCACACCCTCTCTATATTACACCCCACACCCTCTCTATATTACACACCACACCCTCTCTATATTACACACCCAACCCTCTCTATATTACACACAACACCCTCTCTGTATTACACACCACACCCTCTCTATTTTAAACACCACCACACCCTCTCTATATTACACACCACACCCTCTCTATATTACACACCACACCCTCTCTATATTACACCCCACACCCTCTCTATATTACACACCACCCCCTCTCTATATTACACCCCACCCCCTCTCTAATTTCACTCCCACCCCTCCTTATTACATTCCAACCCGCTCCCTAATTACACTCCCCACCCATCCATAATTAAAACCCCCAACCATTCTCTACATTACACCCACTCTCCCTACTCCCTATTTATGTCATACCCCAATATCCCATCCTCCTCTCTAAATTACCCTCCACCATCCCCACCCCTCTCTATATTACCTTCCTTCATCTCCATCCCTCTCCATGTTATCCCTAGTCATCCCCCATCCCATCTTTATTACCCTCCACTATCCCTTTAAAACTGTTTCTATGTTACCCTCTACTATCCCCCACCCCATTTTTATTACTCTCCTCAAATCCCAAACCTGTTTCTGTATTTACCCTCCACCATCCCCCACCCCCCTCTATCACCCTCCACCATCCCCCACCCCCTCTATCACCCTCCACCCTCCCCACCCCCTCTATCACCCTCCACACTCCTAAACCAGTTTCTTTTATTATCCTCCACCATCACCAGCCTCTCTCAATATTATACCCCCACATCCCTAAGCTCCTCTCTATATCTACGAAAGCAAAAGACTTGGCAGACGATGCAACATCCCCCAATGAAAAAGCAGGGGTTGTCACTAGCACGTTTAAGAGACCATACAATAAGTGTCAGGGGGCCCCAGATTGTTCAACTGCCTCCCAGCATACATAAGGGGGATTACCCAAAAGACCCCTGGCAGTCTTCAAGCTGGGACTGGACAAACACCTCAAGTTGGTTCCTGACCAGCCGGGCTGTGGCTCGTACGTTGGTTTGCGTGCAGCCAGCAGCAACAGCCTGGTTGATCAGGCTCTGATCCACCAGGAGGCCTGGTCACAGACCGGGCCGCGGGGCGTTGACCCCCGGAACTCTCTCCAGGTAAACTCCAGGTATATTATGCCCTCACCCCAACCCTTCTCCATATAACTTTCCTTAATACCTACCCTCCTTTCACATTATACTCCACCATTCCCACTGATTACATTTCACCCTTCCATCCCAATCCCCTCTATATTACACCCCTACCATTCCTACTCTCTCTCTATTACACCACACCATCTCATCCCCCCATCTCACCAGCAGCAACGAAAGATGACCGGCTAACCTGGTCCTCAGAAACTTTACACGGACTACCGCCCTGTCCTAATGAGGAGTAAAGCAGAAAAAGTATGCACGCAGTACGTAATTATAATCTGGACATCAACAGCTTGCACACTGCAACAACGAAAAACAGAAGAAAAATGGGGATTGAAATTTTACAACTTAACATCCAACACTTCAACTGTCTCTACTTCCCAGAAGTTGAACTCTGCAACTACAACCCGGACATCATCCTTCTGAACGAGACGGCTGCCACACCTAACCAATATATTTAGAAACATAGGAACATAAGAAAGAAGGAGCACTGCAGCAGGCCTACTGGTCAATGCGAGACAGGTCCAATTCTCCCGCCAGCTTAAACCAATGCCTTAACCTAGTCAGATCAGCCACATTCACTTAAGGGCAACTGACCTAGTAGCACAAGCTAGTCACGTTCACCTCACACACACCCACACCCACACATGTATTTATCCAAGGTATTTTTAAAACTGCACAACGTCTTAGCTTCTATGACGGTACTGGGGAGTTTGTTCCACTCATCCACAACTCTATTACCAAACCATTGCTTTCCTATATCCTTCCTGAATCTGAATTTTTCCAACTTAAAACCATTGCTGCGAGTCCTGTCTATGCTAAATATTTTTAGCACGCTATTTACATCCCCGTTATTATTTCCTGTTTTCCAGTTATACACTTCAATCATATCCCCCTAATTCTATGCATTTCTAGAGAGTGCAGATTCAGGACCCTCAGTCTATCCTCATAGAGTACATTTCTGATACATGGATCAACTTTGTCGTCCTCCTTTCTACGTTTTCCAGTGGCATTTATATCCATTCTGTAATAAGGTGACCAAAACTGTGCAACATAATGTAAATGATGCCTAAACAAAGGTATATAGAGATGAAGAACAACCTGAGAACTTATAATATTATACTTCTTGATATGAACGCCAAGAATTCCTGTTAGCTTAATTGCGAACCTAATGCACTGTTGTCTTGTTTCAGATTACTGCTAACCAGAACTACTAAATCCTTTTTGCAAAGTTGATATTAAGATCTACCTTATATTAGTTTATATGTGGCATGGTTATTTTCCTGTCCAACATTTAGAACTTTGCATTCGTCTATATTAAACTGCATCTGCCACTTCTCTGACCACTGCATCAGTCTATTCAAATCATCCTGGAGTGCTCTAGTGTTATCATTAGAATGAATTGGATGGCCTATTTTGGTGTCATCAGCAAATTTGCTTATGATGCTATTTATTCCTTCATCTATGTCGTTCATGTAAATTGTGAACAACAACGGGCCCAACACTGACCCCTGAGGAACACCGCTTGTGACGTGCCACCCTTCTGATTTCTCCCCATTTATGCAAACTCTCTGCTGCATATTTGTCAACCATGCCTCTACCCAGGCAAAAATTTCTCCTCCTGTTCCGTGTGCCTTAAGTTTCCGCAATACTCTCTGATGTGGAACTCTATCGAAAGCCTTACTGAAGTCCATATACACATTATCATATTCATTACCATGATCTACCTCCTCAGACTCCTTAGTGAAAAAAGTTAGTAAATTCGTAAGACAGGAACGCCCCTTTGTAAAACCATGTTGAGATTTTTTTATCAATTTATGCCTTTCAAGATGGCTACGAATTGCGTCGGCAATTATTGATTCCATAAATTTTCACACTATGGAGGTAAGGCTTATTGATCTATAGTTTGAAGCTAAGAACGTGTCACCTGCCTTGTAAATAGGTATTACATATGCCATTTTCCACTTGTGTAGCACTATGCCAGTTTGTAGTGATATATTGAAAAGATTAGCCAATGGTTTCCTCTTTACATTCCTTTAAAACCCTTGCAAACAGTTCATCAGGGCCTGGGGATTTGTTAGGTTTTAATTTCTCTATCTGTCAGAGGACCATGCCCCCAGTTACCTCAATAGAGCATAGTTTATTATCGTCCTGTTCTACATAATTTATTAATTCTGGAATTTCGCTAGTATTTTCCTGGGTAAAAACTGAGATGAAGTAGGTACTGAAAAGCTCATACATTTCCTTATAACTGTCAGTGATCCGTCCTGAGTTATTCTTAAGTGGGCCTATCTTGACCCTAATGTTACTTCTGTGTACCTGAAAGAACCCTTTTGGGTTAGTCTTCGAATCCCTTGCGACTTTAGCCTCATAATCCGTTTGCTTTTCTTATTCCTTTTTTTTTATTTCCCTCTTTAATTGAATATATTGATTTCTTAACTGCCCTTCCCGTCTTTGATACGCCTATATATGCTTCTCTTTTGATCTAATTTCCCTACTCGGGACAAATGTCGTCTGAGCAGCGAGCCCATAGTAACGTCATCCCAATTTAGCCCACCCAGGTAATTTTTCAGTTCCATGAAGTCAGCCATGCGGAAATCTGGGACAGTGACTTGATTGCAGTTGTCTGGGTAATTCCATGATATGTTAAAACTAAGTGATTTGTGATTGCTTTCCCTTAGCTCATCATTAACCTCAAGATTATTGACTAGTGATTCTTTGATGGCAAGAACCAAGTCAAGTAGGTCGTTTCCTCTAGTTGGTTCTGTCACAAACTGTTTTAAAAAGCAGTCCTGAACCGTATCAAGAAAGTCACAAGACAGAAGATGTCCTGTCACATTGTTCCAATCAATTTGTCTAAAGTTAAAATCTCGCGGGTTCTAACCCCGACAGTGGTACGTTTCGTTTGCAATCGTGTCATTACGATTTCGTGAGTCATTTTCATATCCAGACGCCTTATGAATTTCGTCCCATAGCAGCCTACTGCACTCCCTATCAAGGTTTGTGGGTCTATAAATCACACCCAAAATTAATTTTTCATGATCTTCGAGAAACTGTAGCCAAACAGATTCTGTGTCCGATGTTTCTAATCTTACATCTTGTCTAACACAACAATTTAAATTATTTCTGAGATACATAGCCCGTCCTGTTGACTATCAGTGTGGAATAGTTTATAACCCTGTATGTTTCATTCAGAAGGCATTTCTCTATCTTTCAAGTTGATGCAGGTCTCTGATATAGCAATAATATCTATATTACCTGCACTTACAAGTAATCTTAGCTCATCGATCTTATTTCTTAGACTCCTACTATTGCCCTCTACTATCGCTCCTTGTTTGTTGAGCAATTGCTTTGCCTTTACTAGCAACTTTATTTTGAATATTGTCTTTTAAACATATCCCTGGGGTATCCTGGTAATATCTGCTGTTTTCAGTCATAATGCTGTAGCCTGATTGTTTCCCACAAACGCCCATACCTCTATAATCTATCAGTTTAAATTCCAAGACAAGTCATCAATGATCCTTTCAATCAAATTGGCTAATGCAACCACTCCAGCCCCAGAGAGATGAACCCCATCCCTTGGATACACATCATGCTTGCCAAATATGCCCTAGTTATCAATGAATGAGATTGCAAGTTCTTTGCAGTACCTGTCTAGCCAGCAATTTATACCAATTGCCCTAGACATCCATTCATTGCCCACTCCCCTTCTAAGCATGATGCTACATAATATTGGGATCCTTCCCTTAGACCTGACAACTTCTATGGCTGACCTGTACTTATCCAGCATCTCCTGTCTCCTGCCCTTCCTGATGTCATTTCCACCAGCACTAAGACAGATAATGGGCTTGTTCCCATTACCTGACATAATATCCAACCTGCTGACTATGTCACCAACACCAGTTCCTGGTAGGCACATCCTCTGTCTGACCTTCCTATTTCTGTTAAAAAACACAGTCCATATATCTTACCTGAGAATATCCTACAATACAATGTGGACTATGGTTACTCTTCATGGTACTCTGCCTAGACAAAAAACACTGAAAGATAGACTGAAAATCACCCAGAACAAAATGGTAAGATTCATACTGGACCTGGGTCCAAGAGAACATGTAGGCCAGGATGAATTACAACAATTGGATATGCTGAATGTTGAAGACAGAGTAAAACAACTGAAGTTAAATAAATTTTATAAAATTGCTCACGAACAGTGTCCAGAATATCTTGCTGCCAATTTTGTCAAGGTTGGGAACCAAAGCAATCAAAGTACTAGGGAGAGAGAGCACAAGTTTGTAGTATACACAGTCAGTGGCAAGGCTTCAAACACCTTTTATTGGAACAGACTGCCTGCACATGTCAAAGCCAGTCATATCATGAACCATTTTAACAAGAGAGCCAAAAGGTACCTAATGAATGTAGCGACAGAAAGAGAGGAGAGTGATTTTTTATTTTTTAGCAAACATACATGTAAATGTAAACAACAAATTTTACCTTATTCCTCGTATATCTCCTTTATAGTATGATAATAAGATATTTTCTCTTTCATAGTATAATGAAATATTATCTCCATTATAATATAAATAATAAGGTGTTAAAAGGACCCTAATGAAAATAAATGGAAATAATGGATAATAAACTATGCATGATTGGGGTAACTAGTGATATGGTCCTCAGACAAGTGGGGAAATAAAACCTAACAAATCCCCAGGTCCTGATGAATTGTTTGCAAGGGTTTTAAAGGAATGTAAAGAGGAACTAAGCAAACCTATGGCTAATCTTTGCAACATATCATTACAAATTAGCATAGTGCCTGATAAGTGGGAAATGACAAATGTAATACCTATTTACAAGGCAGGTGACAGGTCCTTAGCTTCGAACTATAGACCAATAAGCCTTACCTCCATAGTTGGTACATATATGGAATCAATAATTACCGAAGCAATTCGTAGCCATCTTGAAAGGCATAAATTGATAATTGAATCTCAACACGGTTTCACTAAGGTGCGTTCCTGCCTTACGAATTTACTAACTTTCTTCGCTAAGGTTTTTGAGGAGGTAGATCATGGTAATGAATATGATATTGTGTATATGGACTTCAGTAAGGCTTTCGATAGAGTTCCACATCAGAGGCTATTGAGGAAACTTAAGGCTCACGGAATAGGAGGAGAAATTTTTTCCTGGGTAGAGGCGTGGTTGACAAATAGGCAACAGAGAGTCTGCATAAATGGGGAGAAATCAGAATGGGGCACGTCATAAGTGGTGTTCTGCAGGGGTCAGTGTTGGGCCCGTTGTTGTTCACAATTTACATAAACGACATAGATGAGGGAATCAATAGCGACATAAGCAAATTTGCTGATGACACCAAAATAGGCCATCCAATTCACTCTAATGAGAACATTAGTGCACTCCAGGCTGATTTGAATAGACTGAGGCAGTTGTAGAAGAAGTGGCATATGCAAATAATATAGACGAATAGAAAGTTCTAAATGTTAGACAAAACAATAAGCCTACCACTTATGAACTGAATAGTGTAGATCTTAATTCTAATGATTGCGATTGCGTCTACAGCGGCTACGTCTCTGTAGATGCCTTCCTCTCCCTCTACACTGTAAAATGCTCCAAACTTCAGAACACTCGTGACCTAACCTGATTTCCTCCTTGTTTTCTTCTTCTCCCTCTTCCCTTTCCTTTCTCCTTTTTCCCCTTTGGGTTGTCTTTTCTTCTGCCCTATGTATTTCTTCCTTCTTTTTACTTATTTATTTGTATTTCTCTCTTCCTCTGTGTTTCTTGCTCTTACCCTCTGTGGGCACCAGCTCCCTTGCAGTGCTCCTCTTTCTAGTATTTCATTGGCCCCTCTTATCCTACCTCCCCACTACTACTTCCTCCACCTCCACTACTACCACTACTACTACCACTACCTCCTCCTGCCTATATATACCCATCGTGCTCTCTCCTTCTCGTTGACTTTGTAAATGGTCCAAGTCGTACTGAAACGTCGTCGTAAGCTCCTCTCTCTATGTGTGGGTTATTATGTATCGTTTCCAGTCACGGTACTGTGCCTTTTTTTTTGTTATTCCTCTGACATTATCACTCCCAGGTCCTTCACATTACTTTTCGCTCTATTGCAAGGTTAGAATTTGTTGTGTACCCTGACACATTTTTAATTTCTTCAAGTTTCCCATATCTAAGTAGTTGAAATTTCTCCTCGTTGAACTTCATATTGTTTTGAGTGACCCATTCGAATATCTGGATGATGTCTGCTTGGAGTCTAACGGAGTCTTCGATGGAGGTCACTGCCAATGTGATCCGGGTGTCATCCGCAAAGGAAGACACGGAGCTATGGCTTACATCTCTGTCCATGTCAGAAATGAGGATGAGCAATAGAATGGGAGCAAGTACTCTGCCTTGTGGAACAGACCTTTTTACCGTGGCTGCCTGGGACTTTACTCTGTTTATTATTACTCTTTGTGTTCTATTTGTCAGGAAGTTATAGATCCATCTACCAACTTTTCCTGTTATTCCTTTATAACGCATTTTGTGTGCTATTACACCATAGTCACACTTGTCGAAAGCTTTTGTAAAGTCTGTTCTTACTACATTTGTAGTTTGTTTATCCTCGACAGCATCCAGGACCTTGTCATAGTGGTGCAGTAGCTGGGACAGGCAGGAGCGACCTGCTCTAAACCCGTGTTGCCCTGGGTTGTGTAATTGATGTGTATCTAGGTGGTTGGTGATCTTGCTTCTTAGAACCCTCTCAAAGATTTTTCTGATATGTGTTGTTAGTGCTATCGGTCTGTAGTTCTTTGCAATTGCTTTACTGCCACCTTTGTGGAGTGCGGCTATGTCTGTTGCTTTTAGTGTGTGTGGGATGACCCCTGTGTCCATGCTCCCTTTCCATAAAATGCTGAAGGCATGCGATAGGGGCTTCTTGCAATTCTTGATGAACACGGGGGTCCACGAGTCTGGGCCTGGGGCAAAATGCATGGGCATGTCATTAATTGCCTCTTCAAAGTCTTGTGGAGTTAGAATACTATCTGAGAGTTTTGGGATGACCAAATTTTGGGTTTTGTTCATAAAGAATTCATTTGTATTGTCGACCATTAGTCTGGGCAGTGGCTCACTGAACACTGAGTCATATTGGGACTTTAGCATCTCACTCATTTCTTGGCTATCATCTGTGTATCTCCCATCCTGCCTAAGCAGGGGCCCAATACTGGATGTTATTTTTCCCTTAGATTTGGCATAAGAGAAGAAGTATTTTGGGTTTTTTTAATTTCCTTTATGGGGCTGTAGGGGGCACTCAACCAAAAATCGAAAAATTATGGAAATTGAGTTATATATACCGAAAGATAGCTTAACACTTTGGCAAAACAAAGGTACCAGAATGAATGTTCTACGACGTTTCTACAAGAAATTATAGTCATTTATATCAGGTATGGTGACGGCGATGTGGGCAGCGAGTCTGCTCACAGCCCATATATTTTTTGGAATTTTTTCCTTGTTTTTTTATCTCTTTTTTCTTGCATTATTCTTTCTAATATAATAACTGACTATTTGGCATTATAAAACAGTAGGCGGAGCTTATCCGTAGACTTAGAGACAACCAGGCACCATATGGGAACGCTCGGCAGTGTTCCTGCTCCAGATAGAGCCAGGAGAAATCATTTAATTTTTACGCTTATATCAGCTTATATATCAACTCTACGGCTTATTTACCTATCAGAATTGATCTAATATGATATAATAAACACTATAAATAATATACAAACATGTTATATACTCTAGACTGAATAAAATAAGCCATAATACGGCGGGAGACAATCGGGAATATTTCGATATAAACGAGTTAATCCTCTCATGTCGTATTCTTTGGTTTCTGAGTAAGAGAAAACGGTGCTTTGAAGTGGTTAACTGCACTAGAACATCAGTTTACTAAAAAATACACCCAAACAAACGCGATTTTCGCGATAATTTTTTTTTTTTTTTTTGAGACGGTGGGCCGGCAGCGCTCCAGGACGATATCTCGCAAGAAACTTATTCACCTAAATTCCATAATTCTTCCTTTATTACTTAATTAAATGGAATAATATTCAGAGAAATTGTAGAATAATGATTTCTCTATTTTGCCCCATTTCATTTTTGGAAATATTCCAAATACTTTCGGAGTTATGTAGGAGTAAAGGGCAGATTTTTTGCAACATTCCAGGAACTAAGAAACTTTATTTTTTTGTGAAATAAAGATAAGTTATTTAGAGGCAAGATTTTGGAGTAAATACGTATAAGCATTGTTCTCTCGGCACCAAGTGTCCAAACAACCTTACGTAGTCCCATATAGGAATAAATTTGGCCACAAGGGCATTTTCAGTAAGCAGTCCTTTTTCAGTCTTTTCTCAGTTGTTGTTTGAGCTATATTTTTGATAAATATTTTCAAGAAAGAGTGAAAACACTTTGTCTTGTGAACCAAAACTGGAGGAAATCGGATGGTAAACAAAAGTGCTACAATGTTTTGCCGACACCCCCCTTATGGCTTTTAGTTCTTCCTGTGATTCTTGTCTCCTATAAGATTCCTTCAGCTTAAGTTCGATATTTACAATTTCATTGACTAGTATTTCAGATACATTGGCCCCACTCAGCAGCTCTGTGACTCTTCACCTCCGTCTGTATAGGAAATGTCTCTCTGTTTCTAGTTTACATCATCTCTTTCTTTTTCTTAAATGGAATGTGTCTTGAGCAGATCTGAAGAACCACAGAATTCATTTTTTTTCAAGGCAAATATTCGGATCCACGTTGTTTAAGATATCTTCCCAGCTTGTTTCATTTAGGACATGGTTTACTTGATCCCCTTGTATGTTTTTGTTGTTGAAATTGAATTACGTGAAGAGACCTTTATGACTGCTCACATTTTGCTGGTTCGGAGCCCTGTGCATACATGTCTGTACCTCTATTATGAAGTGATCTGATTGTATTGTCTTTGATACAGTTATATTACATATCAGATCGTCATTGTTAGTGAAGTTGTGGTCCAGCGTATTTTCTAGTCTTGTAGGTTCTACTATTTGCTGACTTAAGGTGAATTTGGTGCAGAGATTTAATAGTTCGTAAGTGTGTGTGAATTTTCAGCTGAGCTGCCTCCTGGGGTGATCTCTGCTAAAACACTGTTTGCTATATACTCTTCTGTTTTAGGGGTGTCAAGTTAAATCTCCTAGTAGTTCGATGTTTGGGGCAGGGGTTGGGAGATTTTTCATTCTGTGGTCATTTTTCTCAAGCTGCTCCTGGAACTGCTGGGAAGTTGCGTCTGGAGGCTTGTATGCTACCACAATGACAAGGTTTTCGATCTTTACCGCCAAAACTTCAACTACATCATTGGAGGTGTTTAGTGGTTCTGTGCAAATGAGCAACTCCGTGACATACAGGCCAACCCCTCCTTGTTTCCTGTTTAGTCTGTCTCATCAGAATAGGTTATAACCTGGGATCCATATTTCATTGTCATAATGTTCCTTTAAATGGCTCTCTGTGAATGCTGCAAACATTGCATTTGACTCTGTTAGCAGTCCCTTGATATAAGGAATTTTGTTATTTTTTGATGGGTTTAGACCTTGTATGTTTGCAAAGAAAAATGTCGTTGTATTGGTGGAATTTAGGGGGGTTTTATTTGCTGGGTCTAATATCTGTTATTCTGGAGTAGAGGCCAATGTCTGTGCCTCTGCTCCAGAAGTGTTTCCAGGTAATGTAGGTTTATTGTCATTTCTTGCCAGTCTTTTTTCCCCTCCTGGCCCTAAAGACCTCTGTCCCGGAGAGGTTTTTGCCCCTCTCTTTTGTTTCCCTTTGTCTGGCTGGTCTGTGCCCTTCTAGTCCCCTTTATTACCCCCACCATCCCAACCCCTTCTTTTTATTAACCCTCACCCACTTGCTGTATTACACTCCACCCATACCCATCTCCTATTTTACATTGCAGTCTACCCTCCCCCAACCTCTTCTCTATATTACACGGGAAAGTCTCAACCCCCTGTCTATATTACATCCCAAATCATCCTCGTCCCCTCTAATTTACTAGCTCGAAAACACCCTTTATTCTTTATTACTCATCACCTCTGATATTATTTAAGCCAATATCCCCATCTATATTACACACTACCATCCCCACCTCCTCTCTTTTTTTTACACAAACCCAAATCCTATCGTCTCCCCATGTAATGCAGAATATGGATAGTGGCGTGAAAAAAGAAGGGGTTCTTTTTACACGCCACTACCCCTATTCTATATTAAGTGTCACACTACTACTGCCTCTACATTTTACGTCACTATTTTCTCCACTTCCCAATATTTCTCTAGACTCCAGGTAGGTAGACACTGTTT
Source organism: Cherax quadricarinatus (assembly GCF_026875155.1). Taxonomy (NCBI): domain Eukaryota; kingdom Metazoa; phylum Arthropoda; class Malacostraca; order Decapoda; family Parastacidae; genus Cherax; species Cherax quadricarinatus. Next base: position 32,673,581 of record NC_069455.1, on the reverse strand, counting down.
ACCTTTATTATACCTTAGCATCAGTTTTTAGTTATTTTCTTTATTATGTACCCCATACCCATCCTGAGGGTGGTAGTCAAAAGATTACAGAGGTACATAATGTGTCCAGAGACTGGATCCCAAAGTTATGATAGCTTAACTAGTTACAAAGGTAATGAACTCCAGGTAATCTGGTCACAATCATGGCAAGTTACAAAGGTAATTAACCATCTCATACATAATTACAATCATGATTAAATTACGAAGTAATGAGCCACTGATACGTCCACACCAGCTCACAATTGTAATGAGTTATAAGCACAAATACTAAGTTGGTCACACACCCACATGAGCGCTCGCGCACACACACACACACACGAGGGTGCATGCACAGATTCAGACACACACAAACACACAGACACACACACACAGACACACACACACACACACACACACACACACACACACACACACACACACACACACACACACACACACACACACACACACATACACACACAACACACACACACGTACATTAGCTAGTAAAACTGAAGAAAGGAAAGCTGCAATGGAGGGGATACACAGGGATATGCAGTGGGAGAATGAAAGGGTGAGGTCAGTCTTTGTGTCTGAGCTCCAGGAAGTTGAAGGGAAAACATATGAAGCAAGAAAACAAGGGAAAAAAAAGCAATTGAAAGCATCATGAAAGCAATAGGAGAAGACGACATGACCCAGCTGGAAAATTTTCGTAGAATAGGGAGGTTTGTACAAAAAAGAACCCAGCCAGTGAAAGTGTCCTTCAAGGCAGAATCGACTCGGAACAGGATCCTGCAGGAGAAAGCACGATTAAGGGACATGCTGGCATACAGGAAGGTGTATCTCGATTGCGACAGAACACAAGAAGAAAGGCAGAAACTGAGAGAGATGGTACAAAGTCGAAAGGAGGAAAGAGAGGGGATGGAGAAGACAGACAGGAGATCCCAGACCCAGGAAGAAGATTAAATACAGCTTCCCTCACAACTTCCTATAGAAGCCTCCCAACCAGGTCAACCCCAGTGCAACCAAACACTCTAAACCAAAACACCCATGCCACATCCAATGGCCCCACCCACTGCATTACAAACTCCACCCCCACAGCAACCACCCATAGTTCCTTATCAGGTCTCCCCAACCCCAATATACCTCCCAGTCCACAGTCTTAGTAAAGAAGTTGAAGGTGTGGTATACAAATGCAGATGGAATAACAAATAAGTATGAGGAGTGGCACGAAAGAATCAAGGAACATCCCCAGACATAAAGCACTCACAGAAACAAAACTCCCAGAATATTAACAGATTCAATCTTTCCATCCGGATATCAAATCCTCAGAAAAACAGAGGAGGAGAGGGAGGAGAGTTGCATTGCTCTTTAAAAACCAGTGGGGTTTTGAGAAAATGGAAGGAATGGATGGCACGGGCGAAAGGGACTACTTAGTAGGGACAATCAAGTCTGAAGGACATAAGGTGATAATTGCAGTAATGTACAACCCACCACAGAACTGCAGGAGGCCAAGAGAAGAATATGATGAGAGCACAGAGCAATGGTCGACACACTAGCCGAGGTGGCCAGGAGAGCACACATGGGGGAAGCAAAGTTACTAGTTATGGGTGATTTCAATCACAAGGAGATTGACTGGGAAAACCTGGAGCCCCATGGGGGTCCCAAAACATGGAGAGCCAAGATGATGGATGTGGTACTGGAAAACCTCATGCATCAACATGTTAGAGACACTACCAGAGAGAGAGGAGAGGATGAACCAGCAATAATGGACCTTGTATTCACCTTGAGTAGTTTGAACATCGAGGATATCATGTATGAAAGTCCCCTGGGAGCTAGTGATCATGTGGTTCTGTGCTTCGACTACATAGTTGAGCTCCAAGTGGAGAGAGTAGCAGGAATAGGTTGGGAAAAACCAAACTACAAAAGGGGGAACTACTCAGACATGAGGAACTTCCTTCAAGACATTCAGTGGGAGAGGGAACTGACAGGAAAACCAGTGCAAGAAATGATGGACTATGTGGCAACAAAATGCAAGGAGGCAGAGGAGATGTTTGTTCCCAAGGAAAATAGAAATAATGGGAAGAACAGAACGAGTCCTTGGTTCACCCAAAGGAGTAGGGAGGCAAAAACTAGGTGTACTAGAGAATGGAAAAGGTACAGAAGACAGAGAACTCAGGAAAATAAAAGAGATTAGCCGCAGAGCCAGAAACGAATATGCACAGATAAGAAGGGAGGCTCAACGACAATATGAAAATGACATAGCATCGAAAGTCAAGACTGACCCAAAGCTGTTGTACAGCCACATCAGGAGGAAAACAACAGTCAAGGACCAGGTAATCAGACTGAGGAAGGGTGATGGGGAATTCACAAGAAACGACCGAGAGGTATGTCAGGAACTCAACACGAGATTTAAAGAAGTATTTACAGTGGAAACCAGTAGGACTCCAGGAAATCAGAACAGGGGGTACACCAGCAAGTGCTGGATGAGGTACATACAACCAAGGAGGAGGTGAAGAAGCTGCTATGCGAACTTGACACCTCAAAGGCAGTGGGACCAGACAACATCTCTCCGTGGGTCCTTAAAGAGGGAGCAGAGATACTGTGTGCGCCATTAACAAAGATCTTCAACACATCATTTGAAACTGGGCAACTCCCTGAGGTATGGAAGATGGCAAAAGTAGTCCCAATTTTTAAAAAGGGAGACAGACATGAGGCACTAAACTACAGACCTGTATCACTAACGTGTATAGTATGCAAGGTTATGGAGAAGATCATCAGGAGGAGAGTGGTGTAGCACATGGAAAGAAACAAGTGTATAATTGACAACCAGCACGGTTTCAGGGAAGGGAAATCCTGTGTCAAAAACCTACTAGAGTTTTATGACAAGGTAACAGAAGTAAAACAAGAGAGAGAGGGGTGGATCGACTGCATTTTTTTGACTGCAAGAAGGCCTTCGACACAGTTCCTCACAAGAGGTTACTGCAAAAGCTAGAGGATCAGGCACACATAACAGGAAAGGCACTGCAATGGATCAGAGAATACCTGACAGGGAGGCAACAACGAGTCATGGTACATGACGAGGTGTCAGAGTGGGCGCCTGTAACAAGCGGGGTTCCACAGGGGTCAGTCTTAGGACCTGTGCTGTTCTTGGTATATATGAACGACATAACGGAAGGGATAGACTCAGAAGTGTCCTTGTTTGCAGATGATGTGAAGTTAATGAGAAGAATCAAATCAGATGAGGATAAGGCAGGACTACAAAGAGACCTGGACAGGCTACAAGCCTGGTCCAGCAACTGGCTCCTTGAGTTTAACCCTGCCAAATGCAAGTCATGAAGATTGGGGAAGGGCAAAGAGACTGCAGACACAATATAGTTTAGATGGCCAAAGACTGCAAACCTCACACAAGGAAAAAGATCTTGGGGTGAGTATAACACCGAGCATATCTCCTGAGGTGCACATCAATCAGATAACTGCTGCAGCATACGGGCGCCTGGCAAACCTATGGATAGCGTTCCGGTACCTCAGTAAGGATTCGTTCAAGACTCTGTATACCATTTACGTCAGGCCCATACTGGAGAATGCAGCACCAGTTTGGAATCCACACCTAGTCAAGCACGTCAAGAAATTAGAGAAAGTGCAAAGGTTTGCAACATGACTAGTCCTAGAGCTACGGAGCTACGAAGAAAGGTTGAGGGAAATCGGCCTGACGACACTGGAGGACAGGAAGGTCAGGGGAGACATGATAACGAGATATAAAATACTGCGCGGAATAGACAAGGTGGACAAAGACGGGATGTTCCAGAGAAGGGACACAGACACAAGAGGTCACAATTGGAAGTTGAAGACTCAGATGAATCAAAGGGAAGTTAGGAAGTATTTCTTCAGTCACAGAGTAGTCAGGCCGAGGAATAGCCTAGAAAGTGACGTAGTGGAGGAGAGAACCATACATAGTTTTAAGGCGAGGTATGATAAAGCTCATGGGGCAGGGAGAGAGAGGACCTAGTAGCAATCAGCGAAGAGGCGGGGCCAGGAGCTATGACTCGACCCCTGCAACCACAAATAGGTGAGTACAAATAGGTGAGTACACACACACACACACACACACACACACACACACACACCACACACACACACACACACACACACACACACACACACATCGTTCAAGACTTTATGCACTGTGTACGTCAGGCCCATACTGGAGTATCCAGCACCAGTTTGGAACCCACACCTGGTCAAACACGTCAAGAAATTAGAGAAAGTGCAAAGGTTTGCAACAAGGCTAGTTCCAGAGCTAAGGGGAATGTCCTATGAAGAAAGGTTAAGGGAAATCGGTCTGACAACACTGGAGGACAGGAGGGTCAGGGGAGACATGATAACGACATATAAAATACTGCGTGGAACAGACAAGGTGGACAGAGACAGGATGTTCCAGAGAGAGGGACACAGATACAGAGGGTCACAATTGGAAGCTGAAGACTCAAATGAGTCAAAGGGATGTTAGGAAGTACTTCTTCAGTCATAGTTAGGAAGTGGAATAGTCTGGCAAGTGATGTAGTGGAGGCAGGAACTATACATAGCTTTAAGACGAGGTATGATAAAACTCATGGAGCAGGGGGAGAGAGGACCTAAAAGCGGTCGGTGAAGAGGTGGGGCCAGGAGCTGTGTCTCGACCCCTGCAACCACTACTAAATGAGTACACACACACACACACACACACACACACACACACACACACACAACACACACACACACACACACACACACACACACACACACACACATACACACACACACACACACAGGGTAAGGAAGGAAGGAGGAGAGACAACAAGAAATGACCGTGAAGTATGTGAAGAACTCAACAAGAGATTCAGAGAAGTGTTCACAGAGGAGACAGAAGGGACTCCAGAAAGACGGAGAGGTGGGGCACACCACCAAGGTGCTGGACACAGTGCACACAACCGAGGAAGAAGTGAAGAGGCTTCTGAGTGAGCTAGATACCTCAAAGGCAATGGGGCCAGATAACATCTCCCCATGGGTATTGAGAGAGGGAGCAGAGGCGCTATGTGTACCCCTAACAACAATATTCAATACATCTATCGAAACAGGGAGATTGCCTGAGGCATGGAAGACAGCAAATGTAGTCCCAATCCTTAAAAAGGAGACAGATATGAAGCATTAAACTACAGACCAGTGTCACTGACATGTATAGTATGCAAAATCATGGAGAAGATTATCAGGAGAAGAGTGGTGGAACACTAGAAAGGAACGATCTCATCAACAGCAGCCAACATGGTTTCAGGGACGGGAAATCCTGTGTCACAAACCTACTGGAGTTCTATGACATGGTGACAGCAGTAAGACAAGAGAGAGAGGGGTGGGTGGATTGCATTTTCTTGGACTGCAAGAAGGCGTTTGACACAGTTCCACACAAGAGATTGGTTCAAAAACTGGAGGACCAAACAGGGTAACAGGGAAGGCACTACAATGGATCAGGGAATACTTGTCAGGAAGACAGCAGCGAGTCATGGTACGTGGCGAGGTTTGTCAGAGTGGGCACCTGTGACCAGCGGGGTCCGCAGGGGTCAGTCCTAGGACCAGTGCTGTTTCTGGTATTTGTGAACGACATCACGGAAGGAATAGACTCTGAGGTGTTCCTGTTTTGCAGATGACGTGAAGTTGATGAGAAGAATTCACTCGATCGAAGACCAGGCAGAAGTACAAAGGGATCTGGACAGGCTGCAGACCTGGTCCAGCAATTGGCTCCTGGAGTTCAATCCCACCAAGTGCAAAGTCATGAAGATTGGGGAAGGGCAAAGAAGGCCGCAGACGGAGTACAGTCTAGGGGGTCAGAGACTACAAACCTCACTCAAGGAAAAAAGATCTTGGGGGTGAGTATAACACCAGGCACATCTCCTGAAGCGCACATCAACCAAATAACTGCTGCAGCATATGGGCGCCTAGCAAACCTCAGAACAAGCATTCCGACATCTTAATAAGGAATCATTCAGGACCCTGTACCCCGTGTACGTTAGGCCCATATTGGAGTATGCGGCACCAGTTTGGAACCCACACCTAGCCAAGCACGTAAAGAAACTAGAGAAAGTGCAAAGGTTTGCCACAAGACTAGTCCCAGAGCTAAGAGGTATGTCCTACGGAGGGGAGGTTAAGGGGAAATCAACCTGACGACACTGGAGGACAGGGGAGATTTGGGGGACATGATAGCGACATACAAAATACTGAGAGGAATTGACAAGGTGGACAAAGACAGGATGTTCCAGAGATTGGACACAGTAACAAGGGGACACAGTTGGAAGCTGAAGACACAGATGAATCACAGGGGTGTTAGGAAGTATTTCTTCAGCCACAGAGTAGTCAGTAAGTGGAATAGTTTGGGAAGCGATGTAGTGGAGGCAGGATCCATACATAGCTTTAAGCAGAGGTATGATAAAGCTCACGGCTCAGGGAGAGTGACCTAGTAGCGATCAGTGAAGAGGCGGGGCCAGGAGCTCGGACTCGACCCCCGCAACCTCAACTAGGTGAGTACAACTAGGTGAGTACACACACACACACATACACACACACACACACACACACACACACAGTAGGACACGAGAGAGAGGGGTGGGTGGATTGCATTTTCCTGGACTGCAGGTAGGTCTTCGAAACAGTTCTTCACAAGAGATTAGTGCAGAAGCTGGAAGATCAGGTGCATATAACAGGAAGGGCACTGCAATGGATCAGAGAATACCTGACAGGGAGGCAACAACGAGTCATGGTGTATAAAGAGGTATCACAGTGGGCGCCTGTGACGAGCGGGGTCCCACAGGGGTCATTTCTTGGACCTGTGCTATTTTTTATATATGTGAATAACATGATGGAAGGGATAGACTCTGAAGTGTCCCTATTCGCAGATTATGTGATGTTGATGAGAAGAATTAAATCGGATGAGCATCAGGCAGAACTACAAAGAGACCTGGGCAGACTGGACACGTAGTTCAGATACTGGTTTCTCGAATTCAACCCTGCCAAATGCAAAGTCATGAAGATTGGGGAAGGGCAAAGAAGACCACAGACAGAGTATAGGCTGGGTGGACAAAGACTACAAACCTCACTCAAGGAGAAAGTTCTTGGGGTGACCATAACACCGAGCACGTCTCAGGAGGCACACATCAACCAGATAACTGCTGCAGCATATGGGTGCCTGGTAAACCTGAGAATAGCATTCCGATACCTTAATAAGAAATCGTTTAAGACACTGTGTACACTGTGTACGTAAGGCCCATACTTGAGTATGCAACACCAGTTTGGAGCCCACACCTGGTCAAGCACGTCAAGAAGTTAGAGAAAGTGCAAAGGTTAGCAACAAGGCTAGTTCCAGAGCTCAGGGGAATGTCCTACGATGAAAGGTTGAGGGAAATCGGACTGACGACACAGGAGGACAGAAGGGTCAGGGGAGACATGATAACGACATACAAGATACTGTGGGGAATAGTAAGGTGAACAGAGACAGGATGTTGCAGAGAGAGGGACACAGAAACAAGGGGTCACAATTGGAAGCTGAAGACTCAAACGAGTCACAGGATATTAGGAAGCATTTCTTCAGTCATAGAGTCGTCAGAAAGTGGAATAGCCTAGCAAGTGAGGTACTGGAGGCACGAACCATACATAGCTTTAAGACGAGGTATGACAAAGCTCAGGAAGCAAAGAGAGAGAAGGGACCTAGTAGCGATCAGTGAAGAGGCGGGTCCAGGATCTGAGTCTCGACCCATGCAACCACAATTAGGTGAGTTCAATTAGGCGAGTACACTAGGTGAGGGCGACATGACCAAGGTGACAAATTTTCGGAGAACTGGGTGGTTCACAAGGAGAAGGAAATGGCCTCTCAAAGTAATTTTCAAGGCAGAATCAACTCAAACCATGATCCTGAAGGAGAAAGCACGGCTGAGAGACAAACTGGAGTTCCAGAGTGTGTAACCTCGATCGAGACAGAATGCAAGAGTAAAGGATGATATTGAAAGAGAGAGTGTTATATTGAAAGTAGGAATGGGAGGAAATGACAAAGAAAAGCAGAATATCCCTGACCCAGGTGGAAGGGCAAACACAACCCTCCAGAAAACACCGCAGAAGAACTCCAACCACGACAACCCCACAGCAACTGAACATTCTAAACCAACAACCACACACCGATCCCTTTGTCCCCACACCCACACCACGAACCCCACCCCTACAGCAACCCCCTAAAGGAACTCTGCCCCCACCCCTACCACAATCCCCAATAGACCCCTACCAGGGCTCCTGCTTTCCCATTCCCAATATTCTCCCAGGACCACAGTTTTAGAACAGAAGCTGAAGGCTTGGTAGACGAATGCGGATGGAATAACGAATAAATATGAGGAGAGGTATGAAATAATCAATGAGAAATCCCCAGACATCATAGCAGTCACAGAAACGAAACTCAATGAGACAATAACAGATGCAATCTTCCCACCAGGATATCAGATCCTGAGGAAAGATAGAAGGAGCAGAGGGGGAGGAGGGGTTGCACTGCTTCTAAAAGAACAATGGAAATTTGAGTAAGTGGGAGGCATGGACGAGATTGGAGAAAGGAAATACAAAGTAGGTACACTTCAGTCTAGGGCACACAAGGTAGTCATTGCAGTGATGTATAATCCACCACATAACTGCAGAAGGTTAAAAGAGGAATATGAAGAGAGCAACAGAGCAATGGTGGATACACTGGCTGAGGTGGCAAGAAGAGCTCACTCGAGCAGAGCAAAGTTACTGGTTATGGGCGATTTCAACCACAGGGACGATCAATTGGGAAAACCTGGAGTCACACAGGGGTCCCGAAACATGGAGAGCCAAGATAATGGATATGGTACTGGGAAACCTCATGCATCAACATGTTAAGGACACAACCAGAGAGAGAGGGGAGGATGAACCAGCAACACTGGACCTTGTGTTCGCCCTGAGCAGTTTAGACATTGAGGACATCACATATGACATCCCCCTAAGAGCTAGTGACCACGTGGTTCTGTGCTTTGAATGCACAGTAGAGTTACAAGTGGAGAGGGTAACAGGAGTTGAATGGGAAAAGCCAGAGTATATAAGGAGGGGACTACATAGGTTTGAGGAACTTCCTACAGAAAGTTCAGTGAGACAGAGAACTGGTAGGAAAGTCGGTAAAGCGAAATGATGGAATACGTAATAACAAAATGCAAGGAGGCAGAGGAAATGTTTGTTCCCAAGGGCAACAGAAATAATGGGAAGACCAGAACGAGCCCATGGTTTACTCGACGGTGTAAAGAGACAAAAACTAAGTGCACCAGAGAATGGAAAAAGTACAGAAGGCAAAGAACACAGGAAAATAAGGAGATTAGTCGAAGAGCCAGGAACGATTATGCACAGGTAAGGAGGGAGGCCCAGCAACAGTATGAAAATAACATAACATCGAAAGTCAAGTCTGACCCGAAACTGCTGTATATCCACATCAGGAGGAAGACAACAGTCAAAGACCAGGTGATCAGGTGAGGAACTCACAAGAAACGATCATGAGGTATGTGAGGAGCTCAACATGAGATGTAAGGAAGTATTTACAGTAGAGACAGGAAGGGCTCTGGGAAGACAGCAGAGAAGGGAACATCAAGAGGGAATATACCAACAAGTGTTGGATGACATACAAAACAAACAACAGAGGAGAAGGTGCAAAAGCCTCTAAGTGACCTTGAAACCTCAAAGGCAATGGCACCAGACAACATCTCCCTGTGAGTCCTTAGAGAAGGAGCAGAGACGCTGTGCATGCCACTAGCCACATCCCTTGAAACTGGGCAACTACCCAAGGTATAGAAGACAGCAAATGTTGTTCTCATTTTTAAGAAAGGGGACAGAAACGAGGCACTAAGTGTATAATATGCAAAGTCATGGAGAAGATTATCAGGAGGAGAGTGGTGGAGCACTTGCAAGGGAACAAGATTACAAACGACAACCAGCACAGATTCATGGAAGGCAAATCCTGTGTCACAAACCTTATGGAGTTTTATGACAAGGTAACAGAAGTAAGACACGAGAGAGAAGGGGGGGCTGATTGCATTTTCCTGGACTGCAGGAAGGCCTTCGACACAGTTCCTCACAAGAGATTAGTGCAGAAGCTGGAGGATCCATTGCACAGCAATGGATCAGAGAATACTTAACAGGGAGGCAACAACGAGTCATGGTACTTGATGAGGTATCACAGTAGGCACCTGTGACGAGTGGGGTCCCACAGGGGTCAGTCCTAGGACCAGTGTTATTTTTTATTTATGTGAATGACATGAAGTGTCCCTGTTCTCAGATGATGTGTAGATAATGAGAAGAATTAAAACAGACGAGGATCAGGCAGGACTACAAAGAGACCTGGACAGGCTGTACACGTGGTCCAGCAACTGGCTTCCCGAATTCAACCCTGCCAAATGCAAAGTCATGAAGACTGGGTTAGGGCAAAGAAAACCGCAGACAGACTATAGGCTAAATGGACAAAGAATGCAAACCTCCCTCCAGGAGAAACATCTTGGGGTGACCATAACACCGAGCACGTCGCCGGAGGCACACATCAACCAGATAACTGCTGCAGCGTAGCGTTCCGATACCTTGGTAAGGAATCGTTCAAGACACTGTACACTGTGCACATCAGGCCCATACTGGAGTATGCAGCACCACTTTGGAACCCACATCTGGTCAAACTAGTTAAGAGAAAGTACAAAGGTTTGCAACAAGGCTTGTTCCGGAGCTCAGGGGAATGTCCTACGAAGAAATATTGAGGGAAATCGGACTGACGGCACTGAAGGACGGGGTTTTTAAAAGGGGGGGGGGGGGCTGAAGCGAAAACAAAATACTGCGTAGAAAGAAAGGTAACAGAGACGGGTTTTCCCCGGAGGGGACACAAAACAAGGGGCCCTTTTGGAAGCTAAAGATTCCTACAGTCACGGGATTAGGGAAGTATTTCTTCATCATAGATCGTCGGGAAGTGGAATAGCCCTAACAAGTGATGTAGTGGGGCAAAACCATACTAGTTTTAAAGGACGGGTTTGACAAAGTGGGGAAGCAAAGAGAGAGAACCTAGTACAATGTAAAAGGGCTGAGCCGGGACTGAGTCTCGCCCCGCAACCACAATTGGGTGAGTACACACACACACACACCACCCACAACACCCCACACACAAACACACCAACACACACACACTCACACCCCACACACACATACAAAACAAACAAGCACACACACACACAAGCACACAATGCACACACCACCACACACACACACACAATACACCAAGGTAATGGTTTATTTACATTTTTTTTTTTTTTTTTTCGCTGGTATTTCCCCGGCCCGGTCTTTTCCCAAATAGTGGTGACCCGGGCCCTTTGGGTCCCTTCTGGGGGGTGTCTAGGACTTAAGTCTCCCATGGGGGGAGGTACAAGTACCCCCCCTCTTTGGGACCAACGTCCCCAGGGGCCCACCCCATTCCCCGCCCTCACGGGGCTCGTAGGGAGAAGTGGCCCCTGGTCTGCCCTTGCCCCGCCCCAAAGGGGCCCCGTGGGGGTGGCAGTCCCTTTTGAGCTGCAGGGGGGTAGCAAGCTCAGGCCTGGGCCTCTTTTTTATTTACAGTGAGCGAGTGGGTATTTTTTTTTTTTTGTGAATGTAGGCAGGTGACACTGTCCCTCGCACCACTCCACATTTTTACACTCTCCTGTCACACAGGTACATTTCTCATTTTATGATTAAAATTTTGAGACACCAGGGTTTTTTCATAGACCATTCGACAACCGAGTCTCTCCATATCGTATCTCCCAATACATTACACAATCATTTGACTCTCTATGGTCCCATGCCCTTATCGTCTTTAATGTGATTGGAAACACCATAAGATTTATCATTTTTGTAATTTTTAACATCATTGCCCCATCAGCTTGTTCATCTTACCACACTCTTTTTATAATGGCTGAAAACTTTGTGTTGCTGTATTATTTTCCCTCAACATCACCCCATCCTTCCCCTACTGTTGCCCGGAAGTCAAGCTGTCGAAACAAGAGCAGGTCGGGAAATTTTCCCTGGTGGTCAGACATGCAAACAAAGCTCTGGGAAAAACTTCCGAGGAGTTTCTCCCTGTTTGTTTTAGTAATAAACGGGAAATTTCCATTGGGGGGAGTTGCTAGAGTTTGGAGGAGGGGGGCAGGGGTTTAGATTGTTGTGTACAGCGTTCGATAAAGGGGGGGGGGGTTACCAAAATGGCTTGCCAAACGAAAGATGTTGGTGGGAGGAGGTTTGGCGTGCATGTGTGGGGTGAGTGATAGGTGCAAGTGAGAAGGGGCTGGGTGTACTTGGGGGTGTGAAGGGGTGTGAGTTATGGTTCTTTGTGTTATTAATATTTGTTAACTAATGCCTTCTGAAGAAAGGCCTTTTTGTAGCGTATAAAAGTGAAGTTGAGAAAGCTGCATGGGGACACAAAAAAGTAGGATTTGACTCCCCTTTTAAAATAATTCGGTGGGATGTATCATGGTACTTAGGGGGTTTTTGTTAATAATGTTAGGAAAGTCCAACACATCTTTTATCCTGGCTTATGGAACAAAGTGGGGATGTCCAGAGGGGTGGGGGTTTCAGGGGGGGGGGGGGTTTTAGCAGGGAGGGGGTGGGTTTTTTAGAGGAGGGGGGTGGGTTAGCAGGGAGGGGGGTGGGTATAGCAGGGGGGGGGTGGGTTTTTAGCAGGGGGGGGGGGGGGGATAGCAGGGAGGGGGGTGGGTAGCAGGGAGGGGGGTGTTACGGTAGTAAAAATGATTGAGATCATGTGAGAGGGACAAAATTAAATAATATGCAAGGGGAGGGCTTGGATACATGTCGGGTTTATAATTGTATGACTGGGTATGCATTTGTATTCTTGTGGTATAACATACCTATGTTTAGGTGTATTGGGGGAATGAAATGATATAACCGTTTTTGTCGTTTTGGCATAGTGTGTAGGAGAGGAAATAATCAATTATTAGGTAAGAGTTTGTAATGTGTTTAGGGAAGTGGGAAAGGCCGGTATAAGTCACTATACGGCATTATGTTCTTTCATTGGTTTTAACAGATGCACGTATCATGTATGAACTTATTAAATTACTCTAGTTATGGTTATGACCTGATGTAGTGTCAGGCCAAGTTACTGGTTAGTACCACATACACTGTACCTTTTTCTTTGTGCACCTCGCCATATAGGTACATGTATAGTATGTGCTGTTTAAAGGCAAAGTTCATAATATGGTTAGGGATGTGTATATTAATGTATTGTATTTTTGGTGTAGGTGATTCTTCTATAACCTATGTTCAGTTATATTTATCCCAGTGTGTATCTGTTAGCTTTTGTCTGTCATACGTACTGGGTTATAGGCAAACTGTGTATGCCGGTATGGTGCAACATTGTATGTTAAGATAAGATAAGATTTCGTTCGGATTTTTAACCCCGGAGGGTTAGCCACCCAGGATAACCCAAGAAAGTCAGTGCGTCATCGAGGACTGTCTAACTTATTTCCATTGGGGTCCTTAATCTTGTCCCCCAGGATGCGACCCACACCAGTCGACTAACACCCAGGTACCTATTTGCTGCTAGGTGAACAGGACAACAGGTGTAAGGAAACGTGTCGAAATGTTTCCACCCGCCGGGAATCGAACCCGGGCCCTCCGTGTGTGAAGCGGGAGCTTTAGCCACCAGGCCACCGGGCCTAATGTTTTATGTTTTAATTGTATTTCACCCTTGGTTACAGGGTCCATTGTTGTATTGAAGTGTATTTTCAATAAAATATAAAAAAAAATAATAATACAGGATACTCGCGATTTTGGAAAATCATAGTTTTGGTAGTGTGGGAAAGAACGGGGTAATTGTAGCCACTAGGATGAGCGTACGTGGATATATTTACAATAGCGGAATTGGGTAGATAAGTAGCGCAGTGTGAGATAGTTATCGTGTAGGAAGCAAAACTCTCTAAGTTTCTCTCATATTGTTTCAAGTAGGATAAGCTTTGTACATGGAATAATAGAATCTTTCAGCCTGACCTTGGAGACTTCAGGGAAGGGGGACTGGGGAGGGGGGGGCAATCATTCCACCAGCACTATCAATCATTCTACCAGCACTATCAGTCATTCTACCAGCACTATCAATCATTCTACCAGCACTATCAGTCATTCCACCAGACTATCAATCATTCTACCAGCACTATCAGTCATTCCACCAGACTATCAATCATTCTACCAGCACTATCAATCATTCTACCAGCACTATCAGTCATTCCACCAGACTATCTATCATTCTACCAGCACTATCAATCATTCTACCAGCACTATCAGTCATTCCACCCGACTATCTATCATTCTAAACCAGCACTATCAATCATTCTACCAGCACTATCAGTCATTCCACCAGACTATCTATCATTCTACCAGCACTATCAATCATTCTACCAGCACTATCAGTCATTCCACCAGACTATCTATCATTCTACCAGCACTATCAATCATTCTACCAGCACTATCAGTCATTCCACCAACTACAATCATTCTACCCCGCACTATCAATCATTCTACCAGCACTACATCATTCCACCAGACTATCAATCATTCTACCAGCACTATCAATCATTCTACCAGCAGTATCAATCCGTGTTAGATCATATTATTCCACCAACATTAGTAACCCAAATTGGATAGCATCATTCCACACTAATAATCCATGTTGGATTTAACATTTCACCAGACTGTGAAATCAAATTGGATTACATCAAGAACTTGAATGTGGAGAGAAAGAACATGTTAAAGGTAAAAATATGAGCTATATAAGAAAACAGGTGTAAGCTCACAGAAGTGGTGTGGATCTTCGGGAAATCATCCAATCGAAGGAACAATCAAAATACAACATGAAATTCATGAAATCTTTAAAATTTATAAAAATATACTTTACACTGACTTTCCTAAAACTACCTCCTCTCCTTCGCTTCCCTCAACTGCACACAACACACACAACATACGTCACCCACCTAAAAGGATCTGTTCCTCTTTTGTACTGAAGCAATAGAAAGACATGATTAATGTAGAATATTTTCTGAGGTAAAAATAACATATTTAATATGTCGAGAAATAGAATAGCAATTTTTTTTTTTTTTTTTTTTTTTTTTTTTTTTTTTTTTTTTTTTTTTTTTTTTTTTTTTTTTTTTTTTTTTACTATATGGCAGAAGGTACACGGTCTAAGAACAGCTATACTTATACACCCGCAGACAAGGAAACGTTACCATAAATGGATAGAAAGACTAAAATTGAACTGTTTTAGGTAAGGCAAGAAGGTAAAGAAGGATTTGGTAAGACAGGAAGTGAGGTAAGGAATGGTGTGGGTAGACAGAAAGATAGAGATAAGGATAGTTATGGAAAGATGGGAAGAGAAAGATAAAGGAGGCTGTTGGTAGACAAAAATGAGAGGAAAGAAAGGCTGAGGAAGAAAGGTTGTGGGTAGACAGGAAGAGAGAGATAAGGAAGGCTGTGGGTAGACAGGAAGAGAGAGATAAGGAAGGCTGTGGGTAGACAGGAAAAGAGAGCAAAGGAATATTGTGCATAGACATGAACAGAGAGAGGTGATAAAAGTTATGATTAGACAAGAAGAGAAAGGGAAGAAAGACTGTGATAAATTGAAAAGAAAAGTAGGAAAAGTTGTGGGTTGAAAGGAAGAGGTCTCAGAAAAGTTGAGTTTGGACAGGAGAGACCTAAGAAAGGGTGTGGGCAGACAGGAAATGAGAGGTAAGAAGGGTTTTGGGTACACAGAAAAAGATAAGAAAGAGTGTTGGTAGACAGGAAGAGAGAAAAGATTGTTGGTAGACAGGAAGAGAGAAAAGATTGTGGGTAAACATGAAGCGAGAGTGGTAAGAAAAGTTGAGTTTAGACAGGAAGACAGAGATAATTAAGACTGTGAGCAGACAGGAAGAGAGGGTTAAGCAAGGTTGTGGGAAGACAGGAAGAGAGAGTGAATGAGAAAGAAGGTTGTGGGCAGAGATGAAGAGAGAGGTGAGGAAGGTTGTAGACAGACAGGAAGAGAAAGAAGCAAGGAAGATTGCGGGAAGACTGGAAAAGAGAGAGGTGAGGAAGGTTGTCGGTAACAGACAGTAAACTGGGCGTTAAGGGACTAATGTTTTTAGTACTGTCCCTTCACACATAAGGGGAATCACCAAGAGAACCCTGGAAGAGGCAACCGGACAAGTTCCTCAAATCAATCCTAATTATCAGACATGCAGTGCTACCCGCACATAGGTGCGGCTAGTACTAACAGCCTGATTGACCAGGTCATCGTGCCGTGACGGTCAGAACACTCTCCATGATGACTCACAGTAGGAGCTCGCTGGGAAGGATAATGTTAGAAGGAAGATTACCGGGAAAGAGAGTGATTGAAAGGAGAGTGTTATGAGGGTGAGTGTTAGGAGTCAGACGGTTATAAGGAATAGTGCTGAGAGGGGAAGTGTAAGTTTATTTAGGTACAGGTACAAATAAATGCAGTTATAGAAATTACTTTACATGTGGAGAAATTTTCTCCAGGAGGGAGGTATCAGCCCCCTTCAGCCCCTTTCAACCCTTTTTCAGCCCTGAGGGGCCCAGCCCTCTCAGAAGGGGCAAGCATCTTGTTTACTGCTACATCAAGTAATTACCAACAGATGTTTAACCAGCGTGTACCAGTTATGGGTCATGTGACTTCTTTGCAGGAGACCAGTGTTGCAAGTAGTGTAGTTTAATAAGAGACAATCAATCTCTTACCTTAGCAGGACAATTAAGGAAAATCCTGCACCCACTATATTACCATGTTAAAGATGTACATTGTTGTCTATGTATAGACAGCAAGAATCAAGCATTCTGAATTGCTTCGTAGTGGAAGTTTGGCAAGGAGGGGAAATGTGCTATGTCAGCTCTTTCTTTGTGGCTACGCGCAGTGGCAGCATAGGGTGCTGTGGCGTCGCTAGATTGCAATATATATAATGGTGCAGTAAAGACCACTTCACACTAAGAATGAACAAAGGAAGTGAATTGTGCATTGCTGTACCTCAGACAATCTCCATAATAACTAGAAGTGTGTTCAGCTTCTTTAATGACATTACCATGAAAGACAAACCTTGTGGAACACAGTGTAACAGTGTGCGTATTCCTACACTGTGAAAGACGTGGACATCCAGGGACACTTCAGCTTCTATGAATCACCAATACCTGTGGAGTGTTTACAACACCATAGCTCATGCTACAAGAGCAAGGTAGGATTTAAACTATCTTGTCATACAGGGGATCGTGCAGTTCTTGTGTCACAAGGGATTTGAAATCATCCTATAGTTGGCAGTGAGGTGCGGACTTTTGAGTCCAAACTGGTACGTATCAATGGATCCAGTCAGTATTCAGTAATAAAAAATACTGAAATAATACCCCCTAGGGGTAATTAAACTCACACATAATAATCTAATTTCCAGCCCTTGAGGGATTGCATACGACAGCTTCTCAAGACATCGCCTGCAGGGACGGTTGTGTAGGCGATAGCTGTCTGTCAAGCTAAGTCCCATTTCAGTCCACTATTTAATCTTTGACTTAGCTTGTAACATTACCCTCAACAATACATAGTGACATATGTGTAAATTACCCAGGATAACCCAAAAAAATCAGAGAAGTTACTTATTTCCATTGGGACTGAGAGTATTGGGAGGGAAAGTGTTGGAAGGGAAAGTGTTGGGGGAAAAAGTGTTGAGGGAAAGTGCTGGGAGAGAAAGTGTTGAGGAAAATGTTGGGAATGAAAATGTTGGGAGGGAAAGTGTTGGGACTGAGAGTGTTGGGAGGGAAAGTGGTGGGGAAAGTGTTAGGACTAAGAGTGTTCTGAGGGAAAGTGTTGGGACTGAAAGTGTTGGGAGGGAAAGTGTTGGAAGGGAAAGTGTTGGGGGAAAAAGTGTTGAGGGAAAGTGTTGGGAGGGAAAGTGTTGAGGAAAATGTTGGGACTGAAAATGTTGGGAGGGAAAGTGTTGGGACTGAGAGTGTTGGGAGGGAAAGTGGTGGGGAAAGTGTTAGGACTAAGAGTGTTCTGAGGGAAAGTGTTGGGACTGAAAGTGTTGGGAGGGAAAGTGTTGGAATGAGAGTGCTGGGAGGGAAATGTGGTGGGGAAAGTGTTAGACTAAGAGCGTTCTGAGGGATAGTGTTAAATGAATTGTTGGGAGGGAAGTGTTTATAAAATGGTTTGGGAGAAGTGTTATAATGAAAAGGTTGGGAGGGAAGTGTTTTAATGAATTTTTGGGGAGGAGATGTTAAAATTTGACATGTTGGAAAGTTTAAATAATGAAGGGTGAAGGGAAAGTTTAACTGAACAGTGGGAGGAATGTTTTAATAAAATGTTGGGAGGAAGTGTTATTATGAAGGTTTTGGATGGATGATATTAAAAACATGGTTGGAGGAAGTGTTATAATGACAGTTGGGAGGGGAGTGTTTTTTAAGATAGGGTTGAGAGGAAGTGTTATTAATGACAGGGTTTGGGGGAATGTTTTAATGCATGTTGGGATTAATTTTGTTAAACTGACATGGTTGAGAGGGAGAGTTTAAAATGACATGTTGGAGGAGATGTTATTAATGACAGGTTTGGAGGGAGAGTGTTTATAATGACATAGTTGGGAGGAGAGTGTTTAATGACATAGTTTGGGAGGAGAGTGTATTAATGCCCATAGTTGGGAGGGAGAGTGTTATTAATACCATGGTTGGAGGGAGAGTGTATTAATGACATGTTGGGAAGGGAGAGTGTATAATTAATAACGGGTTGGGGAGGAGAGTGTTTATTAATGAAAAGTTTGTTGGAAGGAGAGTGTTTTTAATGACATGTTGGGAGGGAGAGTGTTATTAATGACATGGTTGGAAGGGAGAGTTTTCATTAGGGGAAGGGTTGGGGAGGGAGAGTGTTATTAATGACATGGTTGGGAGGGAGAGTGTTATTAATGACATGGTTGGGAGGGAGAGTGTTATTAATGACATGGTTGGGAGGGAGAGTGTTATTAATGACTGTTGGGAGGAAGTGTTATTAATGACATGGTTGAGAGGGAGAGTGTTATTAATGACATGGTTGGGAGGGAGAGTGTTATTAATGACATGGTTGGGAGGGAGAGTGTTATTAATGACATGGTTGGGAGGGAGAGTGTTATTAATGACATGGTTGGGAGGGAGAGTGTTATTAATGACATGGTTGGGAGGAAGTGTTATTAATGACATGGTTGAGAGGGAGAGTGTTATTAATGACATGGTTTGGAGGGAGGGGGTTATAATGACATGTTGGAGGGGGAGTTTTATTAATGACTGGTTGGGAGGGGAGTGTATTAATGCCCATGGTTGGAGGGGAGTTTTATTAATGACGTGGAAGGAGAGTGTTATTAATGACATGGTTTGAGGGAGAGTGTTATTAATGACATGGTGGGAGGGAGAGTTTATTAAGACAGGGTTGAAAAGGAGATTTATAAAGACAGGGTTGGAGGGAGAGTGTTATTAATGCATTTAGAGGGAGAGTTTATTAAGACATGGTGAGAGGAGAGTTTCAGAGGATGACATGTAGGGGAGAGGTTATTAATGCCCATGGTTGGAGGGAGAGTGTTATTAATGAATGTTGGGGGAGGTGTTATTAATGCAGGGTTGGGGGAGAGTGTTATTAAGACATGGTTGGAGAGGGCGGGGAGTGTTATAATTTGACAGTGGAGGGGAGTGTTTTAATGACATTTTTTGCAGGGAGGGGGTTATTAATGACATGGTTGGGGAGAGTGTATAATGACAGGGTTTGGGAGGGAGAGTGTTATTAATGTCAGTTGGAGGAAGTTTATTAATGAAGTTGAGGGGGAAGTGTTATAAACATGGTTGAGGGAGAGTTATTAATGACAAGGTTGGGAGGGAGATGTTATTATTACATGGTTGGAGTGTAGTGTTTTATGACAGGGTTGAGAGGAGAGTGTTATTAAGACATGGTGGAGGGAGAGTGTTATTATGCATGGTTGGAGGAAGGTTAATTAATGCTGGTTGGAGGGTAGGGTTATTAAGACCAGTTGGAAGAGGGATTTTAATTAATGACATGGTTGGATGGAGATGTTTTTAATGTTGGTTGAAAGGGAGAGTGTTTATTAATACATGGTAAGGGAGAGTGTTAAAAAAGACTGTTGGAGGAGAGTGTTATAAATGACAGGTTGGGGGAGATTTTATAATGACAGGGTGTGGGAGGGAGAGTTATTTTTCCCCATGGTTGGGGGGGAGTTTTATTATACATGTTAGGGGGTGTTATAAACCTGTTAGAGGGTGTTATAATCAAGGGGAGGAGTTTTATAACAAGTTGAAGGGAGAAAATATTAATACTTTAAATTTTAAAAAAATAAAGTTAAATTTATTAATGCAGGGTTGGAGGGAGGTGTTTTAAAAACCATGTTGAATGGATAGTGATTATAATGACATGGTTGGGATAATGATTATTCGGGTTTGAGAGAATTAAATTAATTTGGAGAGCGTGTATTTAATGCACAGTGGGGGAGTGTTATAAAACCCTGGTTGAGGGTTTATAAACCAGTTAAGATTTGTTATTAAACCCCCCATGTGGGTGAGATTCATAATGCTGGTGGTGGAATGTTAAAATGCCATTTGGGGGAGAGAATTTAATACATGCCATTAAATTTGGGAGATGAATTATCCATTTTGGGAGGGAGTTTTATAATGCTGGTTGAGAGGGAGAATTTATTAACCCCCAAACTTGAGAATTGTTTAATACAGGTCAGGAGATTTATTAAGCCCATTGGAGGAGATTTAAATCCCCATGTTAGTGTAAGTGTTTTTAATACTGTTAAGAGGGAGCGTTGTTATTAATTCCCATGGTTGGAAGGAATATTAAAAACCCACTTGGGAGTTTAAAAAAACCCATGTTGGAAGGGGGGTTTAAATTTTAATGCATTGTTGAAAAATTTTATTAATGACTTGGTTTTGTGGAGGTGTTTTTAAAACCCCATGTTAGGGCGTGTAAAACATTTTTGGGGAAAGTGTTTTCATAAACACCCATGTTTTGGTGAGGTAAAACCCATTTTTTAAAAAATTTTAAAAAGATGGTTGGAAAATTTATTAATACTGGTTGGGGGTTTATAGACCATTTGGGAAAAAGGAGAGTGTTTTATGAAAATGTTGAAAGGCAGTGTATTAATGACATGATGGAAGGGAGATATTAATGCTGTTGGAAAAATTATTAATCTGTTGGAAATTATTAAAAAAGTTGGGAAGGGGACCGTTATTAAACATTTTAAGGAGTGTTATAAAACCCAGGGTTTTTTGTAAAAGAAAATTTTTCATTAAAAACCCCCCATGTTGGGAAAAGTAATTAAGACTGTTGAAAAGTATTAATTGCCTGTTTAAAACAGTGTTAAATCCATTTGAGGAGATTTTAAAAACCCATCTTTGGGGGTAGTTTATAAGACCCAATGGTGGGGAGATTAATTAAAACTTTGGGAAGGGATAGTGTTATTAATACACTTTAAGGGGTTTTATAATTCCCATTTATGGAGGGAGATTGATAACTCCCATCCCTCAGGAAGTTTTTAAATAAACCATGTTGTAATGGTTTACAATACCAGTTGGTGGGAGAATTTGAATGGTTGGAGGAAGATAATACCATTAAGGTTTTTATGAAAAAAAGGGAAGTGTTTTTAAACCCATCATTGGGAGGTGTATAAACCATGTTAAGGAGGGAATTCGTTAAATTAATCATTTGGGAAGGAGAGTGTTTATAAACCCACCAAAGGGTAGGTGGTTATAAACCCCTGTTGGAAGGGTTTGTTATAAAACCAGTAAAAAGGGAGGTGTTATAAAACCATTTGGGAAGGTGTTAAATAATCCCATGGTTGGAGTGATAACAGTTATTAAATTTGCATGTTTGGGAGATTTATAAGCCCAGGGTGGGGGGTTTGAAAAGGTGGCCACGGTTGAAGGAGAGTTTGAAGGGGAGTGTTTGTAGGGAGAGGCTTAGAGGGCTTTGGAGGTGATTGTGAGAGGGATTATGGGGGAGAGTAACGGAGAACACGTTAAGGAAGAGTAATGGGGATTATCACATGATGTCTCGGTATCGTCGCATCACAACTCAGCGAAATCTTTTGTCTTTTCTACATCTATGTAACTAAGTAGATCGCCCAACTTCTTTCTACTCAACTTTGAGTTATGAATAAACCCCGAACATTCTTCTCAACAACTTAAATTAGGATTTTTTAAACGTCAGAAAATGGATTAAAAAAAAAGTTTCTTTATAAATTGATACCCACTCAGAACATTGACTCCCCTCGTGTCCAAAACCTGAGAAGGGACCCACTTTCCGACTACTGTTCACATACATCTCATGTTCTGGGGAAATTAGATGGAAATAATTTTCAGTTTATATTAATGGTTTATTTAATTTTGTGATTAATTAGTAATTCTTTAAAAACGCATTCTTATCAAACGATTTAGTTTGTATAACGAGTCAGTAGTTACCTTAGTCAAGAAAAATTCAAGAAGTTCTTTATTCAGTGTGAGATTCTTTCTAAAGCTTTAGGCAGATTATATTATTCCTTAGGTCTTATTTAAATCAATAGTGGGATTAAAAACGTCATGAGAGATTGTATAACATAAATAGTTTTTATGAGAATAAGAAGAGCTTTGGTCCAGGGGAAATAAAATTAAAAATAAGGAGTAAATAAACTTACTCTTAAGAGTATAAATGATATATGGATCTTGATAAAAAGGTTGAAGTATTAAAGAGAAGAAAATTATTTGGCAGACAAATTTGATGCATGAGGCAGTGTAATATAATTTATTAGAATGAAAGAAAATCTTTAAATGAGTTTGGTGATGCGGTAAGATGTATTTGAGAAAATCATTTAAGGATGAAAAAAAATAATAGCATATACTTTTGTTTAATATATGTATGAAAAAAGGTGAGGTATATAAAGACTGACATCAAAAATGTGTTAATTTTTGGTAATAGATTTAGGAATTTTAGGACAGAAAGCTATGCATATATAACTGGGAGATTAATAAAAAGTAAACGGAGGAATTGTTAATGAAGGTCTTGAGGGAAACAGAAATTATAACTGGGGATGAAGGTCCTGCATCACACACGATAGCTGGTTACTCATCACCTTTCTGAACATCCACACGATGGCACCTTACTCGTCACCTTTCTGAACATCCACAAGATGGCACGTTACTCGTCACCTTTCTGAACCTCCACATGATTGGCAAAAAGCTTACTCGCTACCTTTCTGAACATCCACAAGATGGCACTTACTCGCTACCTTTCTGAACATCCACAAGATGGCACCTTACTCGCTACCTTTCTGAACATCCACACGATGGCACCTTACTCGCCACCTTTCTGAACATCCACAGATTTACACCTTACTCGCCACCTTTTTGAACATCCACAAAGATGGCACCTTACCCCGCCACCTTTCTGAACATCCACATGATGGCACCTTACTCGCCACCTTTCTGAACATCCACACGATGGCACCTTACTCGCCACCTTTCTGAACATCCACACGATGGCACGTTACTCGCCAACTTTCTGAGCATCCACACGATGGCACCTTACTCTCCACCTTTCTGAACATCCACACGATGGCACTTTAAACGCCACCTTTCTGAACATCCACACGATGGCACCTAACTCGCCACCTTTCTGAACATCTAAACGATGGCACCTTACTCTCCACCTTTCTGAACATCCACACGATGGTACCTTACTCGCCACCTTTCTGAACATCCACACGATGGCAGCTTACTCTCTACCTTTCTGAACATCCACACGATGGCACCTTACTCGCCACCTTTCTGAACATCCCCACGATGGCATCTTACTCGCCACCTTTCTGCACATCCACACGATGGCAGCTTACTCTCCAACTTTCTGAAAATGCACACGATTGCACCTTGCTCGCCACCTTTCTGAACATCCACAAGATAGCACCTTACTCGCCACCTCTGTGAACATCCACATGATGGCACGTTACTCGCTACCTTTCTGAATATCCACATGATGGCACGTTACTCGCTACCTTTCTGAACATCCACATGATGGCACGTTACTCGCTACCTTTCTGAACATCCACACGATGGCACCTTACTCGCCACCTTTCTGAACATCCACATGATGACACCTTACTCGCCACCTTTCTGAACATCCACACGATGGCACCTTACTCACCACCTTTCTGAACATCCACATGATGGCACCATACTCGCCACCTTTCTGAACATCCACACGATGGCATCTTACTCGCCACCTTTCTGTACATCCATACGATGGCACGTTACTCGCCAACTTTCTGAGCATCCACACGATGGCACCTTACTCTCCACCTTTCTGAACATCCACACGATGGCACTTTAAACGCCACCTTTCTGAACATCCACACGATGGCACCTAACTCGCCACCTTTCTGAACATCTAAACGATGGCACCTTACTCTCCACCTTTCTGAACATCCACACGATGGTACCTTACTCGCCACCTTTCTGAACATCCACACGATGGCAGCTTACTCTCTACCTTTCTGAACATCCACACGATGGCACCTTACTCGCCACCTTTCTGAACATCCCCACGATGGCATCTTACTCGCCACCTTTCTGCACATCCACACGATGGCAGCTTACTCTCCAACTTTCTGAAAATGCACACGATTGCACCTTGCTCGCCACCTTTCTGAACATCCACAAGATAGCACCTTACTCGCCACCTTTCTGAACATCCCCTCGATGGCAGCTTACTCGCCACCTTTCCGAACATCCACACGATGGCACGTTAATCGCCACCTTTCTGAACATCCCCACAATGGCACCATACTCGCCGCCTTTCTAAACATCCACAGGATGGCACATTACTCGCCACCTCTGTGAACATCCACAAGGTGGCACGTTACTCGCCACCTTTCTAAACATCCACACCATGGCACCATACTCGCCACCTTTCTGAACATCTACACGATGGCACCTTACTCACCACCTTGCTGAACATCCCCACGATGGCACCTTACTCGCCACCTTTCTGAACATCCACACGAGGACACCTTACTCGCCACCTTTCTGAACATCCACACGATTGTACCTTACTCACCACCTTTCCGAACATCCACCTTCCTGAACATCAACACGATGGCACCTTACTCGCCACCTTTCTGAACATCCACACAATGGCACCTTACTCGCCACCTTTCTGAACATCCACAGGATGGCACATTACTCGCCACCTTTCTGAAAATGCACACGATGGCACCTTTCTCGCCACCTTTCTGAACATCCACACGATGGCACATTTCTCGCTTACTCGCCACCTTTCTGAACATCCACACGATGGCACCTTACTCGCCACCTTTCTGAACATCCACACGATGGCACCTTACTCGCCACCTTTCTAAACATCCACACAAATACTAGGCCTTCATCTTGTGTTGTTGAATTTCCCAAAGAATAACTGCGAAAGACTGTTTATTGGCGACCCCCCTGGAGAGTCTACAACTCATAGTGGGGGGAAGGTCAGAAATGTCACATGCAAATAATTTATATTCCTCATGATTTAATACACTACAACCTATATTCCGATGATTCAGTTTGAGAAAAGAGCTTTTGATGAGTTGCAGTTAAAGCTTATTTTTCACTGTTGATGACCCAATATCTGAAATATTTATAGAGTATTTTAGCTGGTGGCACTTTCTGATTTGAAAAATGTGCACTGAAGCTTTAAGGAGTCTTAATGTACAGCTCACATATGCTAGCTTGACCAATATATCAGTTACCTCAACTCAGCGCACAGAAATAACGGAAATGACGCTTTCCCACGAAGAAGAATGGGCCACCCTGTTGAGATCCGTCTTCATGGTGTTATGACGCATTTTGGGTGGATCACTGTATGTGATCAGAGCATACACACACAACTTATATGAGTTACCACTGGGTCATTTATATTGGAAGAAAGATCCTTACAAGTCCTGCACATAAGAACGATAATAGTTTCCAATTTGTATGGTGTTTCCTTCCTGCCCAGGACCTGTCAGTATTAACTAAGCTAGGGTATTAGGAATATATTATGAACATCTAATTTTTTCTCCCTGTCTCCAAGAACTGAACTGAGTTAAGAGGATAAATGCGAGAGAATTGTCTTGTGAAGACAATTCTCTCGGTGTTATTACAGCATGACGAGGAGTTGAAACCTTATCACGAGAGCCCATATTTATGCATTATCACTGTTAAACACAATACTTCGCCTCCTTTACAATACAGTGCCTCACTGAGATAGAACAGTCATTATTAACCAAACTGATGTCAGAACTGGTCTGCTATAACATTCGATATAATAATAATTACATAAGGGGTAACAAATGCTCGTTGTTTTTATTCATTTTACATCCCGCAAGATGAGTTCCATACATAATGTGATGACATCTGTCAACTTAGATGGATTCAGTTATGCGGTGAGGGTCTAGTCATACATTACAATGATGGTTTTTCTTATCATTTACAGTTAATGCTTCTTAAGGTGCTAAAATTCATTTTAAAACCCATCACTGAGAGATACCAACAGCTCTCAAGGACGTAGCCCACTCCAGTCAGTTGGCTTCAGTAGCCACTGAAGCCAAGATTTACTTTCATAATTTAATTAGCCCCAAAGCCTAATATCTAACAGGATAACTGATCCTGAATTCTTTCTGACAAACTGTTATAAAGTTAGAAATAAGGTAATGGCTATAGGAGTATCAGTAGGTTGACCTACTAGCCTACTAGTATTGTCTGGTAGATGTCTATGCTAATATATGTCGCATTTTGTAACAAACTAACATAGACTTAATGCAGAATTTCTCCTCATATCAGTCAGTAGTGGACAACGAAAATGTCACTTTCGCCTCAAGGTATGACAACACCACACACCCAAACGAACAAAAGAGTGGCTCACAGCACTAATTGTGGCACTATTACAAATCCAGGACTACAAACTAATGTACTGGTGCAAACGAAACAGATAAGGTGTGCTAGTGATGTGAAGAATGAGTCCACGTGAGATGCACAGACCGAATAAATGATAATGAATAAATGAATTAGTAACTAGGAGTAATAACCTTAACTGTCTTTGTAATGCATGCCTCGGTCAACGTGAAGCCACAGAGCCAGTCTTGTCACCAGATCTAACACCAGACATATGTTTACACTGTACTAAATTACGGAGGAAGAACAGTAAATATTCCATATGTGAACTGTGTAAGGGATGGGTGCACAACGGATGCTTGTCTGGTTATGTTAGTGGCGCTGAATGTCTGTTTACAACAAATACACTTTAGCTCTATTACCCTTTACTAGTGCCGACTTGATTTAGGTAACTTTTTTACTGCAACTGAACCTTGCCATATATTGATGATTTTGACTGTTTCCAGAAAGCATGTCTTCACTTTATTCATGTCAATGTTAGGTAAATTTTACCCCCAAAAAATCAGAGATTAGGATTCTAGCAAACAAGAATGAGGCGGCAGTTAAATCCATCTCTGAATCCTGATTAGATGACACGATAAGATAAGATAAGATAAGATTTCGTTCGGATTTTTAACCCCGGATGGTTAGCCACCCAGGATAACCCAAGAAGTCAGTGCGTATCGAGGACTGTCTAACTTATTCATTGGGTCCTTAATCTGTCCCCAGGATGCGACCCACACCAGTCGACAATACCAGGTACCTATTGTGCTAGGTGACATGACAACAGGTGTAAGGAAACGTGTCGAAATGTTTCCACACCAATCGAACCCGGCCCTCCGTGCGTGAAGCGGAGCTTTTGCCACCAGCCACCGTGCCACGATGATGACGACGAAGTTAAAATAATTTACAATGAAAATACTTAATAGAAATGGACAGGTGATGCAGAATGTGATAGTATAAGAAGACTTGCTTACCAAGACCACCTGTACGACAATAAACTGGGATCTATGGTACAAGGGGTGCTCCCAACTACCATCCCACCATGATCAGTTCTTGGAAAACTTTTCGAGAGTCTTATCCAGAACTGAGCATGGTTGCGAAACGATAATACTAGGAGACTTCAATATCTGTTATCATCAGAAAAATAACGGGCTATGTAAAAGGTATAGGACATTCTAGGATTAAATAGTTACACTTCACTAATTAATGTACCAACCCGGATCACAGTTCTCAATCACCATGCTGGACCACATACTTAGTAATCGCTCCTATAACATTAGCCAGTCAGGGTCATTACCACAGGTCTTAGAGATCATTTCATCATCTACTACACCAGGAAATCATTAGGGTATGGATATGCCTACACAGGACAATAAAAAATGAGGTCAGCTAGAAACTACTGTAAAGAAACACTCGTAAATAGGCTACACAATTATGACTGGACTGTGATAACAAGTAAATGATGCCTGGGAAACATTCCAAACTTTGTTGATAGTCATCCTTGACAATATTGTACCAGTTAAAAAGGTTAGGATTAAACAAAGAACTGAACCCTAGATAACTACTGAGATATTAGATAATATCAAATTCAAGGATCAGTCGCTAAAAAGATTTAAGGCAAACATGAGATACTGCATAGCTAAATGAATTCCAAAGGTTGAGGAACAGAGTGCAGAGACTTATAAAAGGAGCAAAGGCAAGGCACTATTGCTTAAAAAATCGAAGAATATAAGAATAACCGCATAAATCTCTGGCAACAACTAAAACAGTTGGGGTATAGCTATAAAGCCGTACATGGATCTACCAAAGTACTAAATATTGATAACGAGGTATGCCACTTAACAACTAAAGTGGCAAATTGTTTTAATTCATACCACACAACTGTCGCATCAACATTAGTAAGTAAACTGCCGGTTGCATCGAATACCTTTAACACAGACTCCAATAAGCTTAAATCCTACTGCACTAATAAAGGCGTCATTCTAAACAGTTGTCAACTAGTATGCGTATCTTATGACTTCGTGCAAGAAGAACTAAGCAGGTTAAACCCAACTAAGAGCACCGGCCCAGATAATATCCCGTCTAAGTTCCTGAAAGCTGGTGCCTCTGAATTGCCAATCCCCATTGCTCACATAATAAATTTGTCCATCACCACTAATACCGTACCGGAGGGGTTCAAGGAGGCCAGAGTTACTCCTATCTTCAAGAATAATAATAGGTCTGATGTCAGAACTATAGGCCTGTTAGAATACTCAGTGTGATATCCAAAATTCTAGAGAGGGCGGTACACTGTCTAGTAGTTAAGTATTTAGTAATAACAACATTCTCCATAATTATCAATCAGATTTCAGCAGATCTTGAGCGATATCTCCCTAATTTATCTGATGGACTGAGAAATGAATTATCGCAGAGAATCTCATAGGTATAGTGACCTAAAAATTTTTAAAGGCCTTCGATATGGTCAACCATAAGAAACATAAGAAACTACAAGCTATAGGCATAGGTTCTGTAGACTGGTTTAAGTCCTACCCGAGAAACAGGAAACAAATTGTCGAAATCAACAACACAGAATCAGAACCTCTGCCGATATCATGTGGGGGTTTCCCAAGGTAAATTCAGGATCCCTTATTGTTCCTATGTTATGTGAATTACATGCCCATCAGTGTCAAGTGTAAGCTTCTGTTGTATACAGACGACATTGCTCTGTTAGTGTCAAGTAAAGACTCATAAGATATTGCTAATGTACTGTTACTAGAACTAGAGTCCTGCAGCAAATGGTTATTAGACAACAAAGTATCATTACGCCTCGGAAAAACGGAAACCATACTCTTTGGCACAAAAAATAAACTGAAAAGGGCAAATAAATTTAATGTTCAGTGTCAGTGTAATAGGGAAACCCATCACCTCAGTACCATCAGGGAAATATCTGGAAATTCCTTTTGACCCAAGCATGTCAGGAGAATTGATAGGGAATTGTGAAGTAAAGAAAGTGAATGCCAGTTCCTGTACAGACAGGCACAGTGTCTAACTACTGAGGCTTGCAGAACCTTGTTGTGGTGGAACAGTGGTAGTAAGTGTGCTGAGTTGTCGTGTTGTAGTGGTGATATGTTGGTTGTAGTGTTAGAACATAAGAAAGGAGGAACAATGCAGCATTTCTAATGAGCCACAGTAGTTGTAGTGGTGGTAAGTATGCTGTATTGAGTGTTGAAGTTGTGATACATATGTTGTGTTGTAACGTAGTGGCGATAAGTGTGTTGTGCTGTTGTGTTGTAGTGGTGACGAGCGTATTTTGTGGTGATTAATGTGTTGCGGTGATGCAGTGATAATTGTAGTGGTGAGAGTGGTTGGTGGTGTCACATTGTCTAGGTTTGTGGTTGCCTAACAAATGGAGGGTTGTTAGAAGTATTGTCATTTTGTTCAGGTTAGTGATAGTTCAAGAGATTGAAGGTGGTTGGTGATGTCACGTTGGCTAGGTTGGTAGTGCAAGAAATAGATAGTGGTTGGCGGTGTCACATTGTCTAGGTTGGTAGTGCAAGAAATAGATAGTGGTTGGTGGTGTTTCAAGAGATGGAGGGTGGTTGGTGGTGTTCCAAGAGATGGAGGGTGGTTGGTGGTATTCCAAAAGATTGAGAGTGGTTGGTAGTGTTCCAAGAGATGGACGGTGGTTGGTAGTGTTCCAAAAGATGGAGGGTGGTTGGTAGTGTTCCAAGAGATGGAGGGTGGTTGGTGGTGTTCCAAGAGATGGAGGGTGGTTGGTGGTGTTCCAAGAGATGGAGGGTGGTTGGTGGTATTCCAAAAGATTGAGGGTGGTTGGTAGTGTTCCAAGAGATGGACGGTGGTTGGTAGTGTTCCAAAAGATGGAGGTGGTTGGTAGTGTTCCAAGAGATGGAGGGTGGTTGGCAGTGTTCCAAGAGATGGAGGGTGGTTGGTAGTGTTCCAAGAGATGGAGGGTGGTTGGTGGTGTTCCAAGAGATGGAGGGTGGTTGGTGGTGTTCCAAGAGATGGACGGTGGTTTGTAGTGTTCCAAGAGATGGACGGTGGTTGGTGGTGTTCCAAGAGATGGAGGGTGGTTGGTGGTGTTCCAAGAGATGGAGGGTGGTTGGTGGTGTTCCAAGAGATGGACGGTGGTTGGTGGTGTTCCAAGAGATGGGCAGTGGTTGGTGGTGTTCCAAGAGATGGACGGTGGTTGGTGGTGTTCCAAGAGATGGACGGTGGTTGGTGGTGTTCCAAGAGATGGAGGGTGGTTGATGGTGTTCCAAGAGATGGAGGGTGGTTGGTGGTGTTCCAACAGATGGAGGGTGGTTTGGTGGTGTTCCAAGAGATGGAGGGTGGTTGGTGGTGTTCCAAGAGATGGAGGGTGGTTGGTGGTGTTCCAAGAGATAGAGGGTGGTTGGTGGTGTTCCAAGAGATGGAGGGTGGTTGGTGGTGTTCCAAGAGATGGAGGGTGGTTGACGGTGTTTCCAAGAGATGGAGGGTGGTTGGTGGTGTTCCAAGAGATGGAGGGTGGTTGGTGGTGTTCCAAGAGATGGAGGTGTGTTGGTGGTGTTCCAAGAGATGGAGGGTGGTTGGTGGTGATCCAAGAGATGGACGGTGGTTGGTGGTGTTCCAAGAGATGGACGGTGGTTGGTGGTGTTCCAATAGATGGACGGTGGTTGGTGGTGTTCCAAGAGATGGACGGTGGTTGGTGGTGTTCCAAGAGATGGTGGGTGGTTGGTGGTGTTCCAAGAGATCGAGGGTGGTTGATGGTGTTCCAAGTGATGGAGGGTGGTTGGTGGTGTTCCAAGAGATCGAGGGTGGTTGGTGGTGTTCCAAGAGATGGAGGGTGGTTGGTGGTATTCCAAGAGATTGAGGGTGGTTGGTGGTGTTCCAAGAGATGGAGGGTGGTTGGTGGTGTTCCAAGAGATGGAGGATGGTTGGTGGTGTTCCAAGAGATTGAGGGTGGTTGGTGGTGTTCCAAGAGATGGAGGATGGTTGGCGGTGTTCCAAGAGATGGAGGGTGGTTGGTGGTGTTCCAAGAGATTGAGGGTGGTTGGTGGTGTTCCAAGAGATTGAGGGTGGTTGGTGGTGTTCCAAGAGATGGAGGGTGGTTGGCGGTGTTCCAAGAGATGGAGGATGGTTGGTGGTGTTCCAAGAGATTGAGGGTGGTTGGTGGGTTCCAAGAGATGGAGGGTGGTTGGTGGTGTTCCAAGAGATGGAGGATGGTTGGTGGTGTTCCAAGAGATGGAGGGTGGTTGGTGGTGTTCCAAGAGATGGAGGGTGGTTGGTGGTGTTCCAAAAGATGGAGGATGGTTGGTGGTGTTCCAAGAGATGGAGGATGGTTGGTGGTGTTCCAAGAGATGGAGGGTGGTTGGTGGTGTTCCAAGAGATGGAGGGTGGTTGGCGGTGTTCCAAGAGATGGAGGGTGGTTGGTGGTGTTCCAAGAGATGGAGGGTGGTTGGTGGTGTTCCAAGAGATGGAGGATGGTTGGTGGTGTTCCAAGAGATTGAGGATGGTTGGTGGTGTTCCAAGTGATGGAGGATGGTTGGTGGTGTTCCAAGAGATGGAGGGTGGTTGGTGGTGTTCCAAGAGATGGAGGATGGTTGGTGGTGTTCCAAGAGATAGAGGGTGGTTGGTGGTGTTGTCATTTTGTGTTGGTGGTGAGGTTGGACATAAGGCTGGGCGGTGATATCAGGCAGCAAGGTCTGTTGACAAGGTCGGTGGCAAGGTCTGGTAAGTAGGTTTATTTAGGTACAGGTACAAATAAGTACAATTATCTTACATTATAACTTGTGTAAATGACCTCGGATAACCCAAAAAAAGTCAGGTAAAGTGACTTATTT
The DNA here is from genome assembly GCF_026875155.1 of Cherax quadricarinatus. NCBI lineage: Eukaryota > Metazoa > Arthropoda > Malacostraca > Decapoda > Parastacidae > Cherax > Cherax quadricarinatus. The sequence goes on along the minus strand of NC_069455.1, from coordinate 32,640,732 downwards.
CCTCTGGGGTCCTTGTAGCATTTTAATATTTAAAGTCAACTTATAAGTTACAGTAACTATCAGTCATGATTATAACCTTAAATTTAAAACAGCTAAGTAACTCAGCTGTTTGAGAATCATTTACAGTAATAGGAGATACAATAGAAATAAAGTGAACTGAGTTATTTACTTGAGTATTAAAGGCAAGATCAGCCTACAATAATAGGTACACGAATGTTACCTGTAAAAGAAATCACTCTTCTCCCTTTATGCAGTTTTATTATTAGGAACCTTTAAGCTCTCTTCCTGAGCTGGCTCATGCTAGGCAGGCTTTGATATATGCAGGCAATTAATTCCACTCCTATATCGCTCTATAGTAAAAGGTATTTGAGGCCTGACCACCTACTGTACGCATTACAAAATTTTGTTCATTTCCCCTAATACCATACTGGTTTTGGTTCCCAACTTCGACAAACTTGGCAACAAGATATTCTGGACACTGTTTATGAGCAATTTTATAAACATGATTTAACTTCAGTGCTTTACTCTGTAACATTCAACATTTTCAGTTGTAATTCATCCTGGCCTACACGCTCACCAATTTGTTGTGGGTGATTTACAGTCTGTCTTTTTGTTGTTGTTGTTAAAGCAGAGTATCAGGAAAAAACAAGAATAATCTACGTGATATTGCATAAGAGGTAGACATAGGGTCCTACGAGCCTCAGTAGGTAGACACTGTGTCTGTCTGTAAAGGAACTAAAGCCTGGCATTCCATTTTCTTTTTTTTTACAACTCTGATCCCGTGGTTTGGTTGGCAACGCTCTCGTCTCAAACACTGAGTGTCCGGGGTTCAGTCCCCGGCCGGGTAGAAATATACCCGGAGTACACTTGGAGAGGGTTTCAGGGGGTCAACGCCCCCGCGGCTCGGTCTGTGACCAGACCTCATGGTGGATCAAGGCCTGATCAACCAGGCTGTTAATGTTGGACGCACGTAGACTAACATACAAGCCACTGCCCAGTTGGTTAGGTATTGACTTTCGGTGCCTGTCCGGCTCCTTCTTGCTTCATTATGCAGTCGTCAGTCATCGCACTGGACAGCATAGTATGAAACTGCTCTGCTACTTCTTGGTGCTGCTGGGGTTGTAAGGGTCAATGATCTTGAACATGTTTTCTTACATCTGCTGTCCCTGTTCACCTAGCAGTTAGTAGGTACCTGGGAATTAGTCGAACTGAAGGACCCGATGGAAGAAAGACACTCTCCGATGATTCACTGGCTTTCTTGGGTTATCATGGGTGGCTAACCCTCCGAGTTAAAAATCCGAACGAATCTTATCTTAACTTTGGTTAAAGAGAATTTCCAGGTATTTCATTGGACATTAAAAGTATTTACCCTTTTCAGTTTACTTTTCGTGCCTAAGAGTATGCTTTCTGTTTTCTCAAAGTGTAACGATATTTCGTCGTCTGTTGACCAAGTGCTACATGACTCTAGTTCCAGTTACAGTACATAAGCAATATCTTGTGGATCTTTACCTGAGAGTTAACAGAGCAATGTCGTCTGCATACAGTAGAAGCTCACACTTGACACTGATGGGCATGTCAGTTACATAAAAATAGTAACTGGCCCAGAATACTACCTCGGTGAACTCCACATGCTGTCGGCAGGATGTTAGGTAAGACACATATGCAACAGTTAGGTATCTTTATTTCGAAACGTTTCGCCTACACAGTAGGCTTCTTCAGTCGAGTACAGAAGAGTTGATAGAAGCAGAAGAGACCTGAAGACGATGTAATCAGTCCATCACCCTTGAAGTTTTGAGGTGGTCAGTCCCTCAGTCTGGAGAAGAGTATTGTTCCATAGTCTGAAACAATATGGAGTGGAAGTGACAGGATGGAGCCTTATATACCGCCAGGAGGTGAGATGTAGGCCACTAGTAGAGGTAAGAATGTAGTCGTTGGGTGGCCAGGTCCCTCTCAAGTCCAGCCATTCTCACTAGTAGAAGTTGTCCAAGTTTATTTCAGGTCTGTACGAATGGCTGGACTTGAGAGGGACCTGACCTACCAACGACATTCTGACTTCTACTAGTGACCTACATCTCACCTCCTGGCGGCATATAAGGCTCCATCCTGTCACTTCAACTCCATATTGTTTCATACTATGGAACAATACTCTTCTCCAGACTGAGGGACTGACCACCTCAAAACTTCAAGGGTGATGGACTGATTACATCGTCTTCAGGTCTCTTCTGCTTCTATCAACTCTTCTGTACTCGACTGAAGAAGCCTACTGTGTAGGCGAAACGTTTCGAAATAAAGATACCTAACTGTTGCATATGTGTCTTACCTAACAACCTGTCGGTATTTTATACCATTTTAATGTTCACTGTCGGCGGGAGTTCTGATTCTATATTATTCATCTTGACAATGTTTGCTGTTGCTCAAGTATGATTTAAACCAGTCCAGAGCCTAGGCCAATTACTTGTAGTTTCTTATATATTATGTTACGATTAACTATGATTGACTGAAGGTGGTCGTTATATCGAGGTCTTTGGTGATTGACCGCAGGTGATTAGAGATGGGTTGGTCAGTGGAGTGAGTCAGTATCCTTGAAAGCACCTCACTGTGTATGTAGATGCATTATCTCAGAGTGCGTCCCACAGAGATCGTCATATGGGGAGGGGGGTCCATGAATGTAGCACATTTCGGACGTAGAAGCAATATTCTTCACAGCGTCCTAAATACCTCATCAAGGGTTCTCCCGGAAGTTACGAGGTAGAGTCAGCGAGATGGTGAGGAGAGATCAGGTAAGTGGGCCAGACGTGTGTCAGGAACCAGAGACAGGAGGCAGGTGTCGGCTGTCAGGCCTGAGATGTGTCATGGTGGTCGGGGGTTATCGTGTGGGATCAGTTAATAAAACATTCCCTCGAAAAACCACTGTACACTCAGAATTTTCCTGAATATATTTATTAATATACTGGAAAATAATGAGAGTTACAGAGTAGTGGAAATGAAGTGATGGAAGGTTGCTGAGTAGTGGAAGTGATGTGATGGAAGGTTGCTGAGTAGTGGAAGTGATGTGATGGAAGGTTGCTGAGTAGTGGAAGTGATGTGATGGAAGGTTGCTGAGTAGTGGAAGTGATGTGATGGAAGGTTGCTGAGTAGTGGAAGTGATGTGATGGAATGTTGATGAGTAGTGGAAGTGATGTGATGGAATGTTGATGAGTAGTGGAAGTGAAGTGACGGAAGGTTGCTGAGTAGTGGAAGTGATGTGATGGAAGGTTGCTGAGTAGTGGAAGTGAAGTGACGGAAGGTTGCTGAGTAGTGGAAGTGATGTGATGGAAAGTTGCTGAGTAGTGGAAATGAAGTGACGGAAGGTTGCTGAGTAGTGGAAGTGATGTGATGGAAGGTTGCTGAGTAGTGGAAGTGAAGTAATGGAATGTTGATGAATAGTGGAAGTGAAGTGATGGAATGTTGATGAGTAGTGGAAGTGAAGTGATGGAATGTTGATGAGTAGTGGAAGTGAAGTGATGGAAGGTTGCTGAGTAGTGGAAGTGAAGTGATGGAAAGTTGATGAGTAGTGGAAGTGAAGTGATGGAATGTTGATGAGTAGTGGAAGTGAAGTGATGGAAAGTTGATGAGTAGTGGAAGTGAAGTGATGGAATGTTGATGAGTAGTGGAAGTGAAGTGATGGAAGGTTGCTGAGTAGTGGAAGTGAAGTGATGGAAAGTTGATGAGTAGTGGAAGTGAAGTGATGGAATGTTGATGAGTAGTGGAAGTGAAGTGATGGAAAGTTGATGAGTAGTGGAAGTGAAGTGATGGAATGTTGATGAGTAGTGGAAGTGAAGTGATGGAAAGTTGATGAGTAGTGGAAGTGAAGTGATGGAATGTTGATGAGTAGTGGAAGTGAAGTGATGGAAAGTTAAATGAGTAGTGGAAGTGAAGTGATGGAATGTTGATGAGTAGTGGAAGTGAAGTGATGAAAGGTTGATGAGTAGTGGAAGTGAAGTAATGAAAGGTTGATGAGTAGTGGAAGTGATGTGATGGAAAGTTTCTGAGTAGTGGAAATGAAGTGTGATGGAGGGTTCTTGAGTAGCGGAAGCGAAGAGTGATGGAGTGTTCCTTAGTAGTGGAAGTGAAGAATGATGGAGGGTCCCTGAGTAGTGGAAATGAAGTGATGGAAGGTTCCTGAGTAGTGGAAGTGAAGAATGATGGAGGGTCCCGAGTAGTGGAATGAAGTGATGGAAGGTTCCTGAGTAGTGGAAGTGAAGAATGATGGAGGGTCCCTGAGTAGTGGAAATGAAGTGATGGAAGGTTCCTGAGTAGTGGAAGTGAAGAATGATGGAGGGTCCCTGAGTAGTGGAAATGAAGTGATGGAAGGTTCCTGAGTAGTGGAAGTGAAGAATGATGGAGGGTCCCTGAGTAGTGGAAATGAAGTGATGGAACGTTCCTGAGTAGTGGAAGAGAAGAGTGATGGAGTGTTCCTGAGTAGTGGAAGTGAAGAATGATGGAGGGTTCCTGAGTAGTGGAAATGAAGTGATGGAAAGTTCCTGAGTAGTGGAAGTGAAGAATGTTGGAGGGTTCCTGAGTAGTGGAAATGAAGTGATGGAAAGTTCCTGAGTAGTGGAAGTGAAGAGTGATGGATGGTTCCTGAGTAGTGGAAATGAAGTGATGGAAGGTTCCTGATTAGTGGAAATGAAGAATGATGGAGTGTTCCTGAGAAGTTGAAGTGAAGATGCGATGGAGGTGAATAAATGAGTGGAAGAGAGAAGCAACGGAAGGTGTCAGAGAAACAGGAAAAAAATGTTGAATTAATCTCGAGCACAACACAAGCGTCAACGCTACCCACCGCCTGCCGACCCTCCTTAATTCTTACGCAGGTAGGTGAGTCAGTCCCAGGGGAATGTCCGTGAAGGCCAGTCAGGAATACCTTGACCTATGACTGTACCCAGCAGGGGATGTCTTATCACTGACTATCTCCAACAGGGAGTGAATAACTCATGATTATTCCAAACAGAGAGTGCACTGACCCTTTACAGTACTAAGGAAGGAATTCTCGGACCTTTGTCTGTGCCCAGCAGAGGATGGCCTGATGTTCGTCTGTACTAAGTAAACAAACAATACCTTGGTTCTTCACTGTACCCAGCAATTAACTACCATCAGAGGGAATGGGAAGAAAATATCTGGTAGTTATTCGACTTTAATTTAGAGAATGTTTCCAAGATGACACAACTTTATCAAATACGCGAAAGATTTGCTAAAAGTCGAAAAAGTAGGGAAACGTAATTCAGAACTGATGTTTTACCCAAGATCAATATTTCCCGGTTGATTTGTGGAACTTTCATTGCCCGAATGAATTCGATAAAATTTTTCGGATTCATTGACTTAAAAATAGCAGTTCTATGAATCACAAAAAGAAGAAAAGAATATAATAATAATAATAATAATAATAATATAATAATAATAATAATAATAATAATAATAATAATAATAATAATAATAATAAAAATAATAATAATAATAATAATAATAATAATAATAATAAAAATAATAATAATAATAAAAATAATAATAATAATAATAATAATAATAATAATAATAATAATAATAATAATAATAATAATAATAATAATAATAATCTTTATTTCTACAAGTACATAATTCAACTTTTACCACCTAGCTGACATCAGTGACATACTATACAGAAGGCCCCTTATTATGCAGAGCATTTTAGGCAATTAGGTTAATCTTGTCCCCCAGAATGCGACCCACACCAGTCGATTAACACCCAGGTACCTACTTACAACTAGGTGAACAGGGACGGCAAGTGTTTTAAGGAAACACGACCAATGCTTTCACCCGTACCTGGGTTCGAACAGCGGCCACTCAGTGTGTGAGCTGAGTGCGCTACCAACCGAGCAATGGGACACTAGCTAACTGAAATAAGAAGAAAGGGGAAAGGGGCTCGAAACGTAGACTAGTCTTAGTGCCAAAACGTTCAGAGAGAAACGCCGTTGTGCTCCGGTATGTGGAGTTTTCCTCTTGGTTCAACACCTTTCTGATTTTTACAAAAATATCTCGACAATCCTGAAGTTTTTAAATTATACGAAGATTAATATAAAGACTGGATCAGAAAAACCGTCAAATTTTCCACGAGAAAAACTGGAGATCGGGACTTGTTGGTGCGACTTTTTTGTTTATAGATGATGATGTAATGGATTGTGCTCCGTTTGTGCTCCGTCAAAAACTGCGTGTCTTGATAGTAGTAGAAGGAACAGAATGCGGGAAATAAGCGTGTGCAACCATAAAGTGCATATACTCCTTTGAACAAACAAAAAAGGAATATCAGTGAACGCTAAATAGGAAAATATGGATTATAGTGTCACATGGAGAGTGCCGGTGGAGAAACGGTTACCGTGGGAAATAGACCTGACCAGCACTAGTGAATTATTGCCAGGTGTCGACACAAGTGGAAATAAACGAATATCGATCTATCTATCTATAAGTAATATAGTGAGTGACAAGGATATATATGTGCAGTGGCATAGTGAACTAAATTGTAGATAAGAGTAATCTAAATTACCCCCAAGTATAGCGTACAATATATAGTGTAGATAGGGGAATATCTTACAAGCGACTGGCACTAGCGAAAATATTGCCAGAGGTCCAGTGAAGTGTTAATAACGGATAAGTAACTCTTAGTCAAAGATACGAAACGAGTGATGGTAGCATTGAGGTGCAGGGAATCACGCATAATAAATTGTGCTACAAACCGTTACCTTACTAAACAGGTAATAATCTTTCTTTAGAGTGTAGGGGAAGTTAGCGTAGGGCCCAGGGCTGTTTTAAACAATAAACAATGATCCAGTAAACGCTGTGAAAAGGTGTAATTTGAAAGAATACAGTGTAATATCCTTGAATAAAAAAACAGTCGTACAAACACTACATAAAAGGAATTTAAATAGTAATAATAATAATAATAATTTAAAAAAAAAAAAATAATGTGAAGTGTGGCAGTGTGGGAAGTTGCCGGCTCTACACCCACCCTACACCCACCACCCACCCTACACCACAACCCAACCTACACCCAACCTACACGCCACACCACCATACTGCAAACTTGGTTCGTATAAATACATCTTGCATATTACTGGCACCAGCAAGAGAAAGGTAAAGTGGAAATCAGTTTTCTTCCGTGGCATACAGAGTGTAGTAGGTACAGACAGGATGTCAGCACAGCATATCTGTGGGACATGTAAAAAAATCCTTGGGAAAGGGAAATCCAGAATCACATGCAACCTATGCTCTTCCAAACACCATATCTCTTGTACTAGACTAAATACAGCCTCAAAAAATGACCTCGAACTAGCAAGTGCTTCTGGTTGTGCAATAAAGATGTAGAATTCAT
>NC_069455.1:32614076-32632851 GCF_026875155.1 Cherax quadricarinatus | reverse complement strand
TTGTTTTACTTTGTCACCTTGTCAAAAACTTAGTAGGTTTTTGAAAAAGGATTTCCCTTCCCTAAACCGTGTGGTTGTCAATTATACATTGTTTCTTTCCGGTCTACCCACTTCCCCCTATGATTTTCTCCTAACCTTGCTACTTTTTGTTAGTATACGGGTTTGTTTAGTCCCTTGCTTCCCCTTTTTAAAATTGGGATACTTTTGCCATCTTCCATCCCTCAGGGGGTTCCCCGTTTCAAAGATGTGTTAAGATCTTTTTTAAGGGCGCACACATATCTCTGCTCCCTCTTTAAGGACCCACGGAGAGATGTTGTCTGGCCCCATGCCTTTAGGTTCAATTTCCCGATAGCAGCTTCTTCACCTCCCCCTTGGTTGTATGTTCCCCAGCACTTGTGTGTACCCCTTTCTTTTTCCTGGAGTCCATGGTTTCCACGTAAATACTTTTTTAAAATCTCGGTTGATTCTGACATACCTCTCGTCGTTTCTTGTGAATTCTCCATCCCCTTTCCGATTTCCGGGCCCTTGACTGTTTTTTTTTTCCCCCCTGATGTGGCTGAAAAAGCTTTGGGTCAGTCTTGGGCTTTCGATGCTATGTCTTTTTCTATTGTCGTTGAGCCCCCCTTTTTATCTGTGCATATTCTTTTTCTGGCTTTTCGGCTAATCTTTTTATTTTACTGAGTTCTTGTCTTCTGTACTTTTCCATTTCTAGTAACCTATTTTTGCCTCCCTACTTTTTTGGGTAAACCCAAAGGACTCTTCTGTTTTTCCCCCCCTTTTTTTCTATTTTCCTTGGGAACAAACCTCTCCTCTGCCCCCTTGCATTTTGTTGCCACATGTCCATCATTTCTTGCACTGGTTTTCCTGTCAGTTCCCTTTTCCCCCTAAAGTCTTTAAGGAATTCCCCCCCGCCCGAGTAGTTTCCCCCCTTTTTTGTTTTGGTTTTTTTCCCCAACCCATTCCCGCACTCTCTCCATTGGACTCAACTTGTGTCGAAGCACAGAACCCCATGATACTAGCTCCCAGGGGATTTTCATACATGATATCCTCGAGTTCAAATACCAAGGTGAATACAAAGGGCCATTATTGCGGTTCATCCTTCCTTCTTCGTAGTGTCCTAAAAATTTGATGCTGAGGTTTCCAGTCCCACACCATTATCTTGGCTTCCATGTTTTGGGCCCCCATGGGGCTCCAGGTTTTTCCCAGTAATCCCTTGTGATTAAAATCACCCTAACTAGTAATTTTGTCCCCCCATTTGTGCTCTCTGGCCACCTCGGCTATTTGTGTCGCCCATTGCCTGGCTCTCTCGTTTTTTCTCTTGACCCCCTGCTTTTCTGTGGTGGGTTGACATTACTCATTATTCCCTTTTATGTCCTTCAGACTGGTTTTGTTCCTACTAAGTAGTCCCTTTCGCCCTGCCACCCATTTCTTCCTTTTCTCAAAACCCCGGTTTTTAAAGAGCAATGAAACTCCTCCTCCCCCTCCCCTCCCCTGTCTTTCCTGAGGATTTTGTATCCGGATGGAAAGATTGAATCTGTTTTTTTTCGGGAGTTTTGTTTCTGTGGTGCTTTTAAATTTGGGGGAGTCCCCTTTGATTTTTTCTGCCACCCCTCATACTTATTGTTATTCCATCTGCATTTGTATACCACACCTTCAACTTCTTTACAAAGACTGTAGACGGGGAGGTTTTTGGGGGTTTGGGGGGAGACCGAAAAGGAAACTATGGGTGGTTGCTGTGGGGGTGGATTGTAATGAGTGGGGGGGGATTGATTGGCATGGGTGTTTTGGTTTAGAGTGTTTGGTTTGCACTGGGGTTGACCGGGTTTGGGGGGCTTCTATAAGAAGTTGGAGGAAGCTGTTTTTAATCTTCTTCCTGGGTTGGATTCCTGTCTGTTTCTCCCCCTCTCTTTTCCCCCTTTCGACTTTGTCCCTCCTTTTTCAGTTTCGCCTTTCTCTTGTGTTCTGCGCAATCGAGATACACCTTCCTGTTGCCGCATGTCCCTTATCGTGCTTTTTTTCCCGCAGGGTCCCGTTCCCAGTCGATTCTGCTTGAAGGACACTTTTACTGGTGGGGTTTTTTTTTGTAAAACCTCCCTATTCTACGAAAATTTTCCAGCTGGGCAGTCGCTTTCCTATTGCTTTTATGATGCTTTCAATTGTTTTTTTTCCTTTTTTTTTTTGCTTTATATGTTTTCCCTTTAACTTCCTGGAGCTCAACACAAAGACTGCCTCCCCTTTTATTCCCCAATGCATACCCCGGTATCCCCCCCTTGCGCTTTCCTTTCTTCAGTTTTTTAGCTAATGTACGTGTGTGTGTGTTTGTTTGTGTATGTGTGTGTGTGTTGTGTGTGTGTGTGTGTGTGTGTGTGTGTGTGTGTTGTGTGTTGTGTGTGGTTGTGTGTGTGTCTGTGTGTGTGTGTCTGTGTGTTTGTGTGTGTCTGAATCTGTGCATGCACCCTGTGTTTTGTGTGTGTGCGCGAGCGCTCATGTGGGTGTGTGACCAACTTAGTATTTGTGCTTATAACTCATTAAAATTGGGTGAGCTGGTGTGGACGTATCAGTGGCTCTTACTTCGTAATTTAATCATAAATTGTAATTATGTATGAGATGGTTTAATTACCTTTGTAACTTGCCATGATTGTGACCAATTACTGGAGTTCATTACCTTTGTAACTAGTTAAGCTATCATAACTTTGGGATCCAGTCTCTGGACACATTATGTACCTCTGTAATCTTTTGACTACCACCCTCAGGATGGGTAAAGGGTACATAATAAAGAAAATAACTAAAAACTGATGCTAAGGTATAATAAAGGTAAACAGTGTCTACCTACCTGGAGTCTAGAGAAATATTGGGAAGTGGAGAAAATAGTGACGTAAAATGTAGAGGCAGTAGTAGTGTGACACTTAATATAGAATAGGGGTAGTGGCGTGTAAAAAGAACCCCTTCTTTTTTCACGCCACTATCCATATTCTGCATTACATGGGGAGACGATAGGAATGGTATTGTGTAAAACAGAGAGGAGGTGGGGATGGTAGTGTGTAATATAGATGGGGATATTGGCATGTAATATATCAGAGGTGATGAGTAATAAAGAATACGGGTGTTTTCAGAGCTAGTAAATTAGAGGGGACGAGGATGATGGCATGTAATATAGACAGGGGGTTGAGACTTTCCCGTGTAATATAGAGAAGAGGTGGGGAGGGTAGACTGCAATGTAAATAGGAGATGGGTATGGTGGAGTGTAATACAGCAAGTGGGTGAGGGTTAATAAAAAGAAGGGGTTGGGATGGTGGGGTGTAATAAAGGGGACTAGAAGACACAGACCAGCCAGACTATGGGAAACAAAAGAGAGGGGCCACAACCTCTCCAGGGACAGAGGTCTTTAGGGCCAGGAGGGGAAAAAAGACTGGCAAGAAATGACAATAATCCTACATTACCTGAAAACACTTCTGGAGCAGAGGCACAGACATTGGCCTCTACTCCAGAATAACAGATATTAGACCCAGCAAATAAAACCCCCCTAAATTCCACCAATACAACGACATTTTTCTTTGCAAACATACAAGGTCTAAACCCATCAAAAAACATAACAAATTCCTTATATCAAGGGACTGCTAACAGAGTCAAATGCAATGTTTGCAGCATTCACAGAGAGCCATTTAAAGGAACATTATGACAATGAAATATGGATCCCAGGTTATAACCTATTCTGATGAGACAGACTAAACAGGAAACAAGGAGGGGTTGGCCTGTATGTCACGGAGTTGCTCATTTGCACAGAACCACTAAACACCTCCAATGATGTAGTTGAAGTTTTGGCGGTAAAGATCGAAAACCTTGTCATTGTGGTAGCATACAAGCCTCCAGACGCAACTTCCCAGCAGTTCCAGGAGCAGCTTGAGAAAACTGACCACAGAATGAAAAATCTCCCAACTCCTGCCCCAAACATCGTACTACTAGGAGATTTCAACTTGACACACCTAAAACAGAAGAGTATATAGCAAACAGTGTTTTAGCAGAGATCACCCCAGGAGGCAGCTCAGCTGAAAATTCACACACACTTACGAACTATTAAATCTCTGCACCAAATTCACCTTAAGTCAGCAAATAGTAGAACCTACAAGACTAGAAAATACGCTGGACCACAACTTCACTAACAATGACGATCTGATATGTAATATAACTGTATCAAAGACAATACAATCAGATCACTTCATAATAGAGGTACAGACATGTATGCACAGGGCTCCGAACCAGCAAAATGTGAGCAGTCATAAAGGTCTCTTCACGTAATTCAATTTCAACAACAAAAACATACAAGGGGATCAAGTAAACCATGTCCTAAATGAAACAAGCTGGGAAGATATCTTAAACAACGTGGATCCGAATATTTGCCTTGAAAAAAAATGAATTCTGTGGTTCTTCAGATCTGCTCAAGACACATTCCATTTAAGAAAAAGAAAGAGATGATGTAACTAGAAACAGAGAGACATTTCCTATACAGACGGAGGTGAAGAGTCACAGAGCTGCTGAGTGGGGCCAATGTATCTGAAATACTAGTCAATGAAATTGTAAATATCGAACTTAAGCTGAAGGAATCTTATAGGAGACAAGAATCACAGGAAGAACTAAAAGCCATAAGGGGGTGTCGGCAAACATTGTAGCACTTTTGTTTACCATCCGATTTCCTCCAGTTTTGGTTCACAAGACAAAGTGTTTTCACTCTTTCTTGAAAATATTTATCAAAAATATAGCTCAAACAACAACTGAGAAAAGACTGAAAAAGGACTGCTTACTGAAAATGCCCTTGTGGCCAAATTTATTCCTATATGGGACTACGTAAGGTTGTTTGGACACTTGGTGCCGAGAGAACAATGCTTATACGTATTTACTCCAAAATCTTGCCTCTAAATAAACTTATCTTTATTTCACAAAAAAATAAAGTTTCTTAGTTCCTGGAATGTTGCAAAATAATCTGCCCTTTACTCCTACATAACTCCGAAAGTATTTGGAATATTTCCAAAAATGAAATGGGGCAAAATAGATAAATCATTATTCTACAATTTCTCTGAATATTATTCCATTTAATTAAGTAATAAAGGAAGAATTATGGAATTTAGGTGAATAAGTTTCTTGCGAGATATCGTCCTGGAGCGCTGCCGGCCCTCCGTCTCAAAAAAAAAAAAAAAAAATTATCGCGAAAATCGCGTTTGTTTGGGTGTATTTTTTAGTAAACTGATGTTCTAGTGCAGTTAACCACTTCAAAGCACCGTTTTCTCTTACTCAGAAACCAAAGAATACGACATGAGAGGATTAACTCGTTTATATCGAAATATTCCCGATTGTCTCCCGCCGTATTATGGCTTATTTTATTCAGTCTAGAGTATATAACATGTTTGTATATTATTTATAGTGTTTATTATATCATATTAGATCAATTCTGATAGGTAAATAAGCCGTAGAGTTGATATATAAGCTGATATAAGCGTAAAAATTAAATGATTTCTCCTGGCTCTATCTGGAGCAGGAACACTGCCGAGCGTTCCCATATGGTGCCTGGTTGTCTCTAAGTCTACGGATAAGCTCCGCCTACTGTTTTATAATGCCAAATAGTCAGTTATTATATTAGAAAGAATAATGCAAGAAAAAAGAGATAAAAAAAACAAGGAAAAAATTCCAAAAAATATATGGGCTGTGAGCAGACTCGCTGCCCACATCGCCGTCACCATACCTGATATAAATGACTATAATTTCTTGTAGAAACGTCGTAGAACATTCATTCTGGTACCTTTGTTTTGCCAAAGTGTAAGCAAATCTTTCGGTATATATAACTCAATTTCCATAATTTTTCGATTTTTGGTTGAGTGCCCCCTACAGCCCCATAAAGGAAATTAAAAAAACCCAAAATACTTCTTCTCTTATGCCAAATCTAAGGGAAAAATAACATCCAGTATTGGGCCCCTGCTTAGGCAGGATGGGAGATACACAGATGATAGCCAAGAAATGAGTGAGATGCTAAAGTCCCAATATGACTCAGTGTTCAGTGAGCCACTGCCCAGACTAATGGTCGACAATACAAATGAATTCTTTATGAACAAAACCCAAAATTTGGTCATCCCAAAACTCTCAGATAGTATTCTAACTCCACAAGACTTTGAAGAGGCAATTAATGACATGCCCATGCATTTTGCCCCAGGCCCAGACTCGTGGACCCCCGTGTTCATCAAGAATTGCAAGAAGCCCCTATCGCATGCCTTCAGCATTTTATGGAAAGGGAGCATGGACACAGGGGTCATCCCACACACACTAAAAGCAACAGACATAGCCGCACTCCACAAAGGTGGCAGTAAAGCAATTGCAAAGAACTACAGACCGATAGCACTAACAACACATATCAGAAAAAATCTTTGAGAGGGTTCTAAGAAGCAAGATCACCAACCACCTAGATACACATCAATTACACAACCCAGGGCAACACGGGTTTAGAGCAGGTCGCTCCTGCCTGTCCCAGCTACTGCACCACTATGACAAGGTCCTGGATGCTGTCGAGGATAAACAAACTACAAATGTAGTAAGAACAGACTTTACAAAAGCTTTCGACAAGTGTGACTATGGTGTAATAGCACACAAAATGCGTTATAAAGGAATAACAGGAAAAGTTGGTAGATGGATCTATAACTTTCCTGACAAATGAACACAAAGAGTAATAATAAACAGAGTAAAGTCCCAGGCAGCCACGGTAAAAAGGTCTGTTCCACAAGGCAGAGTACTTGCTTCCCATTCTATTGCTCATCCTCATTTCTGACAATGGACAGAGATGTAAGCCATAGCTCCGTGTCTTCCTTTGCGGATGACACCCGGATCACATTGGCAGTGACCTCCATCGAAGACTCCGTTAGACTCCAAGCAGACATCATCCAGATATTCGAATGGGTCACTCAAAACAATATGAAGTTCAACGAGGAGAAATTTCAACTACTTAGATATGGGAAACTTGAAGAAATTAAAAATGTGTCAGGGTACACAACAAATTCTAACCTTGCAATAGAGCGAAAAGTAATGTGAAGGACCTGGGAGTGATAATGTCAGAGGAATAACAAAAAAAAGGCACAGTACCGTGACTGGAACGATACATAAATAACCCACACATAGAAGAGAGGAGCTTACGACGACGTTTCAGTACGACTTGGACCATTTACAAAGTCAACGAGAAGGAGAGCAGGATGGGTATATATAGGCAGGAGGAGGTAGTGGTAGTAGTAGTGGTAGTAGTGGAGGTGGAAGGAAGTAGTAGTGGGGAGGTAGTAAGAGTAAGAGGGGCCAATGAAATACTAAGAAAGAGGAGCACTGCAAGGGAGCTGGTGCCCACAGAGGGTAAGAGCAAGAACACAGAGGAAGAGAGAAATACAAATAAATAAGTAAAAAAGAAGGAAGAAATACATAGGGCAGAAGAAAGACAACCCAAAGGGGAAAAAGGAGAAAGGAAAGGGGAAGAGGGAGAAGAAGAAACAAGGAGAAATCAGGTTAGGTCACGAGTGTTCTGAAGTTTGGAGCATTTTACAGTGTAGAGGGAGAGGAAGGCATCTACAGAGACGAAGCCGCTGTAGACGCAATCGCAATCATTAGAATTAAGATCTACACTATTCAGTTCATAAGTGGTAGGCTTATTGTTTTGTCTAACATTTAGAACTTTCTATTCGTCTATATTATATTGCATATGCCACTTCTTCTACAACTGCCTCAGTCTATTCAAATCATCCTGGAGTGCACTAATGTTCTCATTAGAGTGAATTGGATGGCCTATTTTGGTGTCATCAGCAAATTTGCTTATGTCGCTATTGATTCCCTCATCTATGTCGTTTATGTAAATTGTGAACAATAACGGGCCCAACACTGACCCCTGCAGAACACCACTTATGACGTGCCCCATTCTGATTTCTCCCCATTTATGCAAACTCTCTGTTGCCTATTTGTCAACCACGCCTCTACCCAGGAAAAAATTTTTCCTCCTTAAGTTTCCTCAATAGCCTCTGATGTGGAACTCTATCGAAAGCCTTACTGAAGCCCATATACACAATATCATATTCATTACCATGATCTACCTCCTCAAAAACCTTAGCGAAGAAAGTTAGTAAATTCGTAAGGCAGGAACGCCCCTTAGTGAAACCGTGTTGAGATTCAATTATCAATTTATGCCTTTCAAGATGGCTACGAATTGCTTCGGTAATTATTGATTCCATATATGTACCAACTATGGAGGTAAGACTTATTGGTCTATAGTTCGAAGCTAAGGACCTGTCACCTGCCTTGTAAATAGGTATTACATTTGTCATTTCCCACTTATCAGGCACTATGCTAATTTGTAATGATATGTTGCAAAGATTAGCCAAAGGTTTGCTTAGTTCCTCTTTACATTCCTTTAAAACCCTTGCAAACAATTCATCAGGACCTGGGGATTTGTTAGGTTTTATTTCCCCATTTGTCTGAGGACCATATCACTAGTTACCCCAATCATGCATAGTTTATTATCCATTATTTCCATTTATTTTCATTAGGGTCCTTTTAACACCTTATTATTATATTATAATGGAGATAATATTTCATTATACTATGAAAGAGAAAATATCTTATTATCATACTATAAAGGAGATATACGAGGAATAAGATAAAATTTGTTGTTTACATTTACATGTATGTTTGCTAAAAAATAAAAAATCACTCTCCTCTCTTTCTGTCGCTACATTCATTAGGTACCTTTTGGCTCTCTTGTTAAAATGGTTCATGATATGACTGGCTTTGACATGTGCAGGCAGTCTGTTCCAATAAAAGGTGTTTGAAGCCTTGCCACTGACTGTGTATACTACAAACTTGTGCTCTCTCTCCCTAGTACTTTGATTGCTTTGGTTCCCAACCTTGACAAAATTGGCAGCAAGATATCTGGACACTGTTCGTGAGCAATTTTATAAAATTTATTTAACTTCAGTTTTTTTACTCTGTCTTCAACATTCAGCATATCCAATTGTTGTATTCATCCTGGCCTACATGTTCTCTTGGACCCAGGTCCAGTATGAATCTTACCATTTTGTTCTGGGTGATTTTCAGTCTATCTTTCAGTGTTTTTTGTCTAGGCAGAGTACCATGAAGAGTAACCATAGTCCACATTGTATTGTAGGATATTCTCAGGTAAGATATATGGACTGTGTTTTTTTTAAAAGAAATAGGAAGGTCAGACAGAGGATGTGCCTACCAGGAACTGGTGTTGGTGACATAGTCTGCAGGTTGGATATTATGTCAGGTAATGGGAACAAGCCCATTATCTGTCTTAGTGCTGGTGGAAATAACATCAGGAAGGGCAGGAGACAGGATCTGCTGGATAAGTACAGGTCAGCCATAGAAGTTGTCAGGTCTAAGGGAGGGATCCCAATCATATGTAGCATCATGCTTAGAAGGGGAGTGGGCAATGAATGGATGTCTAGGGCAATTGATATAAATTGCTGGCTAGACAGGTACTGCAAAGAACTTGCAATCTCATTCATTGATAACTGGGGCATATTTGGCAAGCATGATGTGTATCCAAGGGATGGGTTCATCTCTCTGGGGCTGGAGTGGTTGCATTAGCCAATTTGATTGAAAGGATCATTGATGACTTGTCTTGGAATTTAAACTGATAGATTATAGAGGTATGGGCGTTTGTGGGAAACAATCAGGCTACAGCATTATGACTGAAAACAGCAGATATTACCAGGATACCCCAGGGATATGTTTAAAAGACAATATTCAAAATAAAGTTGCTAGTAAAGGCAAAGCAATTGCTCAACAAACAAGGAGCGATAGTAGAGGGCAATAGTAGAGTCTAAGAAATAAGATCGATGAGCTAAGATTACTTGTAAGTGCAGGTAATATAGATATTATTGCTATATCAGAGACCTGCATCAACTTGAAAGATAGAGAAATGCCTTCTGAATGAAACATACAGGGTTATAAACTATTCCACACTGATAGTCAACAGGACGGGCTATGTATCTCAGAAATAATTTAAATTGTTGTGTTAGACAAGATGTAAGATTAGAAACATCGGACACAGAATCTGTTTGGCTACAGTTTCTCGAAGATCATGAAAAATTAATTTTGGGTGTGATTTATAGACCCACAAACCTTGATAGGGAGTGCAGTAGGCGCTATGGGACGAAATTCATAAGGCGTCTGGATATGAAAATGACTCACGAAATCGTAATGACACGATTGCAAACGAAACGTACCACTGTCGGGGTTAGAACCCGCGAGATTTTAACTTTAGACAAATTGATTGGAACAATGTGACAGGACATCTTCTGTCTTGTGACTTTCTTGATACGGTTCAGGACTGCTTTTTAAAACAGTTTGTGACAGAACCAACTAGAGGAAACGACCTACTTGACTTGGTTCTTGCCATCAAAGAATCACTAGTCAATAATCTTGAGGTTAATGATGAGCTAAGGGAAAGCAATCACAAATCACTTAGTTTTAACATATCATGGAATTACCCAGACAACTGCAATCAAGTCACTGTCCCAGATTTCCGCATGGCTGACTTCATGGAACTGAAAAATTACCTGGTGTGGGCTAAATTGGGATGACGTTACTATGGGCTCGCTGCTCAGACGACATTTTGTCCCGAGTAGGGAAATTAGATCAAAAGAGAAGCATATATAGGCGTATCAAAGACGGGAGGGCAGTTAAGAAATCAATATATTCAATTAAAGAGGAAATAAAAAAAAGGAATAAGAAAAGCAAACGGATTATGAGGCTAAAGTCGCAAGGGATTCGAAGACTAACCAAAAGGGTTCTTTCAGGTACACAGAAGTAACATTAGGGTCAAGATAGGCCCACTTAAGAATAACTCAGGACGGATCATGACAGTTATAAGGAAATGTATGAGCTTTTCAGTACCTACTTCATCTCAGTTTTTACCAGGAAAATACTAGCGAAAATTCCAGAATTAATAAATTATGTAGAACAGGACGATAATAAACTATGCTCTATTGAGGTAACTGGGGGCATGGTCCTCTGACAGATAGAGAAATTAAAACCTAACAAATCCCCAGGCCCTGATGAACTGTTTGCAAGGGTTTTAAAGGAATGTAAGAGGAAACACATTGGCTAATCTTTTCAATATTATCACTACAAACTGGCATAGTGCTACACAAGTGGAAAATGGCATAATGTAATACTATTTACAGGCAGGTGACACGTTCTTAGCTTCAAACTATAGATCAATAAGCCTTACATCCATAGTGTGAAAATTTATGGAATCAATAATTGCCGACGCAATTCGTAGCCATCTTGAAAGGCATAAATTGATAAAAAATCTCAACATGGTTTTACAAAGGGGCGTTCCTGTCTTACGAATTTACTAACTTTTTTCACTAAGGAGTTGAGGAGGTAGATCATGGTAATGAATATGATTAATGTGTATATGGACTTCAGTAAGGCTTTCGATAGAGTTCCACATCAGAGAGTATTGCGGAAACTTAAGGCACACGGAACAGGAGGAGAAATTTTTGCCTGGGTAGAGGCATGGTTGACAATATGCAGCAGAGAGTTTGCATAAATGGGGAGAAATCAGAAGGGTGGCACGTCACAAGCGGTGTTCCTCAGGGGTCAGTGTTGGGCCCGTTGTTGTTCACAATTTACATGAACGACATAGATGAAGGAATAAATAGCATCATAAGCAAATTTGCTGATGACACCAAAATAGGCCATCCAATTCATTCTAATGATAACACTAGAGCACTCCAGGATGATTTGAATAGACTGATGCAGTGGTCAGAGAAGTGGCAGATGCAGTTTAATATAGACGAATGCAAAGTTCTAAATGTTGGACAGGAAAATAACCATGCCACATATAAACTAAATAAGGTAGATCTTAATATTAAGCATTGCAAAAAGGATTTAGGAGTTCTGGTTAGCAGTAATCTGAAACCAAGACAACAGTGCATTAGTGTTCGCAATAAAGCTAACAGAATTCTTGGGGTCATATCAAGAAGTATAAATAATATAAGTTCTCAGGTTGTTCTTCATCTCTATATACCTTTGTTTAGGCATCATTTACATTATGTTGCACAGTTTTGGTCACCTTATTACAGAATGGATATAAATGCACTGGAAAACGTAGAAAGGAGGACGACAAAGTTGATCCATGTATCAGAAATGTACTCTATGAGGATAGACTGAGGGTCCTGAATCTGCACTCTCTAGAAATGCATAGAATTAGGGGGGATATGATTGAAGTGTATAACTGGAAAACAGGAAATAATAACGGGGATGTAAATAGCGTGCTAAAAATATTTAGCATAGACAGGACTCGCAGCAATGGTTTTAAGTTGGAAAAATTCAGATTCAGGAAGGATATAGGAAAGCAATGGTTTGGTAATAGAGTTGTGGATGAGTGGAACAAACTCCCCAGTACCGTCATAGAAGCTAAGACGTTGTGCAGTTTTAAAAATACCTTGGATAAATACATGTGTGGGTGTGGGTGTGTGTGAGGTGAACGTGACTAGCTTGTGCTACTAGGTCAGTTGCCCTTAAGTGAATGTGGCTGATCTGACTAGGTTAAGGCATTGGTTTAAGCTGGCGGGAGAATTGGACCTGTCTCGCATTGACCAGTAGGCCTGCTGCAGTGCTCCTTCTTTCTTATGTTCCTATGTTTCTAAATATATTGGTTAGGTGTGGCAGCCGTCTCGTTCAGAAGGATGATGTCCGGGTTGTAGTGCAGAGTTCAACTTCTGGGAAGTAGAGACAGTTGAAGTGTTGGATGTTAAGTTGTAAAATTTCAATCCCCATTTTTCTTCTGTTTTTCGTTGTTGCAGTGTGCAAGCTGTTGATGTCCCAGATTATAATTACGTACTGCGTGCATACTTTTTCTGCTTTACTCCTCATAGGACAGGCGGTAGTCCTGTGTAAGTTTCTGAGACCAGGTTAGCCGGTCATCTTCGTTGCTGCTGGTGAGATGGGGGGATGGAGATGGTGTGGTGTAATAGAGAGAGAGTAGGAATGGTAGGGGTGTAATATAGAGGGGATTGGGATGGAAGGGTGAAATGTAATCAGTGGGAATGGTGGAGTATAATGTGAAAGGAGGGTAGGTATTAAGGAAAGTTATATGGAGAAGGGTTGGGGTGAGGGCATAATATACCTGGAGTTTACCTGGAGAGAGTTCCGGGGGTCAACGCCCCCCGGCCCCGGTCTGTGGACCAGGCCTCCTGGTGGATCAGAGCCTGATCAACCAGGCTGTTGCTGCTGGCTGCACGCAAACCAACGTACGAGCCACAGCCCGGCTGGTCAGGAACCAACTTGAGGTGCTTGTCCAGTGCCAGCTTGAAGACTGCCAGGGGTCTGTTGGTAATCCCCCTTATGTATGCTGGGAGGCAGTTGAACAATCTCGGGCCCCTGACACTTATTGTATGGTCTCTTAACGTGCTAGTGACACCCCTGCTTTTCATTGGGGGGATGTTGCATCGTCTGCCAAGTCTTTTGCTTTCGTAGATATAGAGAGGAGCTTAGGGATGTGGGGGTATAATATTGAGAGAGGCTGGTGATGGTGGAGGATAATAAAGAAACTGGTTTAGGAGTGTGGAGGGTGATAGAGGGGGTGGGGGAGGGTGGAGGGTGATAGAGGGGGTGGGGATGGTGGAGGGTGATAGAGGGGGGTGGGGGATGGTGGAGGGTATACAGAAACAGGTTTAGGATTGAGGAGAGTAATAAAAATGGGGTGGGGGATAGTAGAGGGTAACATAGAAACAGCTTTAAGATAGTGGAGGGTAATAAAGATGGGATGGGGGATGACTAGGGATAACATGGAGAGGGATGGAGATGAAGGAAAGGTAATATAGAGAGGGGTGGGGATGGTGGAGGGTAATTTAGAGAGAGGAGGATGGGATATTGGGGTATGACATAAATAGGGAGTAGGGAGAGTGGGGTGTAATGTAGAGAATGGTTGGGGGTGTAATTATGGATGGGTGGGAGTGTAATTAGGGAGCGGGTTGGAATGTAATAAGGGAGGGGTGGGAGTGAAATTAGAGAGGGGGTGGGGTGTAATATAGAGAGGTGTGTGGTGTGTAATATAGAGAGGGTGTGGTGTGTAATATAGAGAGGGTGTGTGTGTGTAATATAGAGAGGGTGTGGTGTGTAATTTAGAGAGGGTGTGGTGTGTAATATAGAGAGGGTGTGGTGTGTAATACAGAGAGGGTGTGGTGTGTAATATAGAGAGGGTGTGGTGTGTAATATAGAGAGGGTGTGGTGTGTAATATAGAGAGGGTGTGTGTGTGTAATATAGAGAGGGTGTGGTGTGTAATATAGAGAGGGTGTGGTGTGTAATATAGAGAGGGTGTGGTGTGTAATATAGAGAGGGTGTTGTGTGTAATATAGAGAGGGTGTGGTGTGTAATATAGAGGGGGGTATGGAGTGTAATATAGAGGGGGTGTGGGGTGTAATATAGAGGGGGGTATGGAGTGTAATATAGAGGGGGTGTGGGGTGTAATATAGAGGGGGGTATGGAGTATAATATAGAGGGGGTGTGGGGTGTAATATAGAGGGGGGTATGGAGTGTAATATAGAGGGGGTGTGGGGTGTAATATAGAGGGGGTATGGAGTGTAATATAGAGGGGTGTGGGGTGTAATATAGAGGGGGGTATGGAGTATAATATAGAGGGGGTTGTGGGGTGTAATATAGAGGGGGGTATGGAGTGTAATATAGAGGGGGTGTGGGTGTAATATAGAGGGGGTGTGGGGTGTAATATAGAGGGGGTATGGAGTGTAATATAGAGGGGGTGTGGGGTGTAATATAGAGGGGGTGTAGGGTGTAATATAGAGGGGGGTATGGAGTGTAATATAGAGGGGGTGTGGGTTGTAATATAGAGGGGGTGTGGGGTGTAATATAGAGGGGGTATGGAGTGTAATATAGAGGGGGTGTAGGGTGTAATATAGAGGGGGTATGGATTTGTAATATAGAGGGGGTGTAAAGGTGTAATATAATGGGGGTGTAGGGTGTAATATAGAGGGGTATGGAGTGTAATATAGAGGGGGTGTGGGGTGTAATATGAGGGGGTGTGGGGTGTAATATAGAGGGGGTATGGAGTGTAATATAGAGGGGGTGTGAGGTGTAATATAAAGGGGGGTATGGAGTGTAATATAGGGGGGGTGTGGGGTGTAATATAGAGGGGGTGTAGGGTGTAATATAGAGGGGGTATGGAGTGTAATATAGAGGGGGTATGGAGTGTAATATAGAGGGGGTGTGAGGTGTAATATAAAGGGGGGTATGGAGTGTAATATAGAGGGGGTGTGGGGTGTAATATAGAGGGGGTGTAGGGTGTAATATAGAGGGGGTGTAGGGTGTAATATAGAGGGGGTATGGAGTGTAATATAGAGGGGTGTGAGGTGTAATATAGAGGGGGGTATGGAGTATAATTTTAGAGGGAGGTGTGGGGTGCAATATAAAGAGGGTGTGAGGATGCTGCCACAAAGTGATGCAGTGATTATTATACATTTTGGGTTGGCGCACTAAAACTCGTAGGGCTCCTACTGAACCTAGGGAATAAGAGGATACCATATTTGTTCCAAGGAACAAAGAAAATAACTTGAGCTCTGTTGATCAAGAGTTCTTCAGCAGTACTAAGGTCGCTACATATTTATGGAAATATTTGATGAAGACGTTGGGAATGATGGTGAGAGTGATGTTGGAGATGACGGTGTGAGCGATGTTGGAGATGATGGTGAGAGCTGAGATGTTGGAGATGATCGTGAGAGCGGAGATGTTGGAAATGGTGAGATTGAAGATATGGAAGATAGTGAGGGTGGAGATGTTGAAGATGTATTGAGGGTGGAGATGTTGAAAAAGGTTGAGCGTGGAGGTGTTGGAGATGATGTAATGGATTGCTAGAGATGGTGGATGACCTATTCACTCAAACTGATCGTGCTACCTCATGCAGTCCAACGTGTGCACTGCAGCCCAGCTGATCAGGGACTGACTTGACCTTATCCAGATCCCTCTTAAAGACAGCCATGATTCTGTTTGTAATCCTCCTCAGTCTTAAGCTCATTTGAATGATTCGAGGATGTTTTATACACGATTTCGCTCTTAACTTCCTTAATCTTCCCTTAACGTACTCGCCCCCATCTTATTCCTTATCCTCATATCAGACATAAACAGAGATATACACCACAGCATCGTATCATCCTTTGCGGATGATACTAGGATCTGCATGAGGCTGTCATCTGCTGAGGACGCGGTTAACCTCCAAGAAGATATAAACAAAGTTTTCCAGTGGGCAACGGTAAACAATATGATGTTCAATGAGGACAAATTCCAACTACTCCGTTATGGAAAATTGGAGGAGATAATAACTAGAGCAGAGTATACTACTGACTCTGGCCATACAATAGAGGGGAAAAATAATGTAAGGGACCAGGGAAGTAGTAATGTCTGAGGATCTCACTTTCAAGGATCATAAACAGTGCCACGATCGCACGTGCAAAGAAAATGATAGGATGGATAATGAGAACGTTCAAAACGAGAGATGCCAAGCCAATGATGATCCTTTTCAAATCACTTGTTCTCTCTAGGCTGGAATACTGCTGTACATTAACATCTCCATTCAAAGCAGGTGAAATCGCAGATCTAGAGAGTGTACAGAGATCCTTTACTGCACGTATAAGTTCTGTCAAGCACCTTAACTACTGGGAACGCTTGGAAACACTTGACCTGTACTCGTTGGAACGCAGGAGGGGGAGATATATCATAATCTACACTTGGAAAATCTTGGAAGGAATGGTCCCAAATCTGCACACAGAAATCACTCCCTACGAAAGTAAAAGACTGGGCAGGCGATGCAAAATGCCCCCAATAAAAATTAGGGGCGCCATTGGTACACTAAGGGAAAACACCATAAGTGTCCGGGGCCCAAGACTGTTCAACAGCCTCCCATCAAGCATTAGGGGAATTGCCAATAAACCCCTGGCTGCCTTCAAGAGAGAGCTGGACAGATACCTAAAGTCAGTGCCGGATCAGCGGGCTGTGGCTCGTACGTTGGACTGCGTGCGGCCAGCAGTAACAGCCTAGTTGATCAGGCCCTGATCCACCGGGAGGCCTGGTCATGGACCGGGCTACGGGGGCGTTGATCCCCGGAATAACCTCCAGGTAACCTCCAGGTAACGAAAAAGAACTGAAACTTGTCCTAACTAAACGTTATGTTATTATGAGTGGCCCATTGGAAGAGTTTGTTTATATCGGTTGAGAGGTTTGCTGTGTCCTCATTGAATGTCACTCTCATACAGATTCTACTATTATCTGCAAAGAATGATATGGTGCTGTTTATGTCTCAGTCAATGTCGGATTTGAGACTGAGAGAGAACAAGGGTCAATACTGTGCCTTGGGAAAAGAGTTTTTAACTGTATCGTGTTCGTTAGATAATTAATTATCCATCTGCCCATTTTACCATTCATTCCTTTTGCACGCATTTTGTGAGCAACTACACCATGATCTCATTACTACATTCAAGACTATGTCGTAATAGTTAAGCAAGAAAGGCAAGAGCGACTTTGCTCTAAAACTACGGTGCTCTGCATTGTGCAGTTGTTGAGATTCCACGTGATTAGCAATCATGCGTCTTAAGACTCTCTTGGTGATTTTGATAATATAGGAAGTTAACGCTATCTGGAGTATACCTGGTGAGGGTTCCGGGGTCAACGCCCCCGCTACCCGGTCTGTGACCAGGTCTCATGGTGGATCAGTGCCTGATCAACCAGGCTGATACTGTTGGTCGCTTGCAAACTGACGTAGGAACCCCAGCCCGGCTGGTCAGGTACTGACTTTAGGTGCCTGTCTAGTGCCTGTTTGAAGACAGACAGGGGTCTGTTGGTAATCCCCCTTATGTATGCTGGGAGGCAGTTGAACAGTTTTGGGCCCCTGACACTTATTGTGTTGTCTCTTATCGTGCTAGTGACACCCCTGCTTTTCATTGGGGGGATGTTGCATCGTCTGCCGAGTCTTTTCCTTTCATGGGGAGTGATTTTAGTTTACACATCTGGTACTAAGCCCTCTAGGATTTTCCAAGTGTATATAATCATGAATCTCTCCCACCTACGTTCTAGGGAGTACAGGTTGAGGAACTTCAACCGTTTCCAGTAACTGAGGTGTTTTATCGCAGTTATGTGTGCCGTGAAGGTTCTCTGTGGCCCGGTGGCCTGGTGGCTAAAGCTCCCGCTTCACACACGGAGGGCCCGGATTCGATTCCCGGCGGGTGGAAACATTTCGACACGTTTCCTTACACCTGTTGTCCTGTTCACCTAGCAGCAAATAGGTACCTGGGTGTTAGTCGACTGGTGTGGGTCGCATCCTGGGGGACAAGATTAAGGACCCCAATGGAAATAAGTTAGACAGTCCTCGATGACGCACTGACTTTCTTGGGTTATCCTGGGTGGCTAACCCTCCGGGGTTAAAAATCCGATCGAAATCTTATCTTATCTTATTCTCAGTAGTAGTAACCAGTTACCAGTAACCACTGTGCCAGTTGACTCATGACCAACCGTCTCTGCCTGAGTCACTATCTGAACTCATATTGTGCTGACCTGGCATTATTCAAAGACCCTCTCACATATGGGTACTGTGGGTGGCCAGTCAGTCAGTGTTAAGAGAGCAGAGAGATAGGTACGGCTGTAAGGGCGCACTCCACCTTGTCCTGTATTATACGTAATAACAGCCTACGGATTTCCTTACCTAACCACCGGGCGTCCAAAAAT
>NC_069455.1:32593338-32613576 GCF_026875155.1 Cherax quadricarinatus | reverse complement strand
AATGCCCTTGCAAATTTAGCAGCAACTTGACACCTGCTTGAAACCATGACCTTTTGAATTTAAAAGTGGGAGACGCTCACTAAAGGCCCTCAGATCAACACAAGCATTAGTAGCCCAAGACGTTACTTTTACTAGAGGTGTAGGCCGCCAAACCAGTCTGTATGCCCCCCCCTGCTGGCTATTGTTGGGTTTAAAAGGGAGGGGCCATTTAAGTTCCATTCATGAAAATTATAAAACTATCCACAACTAACTCAAAAATTGGAGTAAATCTTCGAGGGTTTTGATTTTTCTGGCCCAAAACTTAAATGTTTCCCTTGTTTTGTTAGAGAAAATTTTTTTGCCTCTGTATTGGATGTTTCTTCTTCTATAAAACTACTCAAGAAAAAAATTCTATGCTTGTATAACATCAGGACTTTACATAATTTTTGTACTGCTTAGGAATTTCTGATATGTAGAATTCCCCGTCTTGATTAGTCCCTTATGTATCAAAAGTATTCGTGTGTGTGTGTGTGTGCGCGGCGCTCTGGGGGTTTGTGGCCAACTTAGTATTTGTGCTTATAATCATTAAAATTGGGTGGTTTTGGAGTATCAGTGGCTCATACTTCGAAATTTAACATGATTGTAATTTGTTGAGATGGTTAATTACCTTGAAATTCCCCTGATTGTGCCAGATTCCCTGGGTTCATTCCCATTGAAATGTTAAGCTATATAATTTTGGGGATCCAGTCTTGGAAATTTTGTACCTCTGTATTTTTTTGATACCCCCCTCAGGTGGGTAAGGGGAAATAATAAAAAAAATAAAAAAAAAATGATGTAAGGTTAATAAAGGAAAAACAGCGTCTCCCTCCTGGAGTCTAGAGAAATTTGGGAAGTGGGAAAAAGTGACGTAAAATGTGAGGCAGTATAGTGTGACACTTAATATAAAATAGGGGTAGTGGGTGAAAAAAGAACCCCTTCTTTTTCACCCCACTTCCATATTCTGCATTACATGGGGGAGATAGGAATGGTATTGTGTAAAACAGAGAGGAGGTGGGGTGGTAGGTGCAAATGAGGGGGATTTGGAATGTAAATATCAGAGGTGAGGGGATAAAAGAATAGGGTGTTTTCAGAGCTGTAATTAGGGGGACGAGGATGAGGGAAAGGGTAATTAGATGGGGGTTGGGGATTTTCCTGTGTAATATAGAGAAGGGGTGGGGGGGGTAGACTGAAATGAAATAGGGATGGGTAGGGTGGAGTGAATCGCAAGTGGGTGGGGTTAATAAAAAAAGGGTTGGGATGGTGGGGGTGAAATAAGGGGCTAGAAGCACGCCACCCGGTATGGGAAAAAAGAGAGGGGCCAAAAACCTCCCCAGGGCGAGGTTTTGGGCAGGGGGGGAAAAAAAGATGGCAAAAATGACTAACCCTACTTATGAAAACACTTCGGAGCAGGGGGCACAGACATTGGCTCTACCCCAGAATAACAGATTTAGCCCCAAGCAAAAAAAAAACCCCCCTAAATTCCCCCAATAAAAACAAATTTTTTCTTTGCAAACTACAGGTCTAAACCATAAAAAAACAAAAAAATTTTATTAAAGGGGATGTTAACAGAGTCAAATGCAATGTTTGCGCATTCAAGGACCTTTTAAAAGGAAATTATGACAATGAAATATGGATCCCAGGTTTAACCTATTCGTGAGCCAGCTAAACGGGAAAAAGGAGGGGTTCCCTGTATGTCACGGAGTTGTCATTTGCCGACCCATAAACACCTCAAATGTGTAGTTGGTTTTGGCGGTAAAGAGAAAAAATTGTCATTGGGTGATAAAGCCCCCGACGCACTTTCCCCGCGTTCCGGAGCAGCTTTAGAAAAAATGACCCCCAGACTGAAAAATCTCCCCAAATCCTGCCAAAAATCTACTATAGGAGATTTAACTTGACCACCAAAACAGAAAAGTATATAGCAAACAGTGTTTTAGAGAGATCACCCGGAGGCAACTAGCTGAAATTACACACACTTTCGAATATTAATCTCTGCACCAAATTCACCTTAAGTCAGCAATGTAGAGCCCACAAGACTAGAAAATACGCTGGACACAACTTACAACAATGCCCATTTAATGTAAAATTAAATGTATCAAAAACAATACAATTACATAAAAAACAAATTAGCCCTCCGAACCCCGCAAAGTGAGCAGTCATAAAGGTTTTCCGGAAATTTAATTCAACAACAAAAACTACAAGGGGATCAAATTTAAAACCCGCCAAATAAAAAAATGGGAAGAATCTTAAACAACGTGGATCCCGAATATTTGCCTTGAAAAAAATGAATTCTGTGGTTCTTTTGATTGCCAAGACACATTCCATTTAAGAAAAAGAAAAGATGATGTAAACTGAAACGGAGGGGCATTTTCCCATACAGACGGAGGTGAAGAGTCACGAGCTGTGAGTGGGGGCCAAAGTATCTGAAATTTTAGTCAATGAAATTGTAAATATCGAACTTAAACTGAAAGGAATCTTATAGGAGACAAGAACACAGGAAGAAAATAAAACCCAAAGGGGGGTGTCGGCAAAAAAATTTTGCACTTTTGTTTTCCCTCCGATTTCCCCCAGTTTTGGTGCAAAGACAAGTGTTTTCACTCTTTTTTTGAAAAATTTATCAAAAATATAGCTCAAAAAACAACTGAGAAAAGACTGAAAAGGAGTTTGAAAAAAGCCCCTTTTGGCCCAAAATTTTTTCCTTAGGGGGCTAGTAAGGTTGTTTGGACATTGGCCGAGAGAAACATTTTTTAGTATTTCTCCAAAATTTGCCTCTAAATAAAATTATCTTTTTTCACAAAAAAAAATAAAAATTTCTTAGTTCCTGGAATGTTTCAAAAAATTGCCCCTTTTCTCCTTCATAACTCCGAAGTATTTGGAAATTTCCAAAAAATGAAATGGGGCAAAAAAGAGAAATCATTTTTTTACAATTTTTGAATATTATTCCATTTTAAATTTAAATAAAAAAAGGGGGAAAAATTTTGGGAAATTTTGGTGAATAAGTTTTTGCGGATACGTTGGGCGCTGCCCGGGCCCCCGCTCAAAAAAAAAAAAAATTACGCGAAAAACCGTTTGTTTTGGGGTATTTTTTAGTAAACTGATGTTTTAGTGCAGTTTAAACCTCTTCAAAGCACCTGTTTTCTCCTTTCTTCAGAAACAAGAACACTACGACATGAGAGGATTAATATCGTTTATTCGAAAATTCCGATTGTCTCCCGCCGTATTATGGCTTATTTCTATTCAGTTATAGAGTATATATCATGTTTGTATATTATTTATAGTGTTTATTATATAATATTAGATCAATTATGAATAGGTAAATAAGCCGATAGAGTTGATATATAAGCTGATATAAGCGTAAAAATGAATGATTTTCCTGGCTCTATCTGGAGTGGGAAACCCCACCCCCCCACCTGCCGAGCGTTCCCATATGGTGCCTGGTTGTTCCTCTAAGGTCTACGATAAGCTCCGCCTACTTGGTTTTTTATTTTTTATGATTGCAAATATAGTCAGTTAGTTATTATATTAGAAAGATAATGCAAGAAAAAGAGATAAAAAAACAACGGAAAAATTTCCTAAAAATATATGGGCTGTGAGCAGACTCGCTGCCCACATCGCCGTCACATACCTGATTATAAAATGACTATAATTTCTTTAGAAACGTCGTACAACATTCAATTGTCTGGTACCTTTGTGTTGCCAAACTGTTAAGCTATCTATTCGGTTATATATACTCCAATTTCCATAATTTTCGATTTTGGTTGGAGTGCCCCCTACTGCCCCACTAAGGAAAAATTAAAAAAACCCAAAATACTTCTTCTCTTTATGCCAAATCTAAGGGAAAATAACATCCAAGTATTGGGCCCCTGCACTTAGGCAGGATGGGAGATACAAGATGATAGCCCAAGAAATGAGTGAGATGCTAAAGTTCCAAATATGATCAGTGTTCAGTGAGCCACTGCCAGACTAATGGTCGACAATACAAATGAATTCTTTATGAACAAAACAAAATTTGGTCATCCCAAAAACTCTCAGATAGTCATTCTAACTCAACAGACTTTGAAGAGCAATTAATGAATGCCCATGCATTTTGCCCAGGCCCAGACTCGTGGACCCCCGTGTTTCATTCAAGAATTTTGCAAGAGCCCCTATCGCATGCCTTCAGCACATTTTATGGAGAGGAGCATGGACTCAGGGGTCATCCCACACACACCTAAAAGCAACAGACGAGCCGCACTCCACAAAGGTGGCAGTAAAGCATTGCACAAGAACTACAGACGATAGCACTAACAACACATATCAGAAAAATCTTTGAGGGGTTCCAAGAGCAAAGATCACAACCACCTAGATACCATTCAATTACACAACCCAGGCAACACGGGTTTAGAGCAGGTCGCTCTGCTTGTCCAGCTACTGCACCACTATGACAAGGTCTGGATGCGGTCGAGGATAAACAAACTACAAATGTAGTATGCATAGACTTTACAAAAGCTTTCGACAAGTGTGACTATGGTGTAATAGCACACAAAATGCGTTATAAAGGAATAACGGGAAAAAGGGGTAGATGGATCTATAATTTCCCTGAAAAATAGAACACAAAGAGTAATAATAAACAAGTAAAGTCCAGGCAGCCACGGTAAAAAGTCTGTTCCACAAGGCAGAGTACTTGCTCCCATTCTATTGCTCATCCTCATTTCTGACATGGACAGAGATGTAAGCCATAGCTCCGTGTCTTCCTTTGCGGATGACACCCGGATTACATTGGCAGTGACCCCCATCGAAGACCCGTTAGACTCCAAGCAGACATCATCCAGATATTCAAAATGGGTCACTCAAAACAATTTTGAAGTTCAACGAGGAGAAAATCATCTACTTAGATATGGGAAACTTGAAAAAATTTAAAAAAAATGTGTCAGGGTACACAACAAATTCTAACTTGCAATAGAGCGAAAAGTAATGTGAAGGACCTGGGAGTGATAATGTCAGAGGAATAAAAAAAAAAAAGGCACATACCGTGACTGGAACGATAACCAAAATAACCCACACATAGAAGAGAGGAGCTTACGACGACGTTTCAGTACAACTTGGACCATTTACAAAGTCAACGAAAAGGAAGCACGTGGGTATATATAGGCAGGAGGGGGTTTAGGGGGTAGTAGTAGTGGTTAGTAGTGGAGGAAGGTGTAAGAGTAAGAGGGGCCAATGAAATACTAAGAAAGAGGAGCACTGCAAGGGAGCTGGTGCCCACAGAGGGTAAGAGCAAGAACACAGAGGAAAGAGAGAAAAACAAATAATAAGTAAAAAGAAGGAAGAAAATACACAGGGCAGAAGAAAGACAACCCAAAGGGAAAAAGGAGAAGAAAGGGAAAGAGGGAGAAGAAGAACAAGGGGGAATCAGGTTAGGTCACGAGTGTTCTGAAGTTTGGGGGCATTTTACAGTGTAGAGGGAGGGGAAAGGGCATCTACAGAGACGTACCGCTGTAGACGAAATCGCAATCATTAGAATTAAGATCTACACTATTCAGTTCATAAGTGTAGGTTTATTGTTTTGTCTAACATTTAGAATTTTCTATTCCGTCTTTTTATATTGCATATGCCACTTCTTCTACAACTGCCTCAGTCTATTCAAATCAGCCTGGAGTGCACTAATTTTTCTCATTAGAGTGAATTTTGGGTGGCCTATTTTGTGTCATCAAACAAATTTGCTTATGTCGCTATTGATTCCCCCATCTATGTCGTTTATGTAAATTGTGAACAACAACGGGCCCAACACTGAACCCTGCAGAACACCACTTATGACGTGCCCCATTCTGATTTCTCCCCATTTATGCAGACTCTCTGTTGCCTATTTGTCAACCACGCCTCTACCCAGGAAAATTTCTCTCCTATTCCGTGAGCCCTTTAAATTTCCTCAAAAGCCTCTGATGTGGAAAAATCTATCGAAAGCCTTACTGAAGTCCATATACACAATATCATATTCATTACCATGAATCTACCTCCTCAAAAACCTTAGCGAAGAAAGTTAGTAAATTCGTAAAAGGCAGGAACGCACCTTAGTGAAACCGTGTTGAGATTCAATTATCAATTTATGCCTTTCAAGATGGCTACGAATTTCTTCGGTAATTATTGATTCCATATATGTACCCAAATATGGAGGTAAGCTTTTGGTCTATAGTTCGAAGCTAAGGACCTGTCACCTGCCTTGTAAATAGATATTTCATTTGTCATTTCCCACTTATCAGGCCTATGCTAATTTGTAATGATATGTTGCAAAGATTTGCCATAGGTTTGCTTAGTTCCTCTTTACATTCCTTTTAAAACCCTTGCAAACAATTCATCAGGGCCTGGGGGTTTGTTAGGTTTTTTTTTCCCCATTTGTCTGAGGACCATATCACTAGTTACCCCAATCATGCATAGTTTATTATCCATTATTTCCATTTATTTTCTTAGGGGGCCTTTTAACACCTTATTATTTATTTATAATGGAGATAATATTTCATTATACTATGAAAGAGAAAAATATCTTATTATCATACTATAAAGGAGATATACTAGAATAAGATAAAATTTGTTGTTTACATTTTTCTTTTATGTTTGCTAAAAAAAAAAAAATCACTCTCCTCTCTTTCTGTCGCTACATTCATTAGGTACCTTTGGCTCTCTTGTTTTAAAAAGGTTCATGATATGACTGGCTTTGACATGTGCAGGCAGTCTGTTCCAATAAAAGGTGTTTGAAGCCCTTTCCACTGACTGTGTATACTACAAACTTGTGCTCTCTCTCCCTAGTACTTTGATTGCTTTGGTTCCCCAAACCTTGACAAAATTGGCAGCAAGAATTCTGGACACTGTTTATGAGCAATTTTAAAAATTGATTTAACTTCAGTTGTTTTACTCTGTCTTCAACATTCAGCATATCCAATGTTGTAATTCATCCTGGCCTACATGTTCTCTTGAACCAGGTCCCGTATGAATCTTACCATTTTGTTCTGGGTGATTTTCAGTCTATCTTTCGTGTTTTTTTGTCTAGGCAGAGTACATGAAGAGTAACCATAGTCCACATTGTATTGTAGGATATTCTCAGGTAAGATATATGGACTGTGTTTTTTAACAGAAATAGGAAGGTCAGACAGAGGATGTGCCTACCAGGAACTGGTGTTGGTGGACATAGTCTGCAGGTTGGAAAATTTTGTCAGGGAATGGGGAACAAGCCCATTATCTGTCTTAGGGGCTGGTGGAAATAAAATCAGGAAAGGGAGGAGACAGGATCTGCTGGATAAGTACAGGTCAGCCATAAAAAGTTGTCAGGTCTAAGGGAGGGGTCCCCATCATTTTGTAGCATCATGCTTAGAAGGGGAGTGGGCAATGAATGGATGTCTAGGGCAATTGATATAAATTGCTGGCTAGACAGGTACTGCAAAGAACTTGCAATCTCATTCATTGATAACTGGGGCATATTTGGCAAGCATGATGTGTATCCAAGGGATGGGGTTCATCTCTCTGGGGATGGAGTGGTTGCATTAGCCAATTTGATTGAAAGGATCATTGATGACTTGTCTTGGAATTTAAACTGATAGATTATAGAGGTATGGGCGTTTGTGGGAAACAATCAGGTTGCAGCATTATGACTGAAAATAGCAGATATTACCAGGATACCCCAGGGATATGTTTAAAAGACAATATTCAAAATAAAGTTGCTAGTAAAGGCAAAGCAATTGCTCAACAAACAAGGAGCGATAGTAGAGGGCAATAGTAGGAGTCTAAGAAATAAGATCGATGAGCTAAGATTACTTGTAAGTGCAGGTAATATAGATATTATTGCTATATCAGAGACCTGCATCAACTTGAAAGATAGAGAAATGCCTTCTGAATGAAACATACAGGGTTATAAACTATTCCACACTGATAGTCAACAGGACGGGCTATGTATCTCAAAAATAATTTAAATTGTTGTGTTAGACAAGATGTAAGATTAGAAACATCGGACACAGAATCTGTTTGGCTACAGTTTCTCGAAGGTCATGAAAAATTAATTTTGGGTGTGATTTATAGACCCACAAACCTTGATAGGGAGTGCAGTAGGCTGCTATGGGACGAAATTCATAAGGCGTCTGGATATGAAATGACTCACGAAATCGTAATGACACGATTGCAAACGAAAACGTACCACTGTCGGGGTTAGAACCCGCGAGATTTTAACTTTAGACAAATTGATTGGAACAATGTGACAGGACATCTTCTGTCTAGTGACTTTCTTGATACGGTTCAGGACTGCTTTTTAAAACAGTTTGTGACAGAACCAACTAGAGGAAACGACCTACTTGACTTGGTTCTTGCCATCAAAGAATCACTAGTCAATAATCTTGAGGTTAATGATGAGCTAAGGGAAAGCAATCACAAATCACTTAGTTTTAACATATCATGGAATTACCCAGACAACTGCAATCAAGTCACTGTCCCAGATTTCCGCATGGCTGACTTCATGGAACTGAAAAATTACCTGGGTGGGCTAAATTGGGATGACGTTACTATGGTTCGCTGCTCAGACGACTTTTGTCCCGAGTAGGGAAATTAGATCAAAAGAGAAGCATATATAGGCGTATCAAAGACGGGAAGGGCAGGTAAGAAATCAATATATTCAATTAAAGAGGGAAATAAAAAAAAGGAATAAGAAAAGCAAACGGATTATGAGGCTAAAGTCGCAAGGGATTCGAAGACTAACCCAAAAGGGTTCTTTCAGGTACACAGAAGTAAGATCAGGGTCAAGATAGGCCCACTTAAGAGTAACTCAGGACGGATCACTGACAGTGATAAGGAAATGTATGAGCTTTTCAGTACCTACTTCATCTCAGTTTTTACCCAGGAAAATACTAGCGAAATTCCAGAATTAATAAATTATGTACAACAGGACGATAATAAACTATGCTCTATTGAGGTAACTAGGGACATGGTCCTCTGACAGAGAAATTAAAACCTAACAAATCCTCAGGCCCTGATGAACTGTTTGCAAGGGTTTTAAAGGAATGTAAAGAGGAACTTAGCAAACCATTGGCTAATCTTTTCCATATATCACTACAAACTGGCATAGTGCTACACAAGTGGAAAATGGCAAATGTAATACCTATTTACAAGGCAGGTGACAGGTTCTTAGCTTCAAACTAGAGATCAATAAGCCTTACCTCCATAGTGTGAAAATTTATGGAATCAATAATTGCCGACGCAATTCGTAGCCGTCTTGAAAGGCATAAATTGATAAGAAAATCTCAACACGGTTTTACAAAGGGGCGTTCCTGTCTTACGAATTTACTAACTTTTTTCACTAAGGAGTCTGAGGAGGTAGATCATGGTAATGAATATGATAATGTGTATATGGACTTCAGTAAGGCTTTCGATAGAGTTCCACATCAGAGAGTATTGAGGAAACTTAAGGCACACGGAACAGGAGGAGAAATTTTTGCCTGGGTAGAGGCATGGTTGACAAATATGCAGCAGAGAGTTTGCATAAATGGGGAGAAATCAGAAGGGTGGCACGTCACAAGCGGTGTTCCTCAGGTGTCAGTGTTGGGCCCGTTGTTGTTCACAATTTGCATGAACGACATAGATGAAGGAATAAATAGCATCATAGGCAAATTTGCTGATGACACCAAAATAGGCCGTCCAATTCATTCCAATGAGGACATTAGAGCACTCCAGGATGATTTGAATAGACTGATGCAGTGGTCAGAGAAGTGGCAGATGCAGTTTAATATAGACGAATGCAAAGTTCTAAATGTTGGACAGGAAAATAACCATGCCACATATAAACTAAATAAGGTAGATCTTAATATTAAGCATTGCAAAAAAGGATTTAGGAGTTTTGGTTAGCAGTAATCTGAAACCAAGACAACAGTGCATAAGTGTTCGCAATAAAGCTAACAGAATTCTTGGGGTCATATCAAGAAGTATAAATAATATAAGTTCTCATACACAAATAACCCGCACATAAAAGACAGAAGCTTACGACGACGTTTCGGTCCGACTTGGACCATTGACAAAGTCACACTAACAGAGGTGGAGCAGGGCGGGCTATATATAGGCAGGAAGAGGTGGGGGTAGTAGTAGTAGTAGTAGTAGTAGTAGTAGTAGTAGTAGTAGTAGTAGTAGTAGTAGTAGTAGTAGTAGTAGTAGTACAAGAATTGTGTATAATACCGACAGGGTGAAATGACCCCACGCACAACACCCGGCATCCCCACCGTAGACGTTTCGCCATCCAGCCAGCCACTGGATGCGAAACGTCCACAACAAAGACAACCAGACGCTGCACATGTGTCTTAATTTCATCAGTAGTTGTAGTTAGAAGAAGAAGAGGTAGTAGTATGGTAGTGGTAGAAGTGGAAATAAGGAAGTACGAGCCAGTGACTTAACCTGAATCCTCATTCTTCCTTCTTCTTTCTTCTCTTTTCTTCTTTCTTCTTCTTCTCTTCTTCTTCTTCTTCTTCTTCTTCTTCTTCTTTCTTCTTCTTCCTCTTATTCTTCTTTTTCTTCTTCCTCTTCCCTTCCTCTCTCCTTTTCTCCTCTGGGTGGTCTTTCTCTCTCCTGTCTCGTGTTTCTGTTCCTTCTCATTTATTTATTTCACCACTTCCCCTTTCACGCACCTCGGTGCGCTTGCTCTCCCTCTGTGGGTTTCTAGCTCTCTTGCAGTGCTCCCCTTCCTTTGTATTTGACTGGCTCGTCTTCCTTATTTCCCACTTCTACCACTACCACTACTACTACCTCTTCTTCTTCTACTACAACTACTGATGAAATTAAGACACATGTGCAGCGTCTGGTTGTCTTTGTTGTGGACGTTTCGCCATCCAGTGGCTGGCTGGATGGCGAAACGTCTACGGTGGGGATGCCCGGGTGTTGTGCGTGTGTCATTTCATCCTGTCGGTATTATACACAATTCTTGTACTACTACTACTACTACTACTACTACTACTACTACTACTACTACTACTACTACTACTACTACTAATACCTCCACCTCTTCCTGCCTATGTATAGCCGTCCTGCTCCACCTCTGTTAGTGTGACTTTGTCAATGGTCCAAGTCGGACCGAAACGTCGTCGTAAGCTTCTGTCTTTTATGTGCGGGTTATTTGTGTATCGTTCCAGTCACGGTATTGTGCCTTTTTGTTATTTAAGTTCTCAGGTTGTTCTTCATCTCTATATACCTTTGTTTAGGCCTCATTTACATTATGCTGCACAATTTTGGTCACCTTATTACAGAATGGATATAAATGCACTGGAAAACGTAGAAAGGAGGACGACAAAGTTGATCCATGTATCAGAAATGTACTCTATGAGGATAGACTGAGGGTCCTGAATCTGCACTCTCTAGAAATGCATAGAATTAGGGGGGATATGATTGAAGTGTATAACTGGAAAACAGGAAATAATAACGGGGATGTAAATAGCGTGCTAAAAATATTTAGCATAGACAGGACTCGCAACAATGGTTTTAAGTTGGAAAAATTCAGATTCAGGAAGGATATAGGAAAGCACTGGTTTGGTAATAGAGTTGTGGATGAGTGGAACAAACTCCCCAGTACCGTCATAGAAGCTAAGACGTTGTGCAGTTTTAAAAATACCTTGGATAAATACATGTGTGGGTGTGGGTGTGTGTGAGGTGAACGTGACTAGCTTGTGCTACTAGGTCAGTTGCCCTTAAGTGAATGTGGCTGATCTGAATAGGTTAAGGCATTGGTTTAAGCTGGCGGGAGAATTGGACCTGTCTCGCATTGACCAGTAGGCCTGCTGCATGCTCCTTCTTTCTTATGTTCCTATGTTCTAAATATAATTGGTTAGGTGTGGCAGCTGTCTCGTTCAGAAGGATGATGTCCGGGTTGTAGTTGCAGAGTTCAACTTCTGGGAAGTAGAGACAGTTGAAGTGTTGGATGTTAAGTTGTAAAATTTCAATCCCCATTTTTCTTCTGATTTTCGTTGTTGCAGTGTGCAAGCTGTTGATGTCCCAGATTATAATTACATACTGCGTGCATACTTTTTCTACTTTACTCCTCATAGGAGGCCTGGTCACAGACCGGGCCGCGGGGGCGTTGACCCCCGGAACTCTCTCCAGGTAAACTCCAGGTAAATAGGACAGGCGGTAGTCCTGTGTAAGTTTCTGAGACCAGGTTAGCCGGTCATCTTCGTTGCTGCTGGTGAGATGGGGGGATAGAGATGGTGTGGTGTAATAGAGAGAGAGTAGGAATGGTAGGGGTGTAATATAGAGGGGATTGGGATGGAAGGGTGAAATGTAATCAGTGGGAATGGTGGAGTATAATGTGAAAGGAGGGTAGGTATTAAGGAAAGTTATATGGAGAAGGGTTGGGGTGAGGGCATAATATACCTGGAGTTTACCTGGAGAGAGTTCCGGGGGTCAACGCCCCCGCGGCCCGGTCTGTGACCAGGCCTCCTGGTGGATCAGAGCCTGATCAACCAGGCTGTTGCTGCTGGCTGCACGCAAACCAACGTACGAGCCACAGCCCGGCTGGTCAGGAACCGACTTTAGGTGCTTGTCCAGTGCCAGCTTGAAGACTGCCAGGGGTCTGTTGGTAATCCCCCTTATGTATGCTGGGAGGCAGTTGAACAGTCTCGGGC
Organism: Cherax quadricarinatus; assembly: GCF_026875155.1. Taxonomy (NCBI): domain Eukaryota; kingdom Metazoa; phylum Arthropoda; class Malacostraca; order Decapoda; family Parastacidae; genus Cherax; species Cherax quadricarinatus. The sequence goes on along the minus strand of NC_069455.1, from coordinate 32,600,947 downwards.
CCCTGACACTTATTGTATGGTCTCTTAACGTGCTAGTGACGCCCCTGCTTTTCATTGGGGGGATGTTGCATCGTCTGCCAAGTCTTTTGCTTTCGTAGATATAGAGAGGAGCTTAGGGATGTGGGGGTATAATATTGAGAGAGGCTGGTGATGGTGGAGGATAATACAGAAACAGGTTTAGGATTGAGGAGAGTAATAAAAATGGGGTGGGGGATAGTAGAGGGTAACATAGAAACAGCTTTAAGAAGTGGGGGGTTAAATAAAGAGGGGATGGGGGATGACAGAAAAAGGGAGGGATGGAGATAAGGAAGGTATATAGAGAGGGGGGGGGAGGGTGGGGGGTAATTTAGAAGGAGGAGGGGAATTGGGTATGAAAAAAAGGAGAGGGAGAGGGGGGGTAATGAGAGAAGGGGGGGGTTAATTATGGATGGGGGGGAGTGTAATTAGGGAGGGGTTGGGAATTAATAAGGGGGGGGGGGGGGAGTGAAATTAAGAGGGGGGGGGTGTAAATAGAGAGGGTGTGGTGGTAAAAAGAGAGGGTGGGGTTGTAATATAAGAGGGTGGGATGTAAATAGAAGGTGTTGTGTGTAAATAGAAGGGTTTGGGGTGTGAAATATAAAAGGGGGTGTTGTGTGAATAAGAGTGGGTGGTGTGTAAAAAGAGAGGGGGGGGGTTTGAAATAAAAGAGGGTTGGTGTTTAATAAGAGGGGGTGGGGTGTGTAATATAAGAGGGTGGGTGTGTAAATAGAAGTTTGGGTGTGTAAAAGAGAGGGTGGTGTAAAATATAAAGGGTCATGTAATTAGAAGGGAGAATCGTCCTCGACCTGGGGGGAAGAGGACGCTTCTACGGTTCTCTTGCACGCCACGGTGAGGAAAACAGCATTACCCAAGATGGGGGACCGACTTCCCGGGCGCAAAAAACTGTCTGCTTGACGGGTTAAAGGGGACTTTAAGCAACCCCACGTGAACGTTCTCCTCCAAACATTATCAGGGACTGTTAGGGCATCCCCAAAAAAGAGCTTAGGGTGTGGCACTAAAGGGTATGTAAAGGGGCTTCGTGAATTTTCTGGGGGCTGACTTCTTTTCTACCATCGTCGAGTTTCCCAAAGAAAGGAGGATGATATCAACAGGGCAGTGGAATATGTTTGCTGATGGTCAAGATTTTACTTGGGGGAAAGGTAAAAAAATTACCTTTTTGAGGCAACCCCACAGCCTACAAATTGTTCATGGTTAGGGGATTTAAACCAAACCCATGGAATGTGGGGGGACGGCCCTTATGAGGGAGCTGGAAGGATCCTTCACACTAAAAAATAACCTGAAGGCCGTACCACATATTTTTACTTTGCAAACCATAGAACACGGGTTTTTGTACACTATGGGGGGGCAGAGGAAGACTGCCGTTTTTTTTGGACTCTTATGGCACAGTGGCACAATCCCCCCGGGAGACAGGGCCCTGGGCCAGGAGACAGCTTCTGTGGATACGCCATTAGAACCACGATTTGTAGGGGTGAAGTGGAAAGCCGGGTACAGGCCTAGGGAGTGAGGGGGTCGACAGGGCAGGGGGGTTTTGGAGACGTGTGTTACACACCAGGAAACGGGGAGGGGGGAATATCGCTGCAGAAAACCCGTTAATAAGCAGACAGCTCGGAGGGGTTTTTTGAGCTGTCTAAAGGATTTTTTTGGAAGAGTCGGAGCATGTGGGGAAAATGAGTGGGGTCAGGTGATGACAAGGTGAGGATGAACAGAAGCAGGAAAGGAAGACTTAGTGAGGTTCGAAAGGAAGCAATGTGGTGGGAGGTCCATCAAGAGTGTGCAGAAAAAAATGTTGAGAGGGTCCCCACAAGAGATCAGGGGGGGCTTTCAACAGGGACAAGTCCTCACACCAGCACAGAGCCGGGAAGAAGAGTGGCAGCTGTGGTAGCAAAGGCAATCCGGGGGGAGGGGGGGGCAATGGAAGTAGGGGGGAAGGGACAGGGGGGGTTGGGAGGGCAGAAGAGGATTGATAGGAAGAACCAACCCTATGAAAGGGGGCCCAAAAGTAAGCCTCGGGGCACAGGGGAAACCCCATTCTTGTAAAATTCGGGTGGTAATTTTTCAATGTAAAGGGGCTTAAACCGATAAAGAGGGAGGGTTAAGGGGGTTTTTTGGAAAATTATATTGATGTCTTTTTTTTTCAGGAACATAACCATATTTTAGGATTGATTGTTTTTAAAGGTTATGGGTTTTTTACATGTATCTTGGGGTTAAAGGGGTGTCGGGCGGAAAGGAGACCATTCCTTGCGACCCGGGGTTTGGGGGGAAAAGGGGGGGTGGGGGGGTTTCAGGGGGGAGGGGTTTGGGGGGGCCAGGGGGGTTATTTTTTGTAGGGGGACACCAGCAACATAACATAGAGTGAGGGGATTTTGTACCAGGTTCGGAAATCACTTGAGAGGTTTACCTGCTTTTACGGTGATGGTGGGATTGGAATTGTTCTTAGAAGGGTGATGTGGTTCCGGGGGGGGGGGGTTGTTTTTGGGGGGTTTCTGCGGGAGTTTGCGAGAGTTTGGAGTTAATGTGGGGGGAAGTAGGGATAGGAGGGGACCACTTTTTATTCGTGGGGGATATGAGGCACTGTTAATAGGATTTATGTTGGCAGGGAAAGGGTTGGGGAAAGGGTGGGACTACGATGTGGGTTTTTCTGATCTGTGCTGTTATAGCAGTTTGGGGGTAGAGGCAATGAGAGTTTTGCGGGGAACTAAATTAAATTGAGGCTACTTAGGAAGGGGGTGACCCTACGGGTTTTTGAAGTTGGGGAAATCCTTTGGAGACTGAATTGGAAAGGATTTGCTGGAGGGTGGAAATGGGGGCAAAAGTTGAAATTGCAAAATTTTTTTAAAGTAGGGGGTAAGAGAGGGCTAGGTGGAGCTAGGGCCTAAAAAATTTATCTTGAGGGTCATTAAATGACTGTTAGCGGGGAAACGGGGGGGGGCGGATGAGGACGGAACTTGCGAAATGGTTTGGGCAAATTCAAAATAAAAAATTTTTGAGAAAATTCGAGTTGGGGCAGGGTTGGGGGGATGTCTTAAGGAGATAGACCCGGTTTGTATTAAGGGGGTTTAAAGGGAACGGCGGGCAAGACCACCTGGCGATATTGGGCAGGTACAGGGGGGGGGCTTTGGGAGGTCAAGCCTACCCACCACGAAAAAAAAATTTTTTGTATGCGTTTTTTTGGTTTAGGGAAAGTAGGGGGGTTGGCAGGGAGGGGGTGAGGACGTTTGGGATGAAGGTTTAATGGATTAATGGCAGGAAGTACAAATCGAGGTAGTATTTTTAAAGGGGAGGGGGAAAGGCATTTTTTGGGGATTCCCAGGGAAAAAACCCCAGCATAGAGGGAATCCCAAAACATTTATGGGTATCTTTGGGGGGAGTGTAGGGCATTTCTGGGGGGTTTTTGAATTTTTTAAAGTAGTGGGAGGATGGGGAAATCCAAAAAAAAACCGGGTGTCAGGGTTTTAGTGCCCAAAAGAAGGAATCCAGTTTGAATGATTACCAGCGATTCTTAAGTGCTGGGATTACAAATTTTTGCAAATTTTTTTGGGGCAACAGAAAGGAAAGTGTTGGGTTTTTTTACAAGGGGAAAATTGGGAAATTCCCGGGGAAAAAGGGGAAAGGGGTGGGCATGGGTTTTATTAGGGTTTTCTAGAGAGATTACGGAGGGGGAATACTGGTTTAGATTGGGGGAATCTTAGATTTCGGGGCAGAGATTTCTTAGGGGGTTTTTTAGGAGGGTTGGGGTTTTTGGGGGGGGTATGGGTGGGGGAACACCCTGATGATGGGGGAAGGTGGGGACAGGGCAATGGGGGTTTTTGAAAATGACCAAGGAAGAGGTTTTGGGGGGGCTGTCCGATGTCACAGCTGCTCTTTCGGTGTGCAAATCCTTTTATGGTCGTTGAAGGGGAATAACAACAGGAATGGAAGGGGGTGCAAAGGGGCATCTTTGGGGATGTGATATACTACTGTTTGCTAAGGGGTAAGGGGGAGTTTTAAGGGGGGTGGGGAGAGTGATTCAGAGTTTGGTATGAAACCGAAAAGAGTTAATACGTAAATCAAGGTTTCAGATCGGGAATTGGGTGGGGGGGGTTGGGGGTAGGTTTGATGGACAGTGGTTGACAGAACAAGATGGGGAAAGGTATTTGGCGGGAAATGCGGCTGCAGAAGGGTAAATTCGGAGTCGTCACTGTAAGGTTTTTAAAAACAGGAGGTTTTTTAATGCGAGGGGCTTGCTTTACATCAGAGGGTATGGTGGAAATTCACTTGTCATACAAGGTATGGGGGGGGCAGAGGTTTTTTTTCCCTTTAATACAAATTTTGGAAAGCAAAGGGGGGGCAAGTTTTGGGGGATTTTTTGGAGGGCATGGTTAAGTAGGAGGGATTAAGACGGATGTTCGGAGAGGGGTTTAGGTTTTTTGCCTTTTGGGCTGAGAGTAATGCGTATAACAATGGGGGATATAGGGAAGGGGGGGTGAGGGGGGCAAAGTAGGAAAAAGGAGGAGGGACGTAAAAGGGGGAGTGGAAAATGAGGGTTTTGTGAAAAATGTTGAGATTTTTATTGACAGGCAACGGTGGGTAAAATCAAATGAAACGGTTTTTTTAGGTAGTGAAAGGCAAGGTTAAGCAAGGGTAGCCGGGACCAACTATATTGGGGGGGTTTTTTGGGAAAAATTTTAGTAAGCTCGGGAACCGCAAAAGTAAAAATTTGTATATAGGTTTATCATGGGGATTCGGGTTTCCAAGGAGTTTAAAGTGATGGGGGTTTGTGGGAAAGGGTTTTTTCAGGGTTTTTGGTGATTTGAAACGGGGTTTTTTATTTTGGCTTTTTTTTTTACCCTCCTTGAGGGGGAATCAGGGTTGGGGTTCTGACTGTTGGGGGGGGGGGGGCGTTTTTCCGCTTTTTAAGGGGGTTTTCTACGGTGTAAGGGGGGTTTCCAGGATTTTGGGAAGGGGGTAAAAATTTTACTAGTGGATTATCGGGCATTTTAGGGGGAAGAGGGGGAAAAAAGGGGAATAGGGTAAAAGCGTTTGGGGGCCAATTCATGGACAATGGGAAAAAAATTTGGGTTTATGGGCGTCCCCGGGGAAAAAATTTCCCGGGAAGGGTTTTAATCTCATTTTGTTCCCCTTTGGGGGGGTCCCTGAGGATGGACAAAGGAGTGGTCTCCTTTTGGGGATGTAAAGGGGGGGGGGGTTTTTGGTTTTTTCTGGAACTATGTAGGTGTAAAGGAAGTTAGAATTTTTATGGGTGGTAAGCCCTGTTTTTTACGAGAAGTTTTTCATAGTGAGATAAAGTTGGTTTCCAGGTTACATTTCTAAGCCTGATTTTTGTTCACTGGGGTTTAAAAAATTTTCCCTTTAAAGCCAGGATACCGACCCTTAGGGTCTCGTTTTTAATAATTAATTTGGGGCCCTTTTGGGACAACACAAAATTTTTTTGAGATAAAGTGTCGTTTTTTTTGGACTGGCACATTACAGCGCCTTATTCTTTTAACACTCTAGTTTTTTTTAGTCTCGGGGTTTTTTAAATAATTTACATAGCCAGTATTGTACCGCTAATTGGCAAGTGGGGTATTATCTTTCAAATTTTAGTGTGAACTTCACAATGCAAATTTTGAATTTTGTAATTCGGTTAACATTAATATTGATTCATATCGGGGTGTATTCTTCACTTTTTAAGTTAGGGTATATGAATGTAATGTTTCTATCTGTTTTTTAGTCTGTAAATTTTTTTTTTTGTCTTGTTCATGCCTACCAACTTTTAGGTTTTGATGAGGGCAGGTAACCTTCATTTGGATAATTCAATGTATTTTTTTAATAAACGGTGACTTCATACGGGGGGGGGGGGGTAGAAGGTCACTGTGTCTGCACTGGATATGATTATTAAAAAGGAGGGTTTTTTTAGGGATTATATGGGTTTTGGGTTATTATATGGGGGTTTAAAAGGCCTTGATCTATGGGGTTCTTTAAAAAGTACCGGGGTTTTTCTAAGGTTTTGTAAAAAAAAAATCAATGGTTTTTTAATTTTAACTATAATCATTTTTGTATTTGCTCTGTTTATAAAATTCGTATTGTAAGGATTTGGGAAGGGTTTGGTTTTTAATATTGTGGTGTATTTGGTATGGGGCCCTGTTTACCAAATACTGTGACAGCAAGAAAACTATATGTATTTTTTTTGTAACCGATCTGATTTTTATATTAATTTAATTTTTAAAATATGTATGTTGTGTGGTATATGTGTATATATAGTATGGTTTTATGTATAAATATATAAATATAATATATAATATATGAATTTATAAAATGTATGTTATGTATGATTGTCTCAATACTAAGTACTTTTATAAAGTTACAGTGATGTGGTTGGTTTTTTTGACTATTTTTTAATGTTTTTGTTTAATTTCTGTTCGGGAATAGAAGTTCACTGTATGTCCTTTATTTTTATTTTTCACCCGGGTTTGTTTGTAAGTAATACATTATTATTATATCATTTTTAAATAAAATATAAAAAAAAAAACCAATGTAAGGGGGGTGCAGGGATGTTGAAGGCTATAAGATATCAAGTGGTTATCTGGACTTTCATGGGAATGAGGGGGTTTAAGGGGGATAAATAAAACGTTGGCGGCCAGATTCATAGGCAAGTTAGGGAAAAAGTTGGTTTATGGGGGGTCTTGGGGAAAAAAATTTTTCCCGGGAAAGGGTTTTAGAATTCACTGTGGGTCCCCCTTTTGCGGGGGCCCCGAGGGTGGCAAAGGAGTGGTCTCCTTATGGGGGGATTAAAAGGGGGGGGGGGGTTTTTTTTGGGGTTTTTCGGGGAAAGGGTTAGGTTAAAGGAAGGGATGAAATTAGTTTTGGATGGTACCCAGTTTATCACGAGAATTTTGTCATAGTGAATATAAATTGGTTTTTCCCGGGTTTTCATTTTTTAAGCCCGAGGTTATGTTCACTGGGTTTTTAAAATTTTCCCTTAAAGCCAATCCGACCCTAGGACTCGTTTTTTAATAATTTGATTGGCAAATTTTTACAAAAAAAAATTTTTTTGAATACGGGTTCTTCTTTTGGGGCGGCACATTAAAGCACCTTATCCTATTTCTACTCTAGTCTTTTTTATCTCGGTCTTTAAATAATTTTCATAGCCTAAATTGTACCCCAATGTGGGATTTGGTTTATTATCTTGATTTTTAGTTGAACTTTACGATATCAATGTTTTGAATGTTTGTAATTCATGGTTAACATTTAAAATTGATAACATATTTGGTGTATATTCTTCTACTATTACAGTGATGGATAGGAATGTAATTTTCATACTGTTTTATCTGTAAATTTGTGTTTTTTTCTTGTTCATGCACACCCAAATTTTAGGTTTTTATAGGCAGGGTATGACCTTTTATTGGATAATTCAAAGATTTTTTAGAACGGGGGCTGTACTACGGGGAGGGGGGGGGTAAAAGTTCAGCTGTGTCTGCCTGGCAATAATGTTTTTTTAAAAAGGGGGTTTATAGTTTGTAAGGTTTGGGTTTTGTATTGTTTTTAATATGGCCTTGAACTATGGTTTTTAAAAGTACCCCGGGTTTGTGTA